>OZ024832.1:25686217-26144712 GCA_964016985.1 Anodontia alba | reverse complement strand
ATTGAGTTTAGCTTTGAGACGGTTAGGACCCGAATCTGGTCATGTTTCCTAGCTTTGGCTTCAAGCTTCCGACAAATGAACCTTCCGCCGGCTCCGAGCAACCCACAGGCAATCGCTCCGGCCTGTAAGCCAATGGCGACAGGCGCAGCGATTATCGTCGTCAACAGCCCGACACCCGTGGCAGCCATGGCCGCGCCGGCTACTGGAAGCCCGGTGTCGAGTCCGTCTACGACATTAGCCCCCCGCCGGTATTTCTTATACAGCGATGCTCTGAAGTCCCGTTCCTTTTCGAGACGGGATCTGACCTCGGCCACGTGCTGAAGTCGGTGATTGTCTCCAGTCGTCTCAAGTGGTGGGTAAAGTCCCATCGTGCTTAACTAACATCACTGTCGGACAAGTTCAAATGCACCGAGGACCACCGAGCTTTAGTCTGGGGTGAGGTCTGCGGGCGTGAACCTCAGTTTTTTTAGCTCGACCGGGCCAACATGAATCTTGCTGATATCCAGAAAGCGGTGCTCATCTTCGTGCTGGATCCCGACCCCCACCCCCCACCCCTCCCACCCCTCCCCCCCCTCCCAAGGTAAAGCGCACCACAGGTCGCTCCTGAGCTCTGATGAAGGCCCAATGTTCTTTTTGCGCGTGCGCGCTGGTCCACTTGAGCTTGAAGCCGGGCAAAACTTTGACGAAGTCGTCGGGCGAGTCTCCGAGGATCACCTCGAGGAGGATTGTAAGTGGGCTCTTTTCCCGCGCCGATGATACCCGCTGGAGAGAACTCTGATACCATTTTTAGAATTCCCTCCCAGCTGTTGCTCGTTTTCAGCGTGTACTGCCTGCTGACGACCACGTTTTTGGTCTCAGGAACGTAGGAACACAGCCGGGTACCGCTATTCGTCACCTTTCGAACCTTGTGATGCTGCCCCGTTGCGACGTAGGGAGAGGAGATTCGAATGTCGATCATCCAGCCCGTTTCTTGAACGGGGTCTGCGAAGGCGACCCACCTGCTCCCAGTAAACGCCAGCTGGTGAAGCCGTCTGGGGGCGGCATATGAAACATCGACGTCGCTCAACTCTCCGAGCTTCTGCGCCACACCTCCCTCTTGGGCGGTGACCTTTTTTTCGTTTGTACACCCCTTCGGACAGCTCGAAAGCGTACAGCTGGCTCTCTTCCCCACCCTTTTCGAATCCCTCGGTATCCCCGAGATCGGCTAAAACCACCCAGAGCATTTCCTGGCGCTCCCTGGGCCACCCGCGTCACCCATTTCTTCTTATGTGTAGGACTGCACTCAAATAGTCGAAACCTAACTTTCTGCCGCCCGTGTCTAATATCGTGAGCGTCAGCTGGGAAAGAGGCCCCGATGCCAGCCGTTTGTACTGCAAGACGGGGAATGTCTCTGTCCGGCCACCCCCGCACCTTTCGTTCTCGACGGGGATGGATTTCAGCAGTGTAGAGGGGCGACCGTTGTGGAGGTTCTCCGACGTACTGACCTCGGCAAGATGCACGCAGATTTCCCGATGGGTGAACAGACTATGAGGCTCGTCTGCAATGTGGCTCTGGCCGGGCTCAAAGAACTCTCGAGAGAACCCTAGGAGGTCGGCCAGCCCGCGATCCAGCACCAGGCGTTTTTTTTTTTTTTTTTTTTTTTTTTTTTTTTTGAGGAAATCTGCAGGCGGCCGGTTGGGGCATGCAAACTGAGTTCAGCGCCCAAAGGCCGGAACGCCTCTTTGTCCAGCGCACAGACGTTATAGTACCCTTTGGGTATGCCCAACACGGTGTGCCCATCAAAGATGCTATTCTTTATCTCGGCGCTGATATTGAGCCAGCGGTGGTAATACGTGAGCTCAAGAGAGCAACCTCCAGCCCCCCACACGCAGTGCCGGGAGCAGAGACCGGTTCCCCATTTTGAATGTCGGTGAGTGTGACGTACATAGCGATGGACAAGTCGGCTTTCTCGTTCAAAAGCACCGTAAAATATAGGGCGGGGGGACATTTCAAAGAGAAGCAGGCGCTCTCTCTGGCCAGCCAGAAGATTATGGTTGATGACAAAGGGGACGGCTTCCAAGTGAAATTCCCGGACATCTTCGCTGACTATCAAAAACCCCGCTCACTGGAGACGTCAATATGGCTAAAGACCCCCTCCTTGCGAGTCTGTATCGCTTCCATGTTTACTATGCGACGAGGCGCCTGCTTGTGGAGCTGAAAGTCGCCCTTCCAGGAGACCAATCTCATTCTTGGTATCAGAACGCCTACGACGCCCGGGCCTACAAGCGGCTCTGCACTGAGTTCGGAGTTTCGCCTGATACAGATTGGAGGCAAAAGCTAGACCACGGGTGCCAAGGCCTCGGATCTTGGAGCACGTATATGGAGCCGTCGGGCGCCTACCGGCATGTGCACTACTCCGATCGCCCCTTCTTCCATCCGATGGACGCCATCCGCCATAACCGGGATATATCAGGGGCGTGGACGATGTTCATTCCCGATAAATCAGAAAACTTCACGCAAGCGGGTTTGGAGCGCCTCAACGACAGTATACGGACGTATGTTTGGGCTATCCTGGGAGCGCAGGCCCAGACACGCTCGAACATTCTCAAGGCCGGGACGGGGTTCGACGCTCAAAAGCAGTTCCTAGCCAACGTCGAAGATGCAATTGCTTCTCCAGTCGACATCCCAAGCAGCATCGCTCGATATCAAAAGACGCTCCAGTATGCATCAGCGTCTTCGGGTTAGGGCTCTACCTCGCCCCGAGCGACATGACCCTCCACCCGGGCAATGTCCAGGGTTACAACAACGAAATCGTGATCGTTGGATCTGAAGCAGCCATCGGCCACAACCCGGGATTCAACGAGTCGGAGCAGATCGGCAAGACCACAGGCGATAAGTCCTTCGAAGGAAAAATCGCAGCACCAGCCGGGACTGATCACAAGGGGCCGCCGAGTGGCAAACCCGCAGCTGATGTTGCGGAGCAACGGGGTCTTGCTGCTGATGTTACGGAGCAACGGGGCCAAGAACAACACGCGTCTGGTCGCGCGGCCGCGACGAGTCACGAAGACGAAAAGGCGGCTCTCATAGCCACAGGGGTCGGGGTTGGCCTAGTGGCGCTTTGGTTGGTGTCTCGCTAGCCAGTCCCTTGCGGCCACGAGAAGAAGCGCCCCCACGCCGATGACCAAGGCCCACACGTTGTCAGCGGCCTTCCCTAACGTGCTCAGGAACCAAGAGACGATTGAGCCTATGATTCCGGGCAAGGCCGCAGCGGCCTTGCCGGCCAATTTGGCCAGGGCACGCCCAAGGGCCTGTAGGTGCTTTTTTACCCACTCCTTGACCCCGCCCTTGTCGGAAGGCTTTGTAGCCGGCGATGGGGTGCCCCCCGCTCCTCCGCCAGTGACAGCAAAGGACGAGAGTGCTTATCTCCATGCCGATTGCTGTAAGGATGCTCGCGATCGTTATCCCCTGTTCGCGGAAGAGAGTTCGAATTCGCTCAGCCAGCGTCTTGTCTTCATGGAGGAGCCGCCTGATGGTCTCACGAATTCTGTTGATCTGCGACCGGAGAGCTGCTCTATTCGTGGAGAGGGCTTCGAGCCTCGCCTGCCTTTCAAGCTCGATGTCGGAGAGCTCGCCTTTAAGCTTCTCCATTCGGTCTCGAATATCTTGTTGAATTTCGGTGTCGTCTGTTTCGGTCAGTTTTCGGCGTTCCCTGGCCAAGTGCTTTTCGACTTCGGATTTCCGGTCGTCGATGGCGCTTAGCTTCGCGAGGTTGTTAGCGAGCTCTCGTCCCTCGATCTCGTCATGGCCTCCAAAACTCCGGCCAGTTCTCTTCTGGTCTGGGCGACCCAGGCCACGTCAATTTGCGATTGTTAATGGTCTTCAATGCGGTTTCGACGTCTTCTACGCTTTGACTTGTGGTATCAGCCACGCCGGAGAGATCCTTCAGTTCGATTGCCTCAGTGTTTTTCGGGAGGGTTTCCTCTGCACTCTGGAGTGTCTTCGCGACCTCTCTGCCGAGCCTCCGCGATATCCCCGATCTATAATCAGGGAGCCCCAGCGATCTCCGCACTGCATAGGTGCCACCAGCCCCGTATCTTCGGGCCAGCGTCTCTAGACCCAGAAACCGGAATTTTCCCTTCGTCGCAGCAATGGAGATCTTCTTGTCTTCAGGCGTCCAGTAAAGTGTCTTACCGTCAGGGTCGATCCCGAACTGGCTATAGTCGATCCTATTTTCGGGGCGCAGCCCATCATAGGTGCGGCTTACCTCGTTGTAGAAAGTAGACCGCTTCTACATCCTGCTCGAGGGCCACATGCCGTTCTACCAAAGCGCGCTTGGAGATAGGCTGGAGTACGCTCACCTTCAACGACTACAGCCGCGCAATTCGGGCCACAGACGATGCCGACGCCTCATATGACATTGAAAACATCAGTCTAGAGTATGAGATCGTCACGCAGCCAGAGCTGGCTCGCATGATCGCCAATCAGTACAACGGCCGCCTCGCGATCCTCTATGACCGGATTCTGAGGCACCGAAAAATAAGCAGAGACAAGAGCGACACCCTCTGGAATATCAACCTCAACGTGCCCGCCCGCAGCATGAAGGGGCTCTTTGAGGACGTTACCGCGCAACAGCCTTTCGCTCGCAACACGAAGTCCTTCTATAACCCGAAAATAACGAAGGTTGAGGTCACGATCGAGGAGATCCCCAACCAGCTCTTTAGTCAGGGGATGCGTGCCTATCAGATGTGGGACGAGGCAAGGAAGTTATTTGCACCCGGCAGGAAACGCCACCCCGAGGTGGCAGTGGTGGCAAAGACCTTGGTCTCGCTGACGTCTCTCTCGGGGAGTTCTTGACCTCCAAGTTCGCTCTGTGGCTTGACCTCAAGACAACCGATGATGACCGGCTTCATGGCAGTGACCGCCGCATAGAGAATGCGAGCGAAGGAGTGACCATCCAGTTGACTAAGACGGCAGAGGCGGCCGGCGCTTTGAACATCTATCTCTACATCATCATGGACGCCCAGCTGAACCTCGAAGATGGCCGGTTCGTCTCAGCTGTTTATTAATCATCTTCTGCCCAAGGGCGCCCATTCGGCAATTGTCTGCGGGCAGACGGGATGCGGAAAACCCGTTTTCGTCCTGTCTCTGCTCGAAGAAGGTCCCTACCGGGGGTTCTTTCGACACATCGTGATCCTGTGCCCCACCATAGAGCACAAGACCTACAAGCAGTGCCCCTGGCTCTGGACGGACCCTGAGGTCTACGTTCTAGACCCCGTGAGCGCCTTCACGATTACCTGCGGGCCTTCTACCTGGTGTTTAAGGGCGAACCAACACTTTTTATAATCGACGACTGCTCGGCCACGAAGGTGTGACACTATGGCCACAACGGTTAATTGAGAAGAGTCAAATAGCGTTGTCACATTTTATTAACAGCATAATATCCCTAACAGTTACTTCAACCCAGGTTCTTTTCTTTAATCCTACTTCTCGCTATCTTACCAGACTATTAACTCTCGCTCTCCGCTCGCTCTCCCCGTTATAAAACAGCTCTGTATATATACTTGCTTACGTCACTATCACTCGTCTCATACCTGATTCATCCTTCCTGCATCCTACCACTTCTCTCGTGCCTGATCACTCGTCCTGTATCTGGCACACTCATGTACACATACTCTAGTACTCTTGCACTTTCATGCTTAAACAAACAACTGAAAAACCATTTTTATACTTATCCTATTACACACCCCCATTACTCAAGTTTTTCTGTTGTTTACAAAACTAACCTACTAAATATAAAATTCCGTATTGTTCCAAAAATTTAGCAGTTTTTCTAATGCTATATATTTAAAATCCGTAGTTATAATAAATCCAACGTATGAATACATGCACTAACTGACTTTACTACACAGGTATACACACTAAATAAGTTCACTACTTAAATTTAAAATTTCCAGTTCCAATTTGGTTTTATATATGTTACAGTGTATTCTCAAAGTATACTGCCAAGTATTCCTCACACATAGTCACTCCGAATCAACTCATTTAATCAAGTAATTGCATGTAATCATCCTCACTCTTGGGTTCTTCAGGTTGCTCATCAATCACAGGATCTTCAACTATTCTATCTTCTACAACCTCACCGGTCTGCACTTCTTTGCTGTTATTCTGAATTTTATGTTTTTTATATGAGTCATTGTGCCTCATAGTGGCCAACAGCACATCCATGGCGGTGGCAACACAAGCCTGTTCAATCTGTCCATGCTGGATGCCATAGTGTTCCAACTGCGTATGCATATTTCTATAAACCACATCAAAAAGTTTTGACATATCCATTTTTCTTCTTTTATAGATATATATATATATATTTTTTTTTTTTTTTTTTTTTTTTATGAATTTTTCAGTCCGTTCACTTTGGCTTCTGGATATATTTTGAATTCTGTAGATTCATTATTCTTTTTTTTTTATAGTTACACTTTATCGCCTTAATTAACCATTAGTCTTTGGTGGGAGCCTTTTCTTCTTAATCCAATATACAACTCTAATTGCCTTTTCGATTTTGTATTTTACGACCTAGTTTCTTATTTATTTCCCCGTAATCATAATTAATTGATAACAATTAGGATAAATTTCCAGGTGAAAGTTTGGCAACGTTCTATCCTACAGGTGAATTGGAGCTAATACTCAACAGATGTTCTATATCAAAGATATAATTGTTTATTTTTCTTTAGCAATTTCTTCGATCGCACAAAAACTTGTCTGTGTCTACTCGGCAACATATCAATTTACAGCCAGTAGGTCTGGTGTCCATACTGTTTATATCCAGTTTATATACAGTGTTTACACCCTTTACTGGAACCTGGGTTAACTAGTGTTAATTATATACAATCCCATTAATAACTGCAACATGTAGCTTTACACAAGAATCAAAGTACTGAAAATACTGTAGTACATTTCTACGTAGAATTATATACAAGTCTATTTTTCATGGATCCATCTCATACCATGCGTTCGTTTTGGTATACCATTACAATCTCGTATCCTCAGTCTTGTCGACTTTACACAACATCGGATACAACTTATTAATATTACACACGTCGAGTGTCTCCACAGGCGCTGATGGAACACACCCAACACAATCTAATTCTGGATTGTCGATCGTTGTCGAAATGCCCGGATCTGGTTTAGTGTTCACCGACTCATGTGATCGACAATTTTCATACATGAAAGAACAGGACTGTTTTATTCGAGTGTCATACATTTTGCAGAGGTATATGCCCATGATAATTAACAACACAACAGTCACCCCCATACAGACATTAACCCAACTTGGCCATGCATCATCCTCCAATTTGATCTCCTGGATATTTTCTAATTCTGTTATCAAATTTTCAAGCGGGATATCTTTAATTGGTTGCAGAGATTTCGGCAAGGTAATTTTTGTAAAATTCTGATATTTCTTTTGTAGAGGTGTCAAAACATTGATTTGGGAGATGTCAATGGATCTCAACAGCTCAAGATCCCCATCTGTTATCGTAAAATCACTTCGGCTATGGTATGACGATGCGAGTATAAAATAGTCATTCGAAGCGATGCATGCGGCTGGAACTTCCAAGATATCAATGGGTGATTTTGAGGTCTCGGTCTTACTTTGACCGTTATTACAAACAACTGAGAATCTTAGTTCAGTTTGTGAGATAATGCCCCATAGGAAATTCAAATGGAAGCCTAGTGTTCAATGTCACAATACTCTCGCAGTATTTCTTAACTGCTTCGGATTTCTGCAGAAATAGGTTTACTACGCATAACCTAGCCAAATTCACGGGGTAGATAGGACTTTGAACATTACAATATTTAACTGAGGAGTCACTACAAATTTCAGTTTCGGCTCGTGTCAGTAATGCATATCTAGTTTTACTTTTATCAATCATAAGCCCTTCACTTTCTAAGTTGTATTTCGTGATCATGTCTGGAGCGTTTACATTATCGGTCTGTAGGTTCTCGACCGGAATTGGCAAATTGAAAACCTGATATATCTCGTACTGATTATGAATATAAAGCAAAGATATTCTAATAATAACAACAATTCTTTTTTCGCCAAGTAGAGCACTACTTCTTAATTGTCTGTAGAAAAGCCATAAATCTTGTTTAGGATCGCCAATTAGTGCTAGAGTTGGAGGCAAATGAGCTTTAATCTCTAAAAGTAGAGCTCGTGAGTTGGAAGGTGATATAGTGCTGGGGTTTAATCTTCCTAAACTAAGAAAATTAAGTTGCGTTCTAAGGTGTTCCAGATAAAACATGGCATTTTGTAACATATCTTTTATTTCGCCAATTATCAGGTCAAGTTTCAAGTACATTTCGATAAAATACCTAGTTTCATAGATTTCTTTTCGCAGTTCGTTTACCAAGTTTTCAAGTTTATGGTCTAGCCCGTGTTAACTCTTGACTAACCCTAAGATAGCTTGTCTATTTTCCGCAATCTGAATTCTTGACATGTTCAACACGGAAATACTTTCTTCCACTACATGCATTATTTGTTGTTGGTTAACTGCCAAGTTTGCTATGTTTTTACGGATATTAGATAAATCGGATTCCGTAACGAGTCCAAATAACCAAGAGACGGCATCACCTACTATTGGAATTAATGCCCTTTTTTGACGTCTCGGGAGAAGTTTATAGTCAAGCAAGCCCTTAGAAATATGCGCATGCGTTTCGTTCAGAAATACTACTTCTTTCTGCAACGCTTGAAAAGTACTCATGTACTCTTTTTGATCGGGATCCCGGTATTTATTTATAATGCATTCTGCTGTTACGGCAGCAGTATCGATATCTTCTGCGAGTTTTGCAAAGAACGCATTAAAAGGTTTCAGGTCAATAACAAAGGATGCAAGCCATTTTGCATGGGTAACGGTAATGTCGTTAGTCTTTTGAAAGATAACATTTTCGTTAATTATAACAGACCCTGTTAATCCAAAGAAAATTACGATCAACCCTTGTACTTGCATTGTCTGTAAAATACAACAGAAAATACACTTAACGCTGAGGCATGTACATACACGTATACATATACATACGCTTGTACATCTATGAATTATTTACTTGTGAAGCCTTAAGTAAACCAACTATAGCAGTTAACAAGCTACACGTAGCTTCAAGAGATTTATTGCCTCTTGTTTTCTGAATTTTCTGATAACGAATGACACACGCCTCGTTAACCGACATATTTGTGTCAGATTGCTCAGATAATGAGGCATGGATGTTATTTTCCTCGCAGTTCATAGACCCAGGTGTGTCAGAGTGTGTCTGGTTTTCAGATGACCTTGAATGTACCGAGGAATCAGATACTAATTCAGAATCTGACCCACTATCGCTCTGTCTTTCTTGGAGTCTACTATATTTCGCGAGTTCCATTTTCGGAATAGGACCTTCGTCCTCTGAATCATCACGCTTGTTCCGGTAACGTTGAGCAAGACGGGCTAACGGCATATTGTCTTCACTGTTTTCGCTGTTAGAGCTTGATTCATCAGAGTCAGGTAGTATAACATAATTTGTTTTTCGCAATAGCCGACCTTCACCTACATTAGGTGTTTGCCATTCGTCTACATGTGCCTTCCGAATGTTCTCGGCATGCACTTTGATAACAGAACCATCCAGCTGATGTTTAATTTTGTACGTGACGGGTGAAGTTTTCTCAAGGATGCGGTAATACGGTTTCCAATTTAAGTTCAGTTTGCTCTTTTTATTATGGACCTTATAATAAACTGGGTCACCTACTTCAAATTGGATGTCCTTGGCCTTCCTGTCTGCATATTATGCCTGCCTTTTCCTAGCGCGTTTAAGATGTTTGTGCACTAGAACAAAGGACTTATGTTGTTGTTCGAGCGCGATTTTATGTAAGTCTTCCCCTGTATACTTCCTTCTCGGTTTCAAGATGTTATCAATAGGGAGCACTACGTCTCGGTTATAAAGAAGAAAGAAAGAAGAGAATTTTGAGGATGTACTAACATTGAATCTTATAGCAGCAAGAGCTTGATTCAGATATAAATCCCAGGTATTGACATTATCTTTTAATTTCTTTGCTAAAATGTCGTGCAAAACACGATGAAATCGTTCCACTTTACTATTACTAACTGGGTGATACAGTTATGTTTTTACGTGGTGCACATTTAAGGCTTGAAGGGTTTCTCGAACGGTTTAATAGACATTTTCACTGCCATTATCAGTCACTATTTCCAGGGGTGCAATATATCTAGGGACGATTTCCTCAATAATCAAATGAGCTATGGTATCCGCGCACTTATCAGGAACAGCAAACGCTTCTGGAAAACCGCTATACCAGTCAACGAAACCTACTATGTACTTGTTTCCAGACAAAGAAGTTGGATAAGGGCCAGATAGATCAAGGCTAATCTTTGCGAAGGCATATGGTGGAATATCGGTGTCTTGTAATGGTGTCTTGATTTTTTGCATATTACGACTTTGGCATGTAACGCATTCACCGATATATTCATATAATTCTTTGTATAGATTGGGCCAATAATATTTTTGCCTAATTGTATCATAAGTCTTGTCGGACCCTATATGTCCATTCCAGTCATGGTACTGTTTTATAACCGCACCTCGTAATTGTTCCGGAATGTACAGTCTTAAAACTGGATCAGAGTCAACATTGGAAATGTAATACAAAATGTTGTCTATGATCACATGCCTTTTCTGCACTGAGGGTAAAAGCTTATTATTTAAAAGACCAATTTTGAGCTCCATTAGATTAGTATCCTTAGATTGTTCTGTTACGATGTCTACCTCTTCCCCCAAGGTCGGTTTCTCAATTAGGTCAGAAGGTGGCAATTTGCAGCTTGCGAACTCTTTAGGATCAAACCTATTTGAATTTAAGGCATTTATCTCATAAGCCTTATCACTTATGTCTGGCTCGTAAGTGTCGTTTTCCTGTGTTAAACCAGCACTTTATGGTATGCGCGACAATAGATCGGCACAGGAATTATCGGTACCTTTAATGTACTCAATCTTACAATTATAACCGGCTATCCCCAAAGCCCAAAGTTGTATTTTCTTGTTTTGCATCGGTGAATCGAGAAGGTATTTGAGAGGTTTATGATCTGTTCGAATGAAAAACTCAGCATTATGCAGAAAATGATCTAATTTCTGCAACGCGAAATGGATAGCGAAAGCTTCCTTTTCTATTGTAGACCACCTAGTCTGTGTATCTGATAGCTTGTGCGAAAGGTAATAAATTGGTTTTTCATTTCTTACGCAAGAATCAGCGCTATTGTCTTCATCACAGGGTTGAGTTAGACAAGCACCAATACAGTCTTGACTTGCGTCTGAATAAAGAAAATACATCTTGTTTGGGTCAGGGTAACCTAACACTGGGAAACCTGCCAACTTTTCTTTCAAAGTCTCGAAAGTCTTCTGGCATTTATCATCCCACTTAAATTTTGCGTATTTTCGGGTTAGGGCTATTATTGGTTCGGCTATGTTCGAAAAATGAGGAATGAACCTACGATAATAGGAGCACATTCCCACTAGACTTCTTACTTCACGTACGCAAGTAGGTGGAGCTAATGCTTTAATTACATTTATTTTTCTAGCTTCTGGCATTACGCCATTTTCATTGATAACAAAGCCCAAATAATTTGTCTCTGACTTCAAAAACTACATTTCTTGAGTTTTAGTCGTAAACTATGTTCTCTGAGTCTATCAAAAACTTGTTGAATATGAGCCAAATGTTCTTCTAACGTGGCAGAATATATTGTCATCCAAATATGCTACTGTAAATTTATCAAGACCCTCAAGTACCCTTGCCATTAACTTTTGAAAAACAGCTGGTGCAGTGGTCAATCCAAAAGGCATAATATTGAATTGGAATAGACCCCGATGACAGGCGAATGCAGTCTTTTCCTTGTCATTATCATCCATAAGCACTTGCCAATATCCACTTTTTAGATCTAAAGAGGTAAAATATTTTGCTCGCCCCAAGAGTGCTAAAATATCATCAATTACTGGTAATGGATAAGATTTAGTAATTTTGTTCAACGCCCGAAAGTCTACACAAAATCGTTTTGAACCATCCTTTTTATCAACTATAACGACCGGAAAACTCCAAGGGGATTTTGACCTTTGTATAATTTTTGCATTAAGCATTTCATCAATGGCATCATCAATCACCTTTCTGTTATTTAATGGGGTACGGTAAGGTCTTAATTTGATAGGTGGGTTATCTCCTGTGTTTATTTTCATCTTAACAGTGTCAGTATGACTCGGTTCCGAATCTTTCTGTGCAAATAGATCTGCGTTGGCCTTGAGAAGGTCAAGGATTTCCTGTCTATATTTATCTGGTACATCAACGCATTCAAAGGTTTCATGCGTCTGACACGTGTTTGAAGTATTTGTACATTCACTGACCGACATTATCTCATTACCCTGAAATCTGATATGAACCTGATGTAGGTATGCCTGGATTATTCCTAACTTTACATTTACATATTACAGCTGTCTGGGGTTTGACTTTGGTTTTCGTGTGTACACGCGCAATGGAGGAAATGTGAAGGTCCTCCTGCAAAGGGATGTATGTCTGATTGACCCTGATACAACCTAAATCAAAATACAATCTAACACCGTTATTCTGGAGCCAGTCTCGGCCTAAAATTAATTTCCTGTTCATATTTCGTACGATTTAGAATGGTTGACTCATTTTATGACCTTCTATTTCAAATGGAATTGTGGCATAGCCATCAAGTTTTAAATGCTCGCCATTTACCGACTGAAGAGAAACATTTTTATTTTGCAATTTCGGTTTATCTTTTAGACTGTCATAAACGCGGCGATGCATGAGACAAACCTCTGTACCTGTGTCTATAAGTGCTCTAATTTTTTTTTTTTTTTTTTTTTTTTTTTGATTCTAATGAGGCACGAATTTTGACTTCCTGAAAATGCTATAGTATAAGTTGGTTTACTGTTATACCTACCCCTTCCACCGGCTTCTCTTTGGAAGGGTGATCTTAGTTTCCCTGTTTGTTGCAAGTTACTTGACCTGGCTGACTGCCAACTCCCTTTAACGCTGCTTTAGCCCGACATTCATTGGCATAGTGCCCGCGTTTTTGGCAAAACCAGCAGGTAACATTTGCACGTGACTTCTGTCTGGCTGGGTTAACCGAATTATTGACCGCATTGATATTAGTGTTCTTTGACGGACATTCTTTTGCTTTATGACCTTGCTTGTTACATTTATAGCATCGGAATTAAGGACGCGCGTGATCAACTTCCATAGGTTCCTCACCAAGGTTGTTAACATATAAGGATCGAGAATTGTGATTTGACCTGAGGTCAAAACGTCTACGTAAGTTCTGCTCGCCCGTCGCTATGGTGATAGCTTGCTGTAATGTGGCTGGATTATCACGCATCACCTTCATTTTCATGTAGTCGTGTAAGAGGCCATCAATGAAAAATCCTATTAACTGCTGATCAGTGGCTGCATGAACTTGATGTGGAAACGCCTCATCGCCTAGTGCCATTAGACGTTCGGCGTATACTTGAATGCTTTCCCCCTGCTTTTGCTTAACCTTTCTTAAAAGCATCAGAGCATGCTGGGTGTCTGTGACCTCGGCAAACCGCGTGGTCAGCTCAGTTTTAACCTGGTTCCAAGTACAAGCGGCAGTGGCTTCTAAATACCTCTTAAGGAAATCACTTACAGGACCCTTGCTAGCTTGATAGGCGACCATTTTCACTTGGTCAGCCTGGACCCTTGTTAATAAAGCATACTTTTCTATGCTTTTTATCCATTCCTTAAAATCTTTTGGATTCCCATCAAAGGGATTTATAATTTTGGCCACCCCCTGGGCACCTACAGTAGTTGACAATCCTGCCATATTTTCCCCGACAGTTCTTGACAATCCCGCCATTTGTTCCCCAACATTTCTGAGCACATTTACAAATTGAGCCTGTTCTGCCATGCCTGAAAATATCGAAAACAAAACCGGCAAACACTCACCGTTTCTTCAGGCTGTCTTGCTTCTAATACTGTAGTCTTCCCAGGTGGAGAACACTTCAAAAGTTTTGTTACATAGAGACTGTTATTGTCACATATCGCCAAAAATCCAAATTGAATTAAATATCCTGGTCACGGCACCAAAGCAATTTACCATTGTGACACTATGGCCACAACGGTTAATTGAGAAGAGTCAAATAGCGTTGTCACATTTTATTAACAGCATAATATTCCTAACAGTTACTTCAACCCAGGTTCTTTTCTTTAATCCTGCTTCTCGCTATCTTACCAGACCATTAACTCTCGCTCTCCGCTCGCTCTCCCCGTTATAAAACAGCTCTGTACATATACTTGCTTACGTCACTATCACTCGTCTCATACCTGATTCATCCTTCCTGCATCCTACCACTTCTCTCGTGCCTGATCACTCGTCCTGTATCTGGCACACTCATGTACACATACTCTAGTACTCTTGCACTTTCATGCTTAAACAAACAACTGAAAAACCATTTTTATACTTATCCTATTACAAAGGCTCTGACGAAGAAGAGAGACATGCTGTCAGAGTTAGCGTTCTCGGGCCGCCACGCCAACATAAGCGTCTGGGTCCTCACCCAGAAATACAACTCAGTCCTGAAGGACTTGCGCGAACAGACGCGCTGGGTCGCACTCTTCCACTGCAAGGATCGTGACAGCTTTGAAGACTGCCTGCGGGAGAACGATGTGATACCGACAAGGGAACAGCGGGCGTTGGTGCGGCAGCAGCTAGCCGAGAGAAAACACGCCAAGCTTCTGTTGAAAACAGATCAGCCTGCTGCTTATATAGTTGTGTAGCAATGCTTCCTGTTACTGAAGGGCTGCTGGTCGCAATGCTTGGCACGCATTTGGTACTGCTGGTTTTCGTTGTTTGGTGTCTGCGCCGAGCCGCACTCCGTATTAGACGAGCCCTCCGGCTTGTAATAGGCAAAATGGCGGGAGGCCAAGCTGGGCAGTATGGACTGGTGGTCCGCGGGAAAACATTCACCGCCGATCAAATCGATGCTCTGGATAACACCGAAATCGAGAAGCTGTACGCCCGCTACGAAGCCAGGCTGGGGGCGGCGATGACGAAGACCTTGGGGTCTGCGGCGCTCCAGATCTATGCGGGTCCGTGGCCATGTTTCTCCCAATCGAAAACCTGCCAGGGCTTACCGCAGACCTCGAGAGCGACCCGTTTGTCGGGCACGCGCTTAGCAGTGCTACCTGCGAGCTCTTCCACCGCTACGGCATGTTCCTTGCACCGCTTACCGCTGCGCTGACCACCTTGAAGCACTGCCAATTTGGACACTGCTGCCCTGTTGGAGTATACGATGGAGGAGACGAAGCAGGAGAATCAAGAGACGGCGGAGGAGCCAGCACATAGTCCTCCAGTGGAAAGAGTTACAGAGAAAGTTAAGGATCTAAAGAAAGTGGTAGCCGGGCGTGCCGGCGCTGCCGCCCGAAAGGCAAAACAAGAAGAACGACTTCTCGACTTCTCGAGCAGCTTCGAGTAGCTAAGGAATCATTTCGCCACCCCTGCGGGCGACGGCACGACTGCCAATATTCCTGCAAAGGAAGCGGCAGCGGTTTCCGCGGATAAACGCCGCGAAGACCCCGTGGGTCGTTGGGGCTTGTCTTGCGTTTGTCTCCGAAACGCGCAAACGTCGGTGGCGGCAGCCCCCGTTGACTCCGCGCCCCCGGTGCTAAGCAATTAAAGACTCGAGACCCCTTTTATATGGAATGAGCAACCATGACGACTCCAGCAACCGACGGGAAGATGATCGTGAACGCCCTCTACCACAGCGCCGTAGTCTCGAGCTTGGCCACGGGATACGCCCGGCTTGGCAAGATGGCGATGGGGGGGGGGTAGCCCCCCGAAGCTTGACCACACCCCGTGACGTCGGCATGGTGGTGCTAGACGTCGCTCTGGCCATGGGAACCAAGGACCTGCTAATTAAACAGAGGATCATACCTGCTGATATCATGAAGTAATGGCAAGCATCGCAATGCTCGTTGGGGGCGCCCTTGCGTTCTCGGGATCGAACTACTTATTCACCATTTTGAGAAGCTCTGGCGTCGACGAAGAGCGCATACGTCACGATAAAGCAGTCGAGCAGCTGCAGGCCGCACAGGCGTCATGGTCCCGGAAACTGACCTAGCGCCTCGACTTTATCAATGAGGAACTTCGCCGGCAAGGTCATGCTGTTAAGACGTTTCGGGATGTTGACGCTGCAATGCAGGAATATGCGCAGGTCACCGGGCACAACCTCGACCCCCTGGGGCCCGAGCCCCAGCTCGCCGACTTTTATCACCCGAGTGACGGCCAGAAAGACCGCGAGATCGCCTACAGACTCGCCAAGTAATCCGTGTTTCATCGCGCGTTTGAATTTTTTCAACGTAGGGAATATGCTAGCAATGCTGGCTGACGAACTATATCTCGCTATGCTCGAGGTCGGGCACGCGGCCCGCCGCCATAAGATTCCTGGTCCTCTGGCCCACACAATGATCGATATCGCGCAAACGTCGCTTGAGCTCTGGCGGCAAGATGAACGGGCAGCCATTCGGTTCGCCGCGGGGGTCCTGGCTGGCCCGACCAACCTCCGGGCGACAACTGGACAGCTTCCTGAGCCTGTGGCGTCCGCATGTTGGAGGCTGGTCAGGCTGCTGGAATACCTTAGTAGCAGTGGCCGACAGTAAGCTCTCTGCTCTATACTATAGCCCCCGAGGCTACTGGAAGGGGCTCGCAGCCATCGAGAAGCTGGCGTCTTCAGCAAAGGTGACTGAGGCTCAAAAGGCAGGCCATCTGGCAGATCTATCTGCCTGCCCCACGGTGCGTACCGCGGCCGAAGTTTGACGTGGCGGTGCCCAACGAGGTCCACCAGGCGGATCTGCTCTTTCTGCCACAAAAGAGGCTAAAGAGGTCGCCGATGCTCTGTCTCGCATCTACAGACGGGGGGCATTGAAGTGGCCTAAGCTTCTCCAGGTTGACCCTGGGCGTGAGTTCATGGGCGCGGTGAGCCAGCTGCTCGCCAAACACGGGGTCGAGGTCCGGCCCGGTCGGACTGACACCCACCGGGACCAAGGGATCGTAGAACGCTTCAACCGGACGCTGGCTGAACGCCTCTTCGGGCACCAGTAATCCCAGGAGATGCGGCTCCCTTCAGGTCAAAGGTCGACTGTGGGTTAAGCGATTGCCCGCAGTTGTCGCAACTCTGAACGGAGAAGTGACCAGGTCGACTGGCAAAAAGCCCTCTGATGCCATCGTTGCCAAGACGCTGCGCCGCGGCACACAAAAGCACTCCTCTGTAGTTCCTGGCCGCCCAGTTGGTCTCGAGGAGCAGAAAATCCCCTCGGGGGTTGGCCTTCGCTTCCTTTACCAGCCTGGCGAGCTAGAGGGCGGTCGGCGACGCGCTACAGACCCTGTGTGGTCTCTTGAGGTTCACCGACTGGGACGCTCGGTGACCAAACCCGGCGAGCCCGTGTTGTATTACTTGCAGGACGGCCCGCCACTTTGTTTTGTCAGGGAGGAACTCCTCGTAGTGCCGCCCGACACTCAGCTTCCTCCGGATGGGGTTCTCAAGCGCTGAACGCTGCTGCTCCTCTTTTTAGGTTGCACTCGAGACAGGTCAACCTGACGTTATCGTGGATGTGGCCCGCAGAGTTGTCGAACCGGTCGACACTGAACTGCTGGGTGTCCTGTGGCTGGTAAGCCCATAGGAGCTCGATGTTGCACGCGGCACAGCGATTGTTCTGGGCCTCCTTCAGTGCTAGGATGTGATCAACCTTCAGGTTAAACCTGAGCCCCTAGCCTTGGTCCTTTCGCTTGTAGGCCACCAGTTTCCTCTGGATGACTTTGTGGAGCTGCTGCTCGGTGAGTGTGCGTGCGCCCTCAGAGCCCTCCTCTGGGGGGCATACTACCCGCTCTAGCTGGCTGAGATACTCCACCCGTGAGACTGCAAGATAAGTCAGGTTGGACCATTGGAGAAAATCGTCTATGATCCAGACTTTCTGGGGGTCGACAACTGTAATTCCCTGGCTCGAGTGAACGGTGAGGGCGTAGCCAAGAGCCCAGTCCTGGCCCCACTTGCCGTCGAGGACCTCGCGGGCATATTTCAAGGGCACCTCAACGACGTCGTTCAGGACGAGCTCCTGCCGGTCTGGCCTGCCATCCAGCAAGGGCCCGGGGATGGTGACCATGATGTTTTGCCGCCGAGTGTCTTTGGGGCGGTATAGCAGAGGCTCGGCGGTGTCCGGGAAATACTCCTCATGGCGCTCGAACAGCAGCCTCTGGGCCCGGTCGCGAACCTTCTGCCTCGAGGTCAAGATGAGATCACATGGCTTCCAGGCCTCCACGAAGCGCTCCCACCCGAGGCAACCAGGAAGCGCCTTTCGTACCTCTCGGCACTGGACCCTGTCGGGCCGAAGGCGGATTCGCTTCTTGAGGGCCATTAGAAGGGGGCCTTTGGCTCTGTAGTCTACCTCGACCTCTTCGTAATAGGCGACATGCCCGCGGAGCCAGTCGTGTGGCATTTCTCCGGCGATTGGGGGCCGCTGCCCCTGGTCGCCACAGCAGATGCCCCGACCCTCGAGCCGGTCGAGGAAGGTTTCCAGAATGGGACGGGGCACTGTGCAGACCTCGTCCCAGATGATCACACGGGGATCGAATTTCTGTCCCATTCTTTCGGGCGTCCAGTCCGTTTGGCCGCTCCAGCGGAAGAAGCTGTGATAGGTCTGGGCCTGGACGCCCCTGGCCCGCATCTGTTTGGCCAGGCGAAGGGTCGGGGTGAAGACGAGGGGGTTTCTGGTACGGAAGAGCTCGATCGCTCGCGTGGTTTTGCCGCTGCCCCCGCCGCCGTTTAGGTAGCTCAGCCGATGTCGGGTCAGGGGGTGGTCGTGGCGCGGCGCGGTGCTGGGAGTTAGGTCCCTTTTTGTTGCTTTGAAGTCAGGCTTGGCGAGGTAGGCTGCGTGTTCCATCGGCATGTAGAGGCTCTAGCCCTTGTCACGCCACTGGGCTGGGGCAATCCCATCTCGTGGTGGCCTCGGGGTTGCCTTGTCGTGGTAGGTGAGACAGATGCGGCAATGCCCTTTTGGGTGCACCTCATGAGGCTTGTAGGCCCCGACCCCCTTGAGCTTGCAGAGCGCCGTTTTCTTTACATAAATGGAATCGGTTGCCACTCGGACGCCCTCATCGGGTTCGAACCTCTGTAGCATTGAGAGGAGGTTGATGTGGGCGTAGGCCAGCATCGAGGCCCTCAAATGGGCGAACTGTGGTTGAGAGCCATCGTAGTAGGTGAGGATGTGACCAAGCTCGTACTTCATTGGCGCTCCGACCAAAGAGCCCGAGAGGCGGGTGTCCCGGACAAGGTAGTCGAGCTCGCCGCGATCGGTCACCAGCCTCCTCGTTAGCCTTTTTCCATCTGCCTTGCTGCCCTGGGTGAATTTGCCGATGACGGAGCAGGCCTGGTCCCTGCTCTCGGGCAGCCAGACCTCAGTCTCCTTCTCGAAGGAGATGATCGCCTCCCTGACTTTGAGAGACCTCAGCAGGCCAGACTCTGCCAGGAAGGCAAGGAGCTGTGTCGGGGCCCAACCGCCTTCGGAGAAATGCCTTCCAAACCAGGCAGGGATGACCGGATGGCAGGTTGCCTCAAACTCCCATTCTTGAACCTCGGCGAAGCCTGTGCCTATGTCTTTGGGGAGAGGGCCATTAATTGCCACGCGGGTCATGCGGTGAGTCGGATGCCCGAACCGCTCGAAATAGGTTTGGCTTCACCCATACCCTGGAAGGATGCCGGATAGCAGGCCTTCATGTCGATAGAAGTGACTTCCCTCGTGTCATAACCCATCGAGTTCCAGAGGCCGCCGTGACCGTGCTCCACGCAGGCCTTCTCGATGTCTGGGAGGAGGTTGGCTGGGGTTGGCTTCCAGCCGTTCCTTTCCTTTGCCATAATGCTAGCCGCATGGTTTTCGCCGAAGGCTCTCTCAGCAAGCTCAGGGTTACCCAGTTTGACGCAGATCGCTTTAAGTCTTTCCTGGGCCTCTCGTGTCCTGTAGGTGCGGCCGTTCTGGAGCACGAACTGGTCGACAGAGAGCTGTCGGTCGGCCGCCCAGGAGCCAGACCGCTAATGGCTCGCCCTGAGTGACTTCCCGGATGGCATGCCAGACGTTGCCCTCGAGATGTGGACCTCTCTACTCTGGGGAAAGTGGAGATCTTTGGGCCAGGCATGGCCGTTGTGGCAGATGAGTTCTATGGGTCGGTTTCTGCCGTATATACCGCGGTTGAAGATGTCTTCGCCAGCAATGTCCCTCAGGACGATTGGTCTCCAGAGGATCTTTTCCAACTCGGCAACGTCTTCGACCTTGGCGCCGGTTTCGTGGACCCTCTCTTCCCACTCCCGGATCTTTTGTCGCCGTGCGGGTGTAAGTCCCTGGCCTCTCAAAGCGCCCTCGAAGTGCTCCACAACTCTCTGAGCCACACAGTTGAGATCACCATCTCTTAACGGCGCTAGGTTGGCAGGATCCGGATCCCTGACGGGGTAGAGGCCGTAGACAACTGCGGTGACGGGGTAGGCGTTCTGATAGAACACACTGTCGATTCCAGTCAATACCCCAGGGCTTGTGTCTCGAGCGACCTCGACGACCCCCTGGCCCTTCTTTCGCTCGGCCCGGACTGGATCAAACTTGTCTTCAAGGACCCAATCATCTTCAGCTTTCTCCCGGAGAAACTTGATTCTCAGGAGAAACTCCGTGCCCCCCGGGATAGCCGCCAGAAGTTGGGTAGCCCTGACGTCGACCATCCGAGCGTCCAGTGCCAACCTGCCGGCTCTGGCATATATGCCTTCGGTGATGTCGAGATCGCCAACGTCCAGCGGGTCTTCACGTTCAACCCTCCATGTAGAGAAGACCGCGGCGGCGCCATCTACCTCGAATTCATCTTTGGCGTCGTTAAGTATCTCGACCCACGGCTCGTAAGCCAGGAGCCTTTCAGGGTGGGGGACACGATCATCCTGGTCGGCAAATGGCCACTGTGGTCGAAGCGGCCGGGGGAGGAGTCTTTCCTCGGCTTCTGGAATGGGCTCATCGAGGAAGAACCTTGGCTTGTACTCTGCGAGCATTTCTTCGCTCAGGTCATCCATAGTAATAGTAGCCATATGTTAGATGGGTATATACTTTGTATCACCTTCCTCTAAATTAAATATATGGGTATATACTTTGTATCACCTTCCTCTAAATGAAATATATATATGGGTATATACTTTGTATCACCTTCCTCTAAATGAAATATATATATGGGTATATACTTTGTATCACCTTCCTCTAAATGAAAATTTCGATAGTGGCGAGGCGCGCAAATTCCTTTCGCGTCGCTTTTGTTGCACGAAGCCACTCACTCCTATACCCGCACTGACAACAGAGCTGTTGCTTGTTAGTAACCCCTACTCCACAACCCCTGCAGGGCTGAGGGCGTGAGCCTTTACGGAGTCTCACCAGATGAACTTTACAAAAGTCCGTAATACAGCTTTTACCACAGAGCTCCGTTGAGCACTCTTACGAAATCTTTGGATACGATAGAATACACTGATAAGCAGAGTGGTGCTGACTAAACTGTGTAGAATGGCACTCATACGGAATTTTAGGATACGGCAGAATACACTGATAAGTAGAGTGGCGCTGACTAAACTGTGTAGAATTGCACATGCGGAATCTTTGGATACGGCAGAATACACTGATAAGTAGAGTGACGCTGACTAAACTGTGTAGAACTGCACACTTACTGACTCCTTGGGTACGGCAGAATACACTGATAAGTGGGGTGGCGCTGACTAAACTGTAGAATTGCACACTTATGGAATCTTTGGATACGGTAGAATACACTGATAAGTAGAGTGGCGCTGACTTTACTGTCAAGAATTGCACTCTTACGAAACCTTTGGACACGGCATGATATATTGATAAATAGAGTGGTTCTGACTTGACTGTCTGGAATAGCACTCTTACGGAATCTTTGGATGTGGCAGTATATATTGAGAAAAGCAGAGTGGCGCTCACCAGACTGTCTGGAATAGCACTCTTATGGAATATTTGGATACGGCAGGATACATTGATAAGTAGAGTGGTAATGACCAGTCTATCTAGAATTGCACTCTGATGGAATCCTTGGATACGGCAGGATATATAGATGAACAGAATGGTACTGACCAAACTAACTGCCCGGAACTGAATTCTTATGCAGTCATTAAATACGGTATTACGTATATTGATGAATAGAGTGGTGCTCACCAAGCTGTCCGGAATTGCACTCTTTCGGAATCTTTGGATGCGGCAGGGCTATGTTCATTAAATCGAAACACCGGCGAGTTTGTTGTCGTTGTTGTTGTTGTTGTTGTTGTTGTTTAAATTATTTGTATCTTCTGAACGATTATTGTAAACTCGTCTTATATGCCTCCAATTAGAAAATATCCATTATTCTCGTAGACGAGACTTGATGTTATATCGAATAAACTCTATCAATAATTATTTATTCTATATCAAATTTAATAAATATTATCAACGCAGAAAACATTCCCACATTGTTGGTTACAAAAAAAATCAGATTTCATTCGCAAAGGCCGCCGTCTTAGTTATCCTAAAAAGCAGCTTGAGAATTGTTTGGGATGTTCCCTACCCTCCGCCGAAAACTGTTGCAACTGTACGAAAAGTTGGCATTTTTTTTTTTTTTTTTTTTTTTTTTTTTTTTTTTTTTTTTTTTTTGAGTATGCGAACGCCTCGGTTATCTGAATGCAGCCAAGGACACTGTTAAGTAGAGTTGTGCTTACAAGACTGTCCGGAATTGCACTCTTGTGACATTTTTGGATATGGCAGAATATATTGTTGAATAGAGGCGCGCTAACCAGACTGTCCGGAATCGCACATTTATTGGATCTTTGCAAACGACAGGATGTATTTATAAGTAGAATGGTGCTGATCAGAATGTCCAGAATTGCACTCTTATGGAATCTTTTTATGGTTAAATAGAGGGGCGCTGACCAGACTGTCCGGAATTGCACTCTTACGGAATCTGGATACGGCAATAATCAATAATTAATAATTAGAGTGGTGCTAACCAGACTTTCCATAATTGCATTTTTATTGAATGTTTGCATATGGTAGTATATATCGTTGAATAGAGGGACGCTGACCAGACTTTTTTTTTTTTTTTTTTTTTTTTTTTTTTTTGCACAACCAAAATGGCGGCCTGTGCGAATAAAATTTATGTATGCTTGTTTATAACCAAAAATATGAGAATGTTTACTACGTTGATATGAGTTATTATTACCCCATTCCCCTCCCCTCCCCCCCCTCCCAACCTCCCCCACCCCACGCAGCCTTATGAAAGTTAAAAAGAGAGGTCTGAGCAAAGGTCAGTTTGGTCAGTCTATACATATGTAACAAAACAACAAAAAAGTAAAGCAACCAATTGTGTCAATTGTGATACTTTTCGGCGGGCGATTGCGAGTATCCCAAAACTATGTTCAAGCTGTCTTTTTGCACAAGCAATAAAATTTATGTATGCTTGTTTATAACCAAAAGTATGAGAATGTTTAATGTTTACTGCATTGATATTATTTATTGATACCCGTCCCTCCCACCACACACACACACACACACACACACACACAAAGGTTTAGGGGTATACTGTTTTCAGCATGTCCGTCATTCTGTGATTCTGTCCTTCTATCATTCCGTCATTCCGTCAACAATAAAGGATTTTGCTCTATAACTTCACTAGCCTTCGTTTAATATTGTTCAAATTTTCACCAGACCTTAACCGTCAGACAATGCACATATGATAAGAAAATAGGGGCTGAAAGCCAGTATTTCAATAGGCATGCCCTTTAGAAATTCTTTAAGTAAGATGTTTGTATTATGACTGATAGTGCATAGTTGTGAAATTAAATTTTCTTACAGTTTTCGTTGGATCTTTCCAAAACATGGCACATATATTACAGACATCGTGAAGATATACATGTGGGGGTTTAATTCTGAAAAATACTTTTTGACAGAAAGCAGGGTTTTCAACTTATACATTTCACAACAATTTCACCCAGTCAATGATACTTAATAGTGTATACTTTGTGAAATCAATTCCTCTAAGAGCTTTCGTTGGATCTTTTCAAACCTTAACACATACATTACCGATATATTGAAAATGTAAATGTGATACTTTGATGCTGAATATTTCTTTACAAAATGACAGAGTTTTTGACGGAGTCATTTCACGATAACTGCTCCTAATTAATGATGGTTAATAGTTAAAACGTTGTGAAATCAACTCTTACACTTTGCGTTGGGGCTCTTCCAAACATTGCATATATGTTACAGATGTATTGAAGATTAGAATGTGCAAGTTTGATTCTGAAACAACCTTTTTTGTGTCGCCTGCGTAGCATGGCAGATACATAGGGATCATGTTGTCCGTCTGCGTCGTCGGCGTCCGCGTCGTCGGTGTCGTCATCACACTTTTGGTTTTCGTTCAATAACTTTTGAAGGGATGTATTGATTCCATTCAAATTTTGCAGAACTTTATATCACTATTAAATACAGGTCAGATTCGACATTGGTAATCATCCGCCAAGTTTTGGCTGAGTTATGGCCCTTTTTTGACTTAGTTTTTTTGTTCGTTTTCACTCAGTAACTTTTAACGGCGTGCATTGATTTCATTCAAATTTTGCAGAACTTTATATTACTGTTAAATAAGGTCAAGTTCGATATTAGTTATCATCCGCCAAATTTTGGCTGAGTTATGGCCCTTTTTCGACTTAGTTTTCGTTGGTGTGTTAATATTGGTTTCCGATCAATAACTTTTGCAGGGATGCATTGATTTTACTGAAAGTTTGCAAAAGGATATATCATTGTAAAATATAGGACAAGTTCGATATTAGTAATCATCCGCAAAGTTTTGGCTGAGTTATGGCCCTTTCTGGACTTAGTTTTCGTTGGTGTTTTGATATTGGTTTCCACTCAATAACTTATGCAGGGATGCATTGATTTTATTGAAAGTTTGCAGAAGGATATATTATTGCAATGTGACGTCCCTCGTTGCTAGATGAACCTCTGTCTCTCCAAGCGAGTGAAGCGCGCGTGCTTTGCAAGCAGGCAAGGGGAGGGGATGGGGGAGACGCTTTCTCTCCAAATAGACTTCGCTATACAACAGGGAGAATGTAATCAAGACTATGAGCCTGTCTGCTGCTTAATCATTATTATTCTCTCATTATGACATCCATACGTGATAAACTAATTGATGTAGATGGGTTGATAATAAGATGAAATCTTATAACTAAGGTAGCGAACTAAGGCTATGGGTAACGTGAATTACCGAGCGTCATCTAACACACACTCAATACAGACATGCAAATTACAGTATACAGGCTGTTATTCTACAGCAGTATTAATAAGCTATCACAATGTCACGCAAGTCACAGTCTAGCTAAGGTGTGGGGACGTTGGGGTAGATGTTGTTTTGATGGAAATTTGGTTTGAGTGTCAAGCAGTGAACTGGTTTATAATACGGGGCCAAGGGATTGGGTGTCACAAGTGACTGAGTACATTCAGATTCCGAGCTGCAAGTTAAGGAGAATTTACCTACAAGCCCACATTTGGCCAACTATGTGTGCCTATAAACAAATAATTAATCTGAGCATTCTGGGCCCATGGTGGGGATATACATCTTTGACAAAAGTACCCTTGTAACAGGTAGTCCACTAGAATTTCACTAGCCGAACGGGCGGGTCGTAACCTCCTGTACCCCAGTGTCAACCACCCGATATCCACACAGTAAAACTTAAATGCCTATTTCCCCAAAAGGCTTAACATCCACCAAAGAGCGCTTCCATCGTCACTAATTTACTTCATAGCCTAAAATATCTCATGAAGCACTTCATAGCCAAAAAGCACATATGAAGTTTACAATTAGGACAATTACCCTCTTCATAGTACCTAATACACCTATGAAGTCAAACCGGGTAAAAAGAATCAACTTAAATGATTAAAGGCACAGAATGCTTTCCAAGTAGACTTTCCCTAAGATTTGCAGCTCAAAACTGAAAACTCGTAATCAGGCCGCTTGGCGTTACTAAAATACTACTCACTTTTCATGCTTGACCACGCGAAATATACTAAATATTAATTCTAAATATTAGTAGTTGATATTCTAAATGTTGTAGATTAAAATTATGAGCGAAGGGGAGTTGACCCGTACAGATCTCGGTACGCAAAGTTTCCAACGCAGCGTTCCAAAGACGCAGTATTTATATGAAACAAACCGAGGACCCATTGCAGGCACTCCAGAAGAGTCCTCGGCTCGTCCAATCAAAACCCTGTGTCCTTCACTCAAGACCGCGCATTGGTTGGCTGGTTGCTAGAACTGCGCGTGATTTAGAGTAACCCACAATGTCTAGACACCCCAAAGTGGTCACTAGTTCCGCGCGTGCAATAGGAGTCCTCGATTGCAGCGATTTCATTGGCCGTCAGGTTCCTTGACCGAAAGAAAGATGGCGGCCTCCATGAAATGTCAAAACATGCTTCACAGAAGAAATATTAGACTGGAATTAAGCTTACTAGCGGGAACTAGGACTGTTTCCACGGCACGGGCTTAATATATGGACAAAAACTAATTTAAGGAAACCGGGAACAGGATGTGACATGAGCGTGTTTGTAAATAACTGGAAGGTAAACATGAAAATATTCCATCTGACATCTCGCTGACTATTCATGCAAGTAAGCATTCCGGCAGGGATGTTTCAGTAAAATACAGGTGAAGTTCGATTTGGTAATCATCCGCAAAATTTTGGGCAAATTATGGCCCTTTTTGGACTTAGTCGCCTTTAGGGATAGGAGCGATTATAGGGACCATTATTTTTATTTTTATTTTCCTTTTTTATATCAAGTGGCTGGCGCTTTAAATAGGCGACACATCCGATTCTCGGAATTCTAGTTTGACATAATGGCAGGATTTCTAACCTAACAATGCTACGACTACTGCACTTGGCCAGTGATGATTGACAGTGTATATTTGTGAAATCAACATCTCTCAGAACTTTTTTGGATCTTTTCAAAACTTAAACATGCATTACAGACATATTGAAGATGTGCATGTAGTAATATCCAGCAATGCATTATATACTGGGAACCATATTGAGTCAAATATGTTGACGTTATTTCACATCAGTTGCAAAATTACTTCATCCATTTTTACCATCTTACATCAATACACTGTTTTCTATGTACCAGTCGCTTGTTCAGATATTACATTGGCGAAGAGGATTAAAACAAAAGCAGGATTGAGGGAGATGAAAAGCAGAGCACAAGAGAATATGACCGAATATTTTGAACAGAAAGAAAATATTTTCATGACAGAATTTGTAGAAGACAAATAGAAAGATATTTGATAAAACTTAGAAATAGTCCAGTTACGAGAGACATGATTACCAGAGAGCTGCATATACATGTAGTATCATTTAAAGAGCCTGAAAGTTACTTAGATATAAAAATAGCATGGGAATTGTGACTAGAAGAAGCAGAAAGACATTTCAGATTCTCTAACATAAATTACCCCGCAGATAAAAAAAAAAAAAAGATGCGCTTCTTATCTATGGGGGAAAACAACTAGCACGGCTTGAAAAATGTTTGCCTGAGGCATTTGAAAATCTTGATAAATATGATAAGCTAAAGGAAAAATTAAATGACTACTATTTGCCCAAGAGAAACAAGCATTTTCCTGTTTCTAAAACTGAGCCAAATGCTGGAGAATCAACACTTTAATATGCAGCAAGATTACAAGGAAAAGCTTATATCTGCGAGTTTTCAGACACTTATGAAGCATTTAGTTCAAACAGTTATAAAGGAAGCTTTGATTTACAAATGTCCACAAAAACGCTGGACATTTGAGCAACTTCTTGAAGAAGTAAAAGCGTTTGAAAGCACAAAAAAGGTAAGAGAAAAGTCTAGGGAGTGCCGCAATTACAAACCGCAGCCCTTCCCAGACCCCAAGAGGAAGAGGAAACCGCCAAATCTAAACAAGCACAAACCGAACAAACGTGCGAAAAGCACTAAGATTAGCTCTCTCTTCCCCAAGCGAGGTAATCGCAATACTAAAAGGACTGAAAAACACAAGAACAAAATGACACATGAAAAGACATACAACAAATCGCCTCGTAGAATAAACCACAAAGCAACAAATAATATGACTAACACCGGGACCACCGCCTTAGAACGGTCGGTAGAGCAAACCACCGGGGGGGTTTAAAGCACTTTTACAGCTAGCTAACTTCACCCTGGGTCCCGATACTACTCTTAATACAGAAATACATAAAAATTCGGTTCGCTTAAAGGCTCCCAACTCAGTCAATGCATCAAAGAGAAAACATAAAAATCAAATTAATCACTATAATAAACAAAGACGAGTACTCATGGCTAATTCTACTGTATGCCAGAGTAAATGAAAACCAATAGTTGAACCACGGCGGGCCAAGCCAAATACGTATCGTCAAGCCCCAACCCACTGGTTAAAGTTTTACGAAGAGGCCGTCATTGAGTCTGAGGCCCGAACCGCCGTCGTGCAATTAAAGAGTGAAGCATAGCCATCAACAATGATTGGGTTGACAACTAGGCATGCAGTCTGCCGCATAATATCCAGGCTATAGCCAATTCTTTTATAACGGTTAATAAGTTTTCTGAATTGCTCCGAAAAGTTAGATTTACATACAATTTTTCTAAATCTGTACACTAAGTCACCGTAAAATTCGGGCTCCGATATACCTTGTTGCAGAAGTGTTCTCAGACTGACGCTATATTTTTCAAACAAGACACTGTGTCTGCGATAAAATTTCGAAAACGCCTTACGAGGTTTAAAATAACGATAGCCCTGCCTAAGAAGTTCTGCAGTAAGGGCTTTATTACGGTAGTTAAAGTCATTAAGATATGAAGAAACTCTGGCGAATCTTATAAGTTGAGATATGTATACCCCATATGAGGTACGCCGGGGGACAAACCTTCAAGTAAGCGAGATGAGGAGAACACGAAAGCAAAGTGTAGCAAAAGTGTATAAGAAATACACAGAGTGGAGATACTGGACACAGGAAGCAGGCAGAAGGCCAAGATGTAAGTACTGTGGGCTGTCTGGACTACATCTCAAAGGCCGAAATTGTCCTGCATATAACAAGAGATGATTTAAGTGCAGCAAAATGGTCCACTTTGCAGTTGTTTGTTGGACAAGACAACACAGAATCTCAAATGCAAATAGGTTTCCTAGATCTGAGAGAAGCTGTCCCTGAACCAAGGGAAGGAATGACAGGGTGTGTAATACCATTCAAGAAGGCCCCCATTGTGCTTCAGTGGGACATGTAAGAGTAAAAACAGCTAACGTAGTGCAAGAAGAAAACAGAAAACTTGAAACTACAGACATATTTGAGACATATCCTAAAATGGCAGAACCTGCTGCAGAAGCGGAGACAACAGATACTGCGGTGCATCAAGAGGACCATGAGACGTAAGATGACAGAGCCAATGATTTTGAAGAGATAGGACAAACATGCCGCAATTTAAAGGCAGTTGCTATGGAATTCCAGATACTAACTTGTCAGTTAAGTAAAGAAATAGCTTATATACAGCAGATTTTTAGGAATATGCTATCATCTAAAGTGGGAAGAAAGCATAATATTTAAGAATTGTGCAGACGCAGGAATTGACTGAATATTTATAATGGGTCACACGTTAAGCGTAGATCAATGAATGATTAAATCATCGCATCTACTACTGAGTAGATATGACCAAAACCATTACATCTTAGAAGCACTATAGGTTTATTGTGCAAAAGAAAGATTGACAGCACTTGTAAAAAGGGGAGAAATGTAATATCCAGAAATGCATTATATGCTGGGACCCAGCTGACGTCAGTAACGTTGACGTTGTTTCACATCAGTTGTCAAGTTACTTCATCCATGTTTACCATCTTACATCAATACACTGTTTTCAATGTATCAGTCGTTTATTTAGTTATTACACATGTGAAACAGTGATGCTGAATAAATATTTCTTTACAAAATGATAGCATTTTAGCTTAGCCATTTCAGGACAACTTCACCTCGTCAATGATAGTCATTAGTGAATACTTTGTTAAATCAACTCCTCTTACACCTTTCATTGGATCTTTCCAAAACATTGAAGATATGTTACAAACATATTATAAAAGTGCATGTTCCACTTTGCTGCTGAAATTTCTTTTGACAAAATGGCAGGATTTTTAACTAAGTCATTTTACGACAACTGCACCCACCCCACCCCATCACGTAAACTGTGTTTGTGGGGAGGGGATATACTAATTTTACGTTGTCTGCCCGTCCATCCATTACATTTTGCTTTCTAAGCTTGGAGTATCTAATAAACCTATCTATTGACATTTCTTGTTTGATTCTATATTGAATTAATAATTATTGATATAATTTATTCGATCTAACATCAAGTCTCACCAACGAGCATAATGGCTAATCTCTAATTTGCAATCACATAAGACGGGTTTACAATAACCGTCAGAAGGTGTAAAATAGTTCAGGAAAACATCGTCGAGTGATTTGCTTCACTGGACGCAGCCCTGCTTTCTCTTCTCCAACAAAGTGATCGCAATACCAGACAGGACCAAGCAAATACACCACTGAAACCGGATCATTCAGATATTTTGAGAATGTTGATTGTATCAGGAAATGGTAAAGATAAGCGTTCAGCTTACTATCGGACTACCTTAGATATTGTATATGTCAATATTGTATGTTTGCCAAAGTGCTAATAAAATAATGTTCAAACGAACAGGAAAACACGCAAGATGTCTCTCAGTGATCGAGCAGCTACAAAATCCCACAAAGAACAAACAACACAAAAATAGAAAGAATAACATGGACATCTGTAAACACAGTATAGAGAGAATTTTGGCTAGCGTTAACACACATATATAAAATGTATACTTCTTAGTCTTAATTCTGGAATTTCCACCATATAATATGGTAAATGAGAATGAATTTGGTTATTAACCACAGTAAGACTGACTTACTCTACGAGGCGATTTGTTTTAGGTTTTGCCTGGTGTCATTTTTTCTTGTGTTTTTCAGTCCTTTGAGCATTGCGATTACCTCGCTTGGGGAAGAGAGAGCTACTCTTAGTGTTTTTCGTATATTTGTTCGATTTGCGCCTGTATGGTTTTGACTGTTTCCTCTTGCTCTTGGTGTCTGGGAAGGGCTGCAGCTTCTGATTGTGGCACTCCCTGGACTTTTCTCTTACCCTTTCTGCGTAGTAGAAGTGTTTGCAAGTAGTAATTAACCAATTGTTAAGCTTCTTTAAAAATATTCTAAACGGAATGACCCTTGAGAGCTATGAACACACTCACAAAACTGACATAGTTGAAGTGTCTTCTGGTTTTGGTCAGTTAGAGACCCTGATATAAAGTTTCAAAAAGCCCGGATTTGGCCCAGTGATCACATCAGCGATCTTTTAAAAGCACTCAAATATTCATGAAGTCTGATAACACCAGACCAAGTGTAATTTTGTTTACAGTCTCGTTTTGATTGAAAAGCCTTGACGGGAAACACTCCAGAGACTTCTCCATGTAACGGTCTAAATAATTAACACTTACCATACTATTGACAAACTCAGCATACGACATTTTGAAACATTTTTCTTTTCTTTTCCTAGAAAATAGGAGCTGACACTTCAAGACAATTGTCTCCAATGACACGATTTGCATGAAATGTGAGATCCTATCTTTTAGGAAAAATAAGAAAATTTCTGATTTTTCCTAGAAAGAGGATCGGACACTTCATGCAAATTGGTTCCAATGAGACAATTTGCATGAAATGTCTGATCCTTTTTTTTGAAGAAAATAGGAAAAAGTCTTTAAAAATGCCGTCTGATGAAACACAAAATGTTAATAGTCCAGTCAAACGCGATATATTGCCTCAACCAAAAACCAAATTGCAACACATTTTTTTTTTTTTTTTTTTTTTTTTTTTTTTGGTGAGGGTATACATTCAGATATGACATATCAAAAGTAGGATATAATCGGAAGATACAAAATTCGTTTGTTTGTTGTTTTTTTTTTTTTTTTTTTTTTTTTTTCTTGTTTTTTTTTTTTTTTTGTTTTTTTTTTTTTTGTTTTTTTTTTTTTTTTGTTTTTGTTTTTTTTTTGTTTTTGTTTTTTTGTTGTTGTTGTTTTTTTTTTGTTTTTTTTTTGTTTTTTTTTTTGTTGTTGTTGTTGTTGTTTGTGTGTGTGTGTGTGTGTGTTTTGCAAGCACCGATTTTAATTCTTAAAATGTATCAGTTGCATATAATAATTTAATTGCAAGCATAACTGTTGCATGTTTTATTTCTTAGCGATTGCATCAGAGTTAATTCCAAACGCATAATGTTGTATAGATCTTCTTCTTGTTAAATATAAGGCTATTAGAGTGCATAGTTGGCGTAACCCCACTCACTACATTTTACATTGAAATTTCAACTGACATTTTGTAGGTCATTAATAAATCAATTGCAGCAAAGTGTATGTCACACTGATGGTTTTGCTCATAATAAACATGATAAATGATTTCTGGCTCAAACGAAAATGGAGATAGGAAGGATTAATTTCCCTGAGAAGGGGCTCATGAGGGATAAGTATAAATACAGTATTGCAAAAAAAGTTTTGTATGTTCTGCTTTATCGTTATTTATTCTGAAGACTAAGCCTCTATTTTGCTTAAAAAGTTTGTGCTTATTAATTTGTAAGGTACGCTGACTCAAGCAAGAATTAGGGTATGTAGGGTAACTATTGAGGAAGAGGCTTAAAAGGGGACAGTATATCTGTTGCGAAGAACATTTTTTGCTTTGTTTTCTTATATATATATCCATGTTTCCAAGAAATTTAAGTTTAGAACGTACCCTAACTTAGCACAGAACTAAGATAAGTATGGTAACTTTCTCTTGTCAGGTCCCCAGTCAGGGTTCAATCTACCTTCACTGCGACCAAAACCCGATAATAGTGATAATAGGTTTTGAGTTATAGTTATTATTTCTTGAGACGCTGCATCTTAATTCGTTGACTTTATTAATGATATTTTGTTGTGTAGAATGGTACTCTGACTGACCAATATGGGAGTAGGTAGGGTAGCTTTGCAACTATTGGGTTCTTCCTTACCGATACCGGTAGCCTAAGTGGTAGAGTGTCCGCTTCGGGGAACGGGAGATCACGGATTCGATCCCGGGCCGCGACATACCAAAGTTGTTAAAAATGGTCTGAATTACTCTGAGTTTGACACTCAGACTTACTTGATATAGCTAGGACTGGTTGAGCCAGTGTCAGGATAATGTGACTGCATGGGGTGGTATCATATCAAGTGTCTGAGGCATGATATTTCACTGAGGCATCTCTATAAAAGTAAGCATTGAGCTCCCTGTCGCAACCAGACACCGTTGTGATGTGATTGAGTGACATTATACCCGAACAAACAACAATATATATATCTTCCTTATAGCGAAATACTGATGATTCAATGCAGTTTATAGTTTCTGTTTTAGTTTTAAAGACTCCTTCGAATAGTTATGCTTGCTTGTGAAGACTTCCTGATCCAAACCAGACTTGGGGTAGTTTGAGGAACGTAAATTATGTAAGGGGCCTATTAGGGGTCAATATATCTTTATAATGGCAAAATTCTAATGTGCATACAATATAAACAGCATTATATAAAACAGCAAAAGCAAAATAGCGTGAGTGAAAATTTTACTCTGCAGACGGTTATCAGGTTTTACTGAATAAACTCAACAAAAAGTCAAAGACACATAGAAAGTGGATTGGAAAGTGGATGGACATAGGAAAGTAAGCTGACTTAGAGTTGTCTATATGACATCCTCCTGACACATTTCCAATGTTTATATAAGTTCTATTTTTCAAATGTCACCACTTGAAAATCAGCATTTTAATTCATTGATTAAGTTTGTTATTCGGAATCTACCCTGATTCAAACCAGAATAGGGCTAGGTAGGGCATCTTACCCTGAATGGCACAATAGGTATGGCATATGACACAGCGCCCAGTATTGAATATATTGCAATATGTAACACATTGGGTTCTATTGCACCCCTAGCTGGAATAGGTAGTCTTGCCTTATCATAAATGTTATTTGAGATACATGTATAATACAGATCTATATATTGAGTATTTTAATATCAAAGAAATCAGCTTAGTCTCCAGATATTCTAATTGATAATAGAAAATGTATAAATAACTTCAAGATTTTGCAATAAGGAATAAGGAAACATTTTGACCCCATTTAATGTACCAACCCTTATTTTGAATACTAATCGGAGGGCTTCATGCCTCCGACAAGCGAATGTCCTCTTGCTCATCCCCATTCTTGTTTAAGCCAAGCCATTGTACTTATAATTACATAATCATAAGAATTTCTAGGAAATAAGAGGCTATATCTCCAGAAATAATACTTGAAATAGAAAGTGGGTGCAAAAATATGATATTTTTCCATATAAAAGACAAACTGATCCCATATAGACCCCTTACTATGGGTAGTTAGACTTGCTATTGCCTATTGCCCTTCCGGTTTGAATTAAGTCTCCTTTGAACTTGCAAACCCTAATTTAAGCAAGTGGAAGATGAGTATCCACAAACACACACTGAAAATAGAACGTCTATTACAAAATTGGAATTTTGCCAAAACAAAGACACTATGGCCCGTCATGGATCTCTGGATAGGTTAAATCATACCAAATCTCACTCTAGTTTGAGGCAAGGTATATTCAAACTTATATACATATAGTCGTTTTAAGGAAATAAATCATAGTCTCTAGAAATACTAACTGAAAATAGAAAACCTAACGCATAAAAAATTTAGCGTAACGAAAACACATTGGTCCCTCAAGGGCCCTATATTAGGTAACATTACACTACCAAGCTCACATTCTTGTTTTAAACAGAGTACATGCACATTCCAAACTGCTAAGCATGCACATTTTAAGGAAATCAGATGAGAAACCTCCAGAAATAATAAATGAATGTATATATGAAAAATTTTGGATTTGTCAAAAAAGAAGACATATTTCCCCTTCCTGAGCCCCACACTAGGGAAAGTTACCTTACCGTCTCCCATTCTGTTTTGAGTCAGGGTACATACTAAACTAATATGCATGATCATTTCAGATAATTTAAGACTTAGTCTCAACAAATACAAATTGAACATGATATCTATAAAAAATTGGAATTTTATCATAGATCCGTCCTCATGGGCCCCTTGCATAGGAATGTTACCCTATCTAGCTTCGTTCTTATTTGAGTGAGGGTGCCTTTCAAACTAATAAGCATACTGATTTCAAAGAAGTAAGCGGCAGAGTCTCCGAAATAGTAATTAAAACAAAAATGAATCTGACTCCACCAGGAATGACCCCAAAGTGTCTCTGCCATATTAAAGGCATATTACCCTTCATTGACCCCTTATTAAGAAAATTGGCGCCGTGACCATAAGGATGTGTTGTAAGCAAGAAGAGGACACAGAGGAGCAGTTTTGAAGCTGATTAAAAAATTCGAGGGTGTGAAAAGTGATGATACAATGCCCGAAATCGACGAATTTTCAAACGTCGCTAGTGCCCTACAGAAAAAAGCTGGAAGAGATCACGGAGCTGAATGACAAGATTCTTGCAGCACTGGAAGAAGAGACTATAGAAGTGGAAATTCCTGAATCAGATGAGTACATTTTTAACTTAGAGTTAAATATTCAACAAGTTAAAAGACTTATTCAAAATAGAACTTCCCGTTTAAATGTGCATGCTTAAAGTTTTCCTTTAGGCCAGGACCCCGCAGCTCTCAACAATATTAGTACGAACGCACAGTCGTTCATTCCGCAGCCACCGTTAGTCAGAAGTCTGGTCAACAGTGAAAATGAGTCGCAAGTACAAGCACAAGAGAGCATTCGCGTCGTGCCGCACATGTCTGTTTCGGTCTCTAGTTCCATCTATCACAGATTACCTAAGCTAGGTCTTCAAGTCTTTGAGGGCGATGTACTAGAATGACAGTCTTTTAGGACATATGAATCACTATCCATACAAATCAATTCCTCAATGACGTCCAGAGATTCACCTACCTCAAATCCTTGTTTAAATATGAAGCCCTTCAAACAGTGTCTTGGTTTGCAATTACAAACATAAATTATAGTAAGGCAGTTACCTTGTTGCACGAGCGGTACGGACAAAAACACCGGATTGTACACTTACATGCAAGCTTTGTTAAACTTTCCAGCGCCCATGAATACCATTTCCAGCCTGCAGACTTTGTACGACAAGACAGAAATCCACATTAGAGGTCTTGAATCACTTGATCAGATGGAAAGCTCAAAAGATCATACGGTGCATTGCTTGTCCCTGTGATTTTGAAGAAATACCTGAAGAAATAAGGAAGAACATTGCCAGAGAGCACGGGTCATCAAACTGGTCTTTGTCTGATCTGCGAAAATGCCTACTCAAAGAATTAAATGTTATGAAAGCCGGCAACTAGATCGTCAACAATGCAGAAAATTTACCGACAGCAGCGACTTTCTTTACCAATACCAAGCCACAGACCAAGCCAGCATACCATAAATCAAAACCGCCGTCGAAGTCGCAGTTGCAACCCAATGGAAACGACACACTTCTTTCAAAGAGAGTTTGCGCCTTTTGTAAAGGACCGTACTGTAGACTGTACGACGATAATCGACTACACCGAGCGTATTAACATAGTAAAACGAGACCGTTCGTGCTTTAATTGCCTAGGCCGACATAGACTAGCAGACTGTAAATCGAAATCGAAATGCAGATATTGTTCTCGAAGACACCATACTGGCCTATGCAAAGATGCTCTGCAGAAAACTGATGCAAAGACACCAGCTCAAGGCACTTCATTTGAAAATCACAACGCGAGGAAATCCAATGCATCAGTTCAGTTGCATTCTTCTCTAACCCACCCACAAGGTCACGTGCTTTTGAAGACAGCTATTGCACCAGTAAGCTCGGGTCAAACAAGTCTAGATGCAAATATTCTCCTCGACGAAGATGCCCAGAGAACGTTTATTACCACAGACTTAGCCAACAAACTGGAGCTAGTTCTCACCGGGAAAGAAGATTTATCCATTACGGGGTTCGGGGACACCAGCAGAAAAATGCGCAACGATTACCTACAGACTGCGCAACGATTCCTACAGACTGAGGCAGAAGCAATTATAATGGATGTATTGATTGTACCAGAGATTGCCGTGCCATTAAAAACATATCCTAGCAATATAAAGAATATGAAGCATTTGATGGGACTCAAACTTGCTCATTCCGCAATGAATGATGGGTATTTTGAATCATGGTGTTAATCGGAGCCGACTACGTCTGGAGTGTTGTGCAAGACAGAGTCGTTAGAGGCAATGGCTCCACTGCTGTCGAGTCAAAGATCGGGTACCTACTTTCTGGACCCATAAATGGATGCAACAAGAAATCACCCTCCACTTCGATGATGAACATTATGACGTCGCATTCTGGCGAAGAAGTCGATCTTGAAATATTTTGGAAGTTCGAATCACTTGGCATAGAGAAAATGGAACCAGGGCAGTCCCATGGAACCTCCTGGGAAGCCATACTACAACGAACACCATGGTACGGCGGCTGGTGGGAGAGGTTGATTGAACTGACTAAAAGCTGTTTGAGAAAGGTTCTTGGGAAAGCGTTTGTCAGCCTTGCGGGACTACAGACTGTTGCAACCGAGGTAGAGTGTATCCTGAACGACCGATCCCTGACCTACGTATCGTCTGATCAAGTTGATGAAGAGCCGCTCACCCCGTCACATCTACTGTATGGACGGATAATTACGTCATTAAACTACACGGAGGAAGCCGATACGAGTGTTAAACGTAACACATTCAGCAGACATTCACAGCGTGTACAGCAGTTCACCTAACACTTCTGGACCAGATGGAGGAATGAGTATCTAACCTCACTCGGGATGTTTCGTCGCTACAAACGGAGGGACGGGCGCAACGTTGGGGTTGAAGGCGTTGTGCTCGTTCACAAGGATTTGCCGAGGAACACGTGGCCACTGGGTGTCGTTGACGAATTACCTGGTGGTGATGGAGCAGTGAGAGCAGCCCGGGTTCGAACAAACGAAGGAATCACTACCCGGCCTATCACGAAGCTGTACCCCATGAAGATAAACTGTGGAGTTGAACACTTAGTGAAATGTGATTCAGGAAAGGCTCAAGTCAATAAGTGAATCGCACATAATTTTCAGAATTTTCTATAATCAGTTGGACTACTAACAAGTGTTTTTAAATCAGTTTAAAGTGATTACGTTTTGAAGTTTAGCATAGCCTTTCCCTAAGAGAGACATTTGTGGCAAAGATCATATACCAAACACAATGTTGTTATTATTTTGTCATACTATTTGTATAACTAGCCACATAAATAAACAGCTATATAAACTAGTAATAATATTTATAATAATTAAAATTATATTTCTGTCATTCCAATAGTGGTAGTAGACTTTCAACTTCTTATCTTCCTGAAGAGTAGTTCTAACATGTTTTGAATGACGTTGCTGTTGTGTTCCAACGTCTTTACCAAAACAATTCATAGAGAGAAGACGTACCTGTTCTTGTGTTTAGTGTACATATTTCAGATGGTTTGCAAGAAAGTCTATGTAATACAAGTATAAACTTTAACAAACATTTTAAAGCTGAACTTAATATGGAATAGTCTTGCGTTCTTCACATTCACATCTTGGCTAAATCGGCCTAATTCCATAATGCCGCATGGTGAATTTCGAGAGATCACGTCCCGTTGGCCTGTACAAGAATGGGCCTCATATTAAAAAATAATTATACCTAATTTCACCTGCTTTTTAGGCTTACCTCATCAAAACTAAAAAAAAACTCGTTAATAATATCAATTTTTGTCACGCTGTCCAGGGAATGCTATGAATTGCGCTTAGCAGTACAAATACATCCACCTACTTTAAAAGTGAAATTGTCAAGATTAATGCATATCCCATAGCCTTTAATAAAGGGCTACAATGGTAACCTTTTTTGACTATCTACATAAGGGTGGTGTGCCGAAACAGTGCTTGTGAATGGAAAACAAGGTTTACCTATAAATATTATTTTATTCTGTTCTATTCAGTGCTCCAGCTAGCTTTGTAGATAACAAGCATAAGGTCAATGATGCATTGTGGATTAACAATGGATTCACTTCCGTGTCTCTCCTCATCTATATGTTGTCTATGCCTTTGAGAATCGAACCGATAGATCGTTTTTGTTTTTTTTTATAGTTTTTTTTTTTTTTTTTTTTTAAATTCTACTAGGAAAAATATATAAACCTTCGTCTTATATATTTGTGTAAAATGAGAGGGCGCACAGCATTTCCCATAGGATTGCATGTACTCCCAGCATGTACACTGGTCAGAATTTTCGCTGACAAAACGAGACTTTAGCTCCTTGGCTTCCTGTAAACTGTGAAGACTGATCAGACTGCGTGGATGCGCTGGCTGATCTGAGTTTTCGCTGTGCGCATGTAAACTTGTACGAAATGTTGTGTCCAGACTGAATTGAAATCACACTGCAGTGACGAAAAATACTTTAATACATTCACGACCAGTGTGGCCAGGCCAGCCTTCGCATCCACAAAGGTCTGTACAGTTCACACTTAATTTCTAGGGCTATAAGTTATTGTTAGCCAATAACTTAGACATTGCATGCTTAATCTGTTTTCGACATTTTTCAGGAAAGTCATTTTTGTACGGCGCACATTTGCAAACTTCTGTCATGATCCCATGCAAACCATTTGCGTAACGACCTATGCACAAAAAAAACTGGTTTAAAAGAAAGAGGGAATATTTTCAGTTTCCCATAACAAAAAATGGCTGCATATTATGCAAAAGTCGATCGGGTAGGGTAGGCAGCGTTAGCAGCGAACTATTTGTTAGGTAGTTATTACATTGGTAGTACCAGGTAAACGGATTGTCGCAATGCGGTATGTTCAATCTGGTGGCCGTTTGGAAACCGCCCCCCAAAAAGCACTCATAAAACCCCTGTAAACCCCAGAAATACTATATAAAGTGGGGTTCAAGGGGTCAAAATTATATGAAGATTCGATCCAGCCTGCGCATCCGCGCAGTCTTATCAGTCTTTGTTGTTCGATGAAGAAGCTTTGCATCCTCGATTACCCGAAATGCATCCAATGACGACTCTGACCCGGATGCGTGAATGCGCAAGCTAGCCTGAATCTCCACTGGTTTTGCGACGTTGTATAGCTCAAATGTTATACGTAAGTATATGTTTGTATGATAGAATTATGTAATTTGCTTAATGTTACCTTGTTTACTGTGCATTACCGTTGACATTTGCTTATCTAATGTTGGGTTACATGTACTTTTAAAGCTGATATTTTTGTTCTGCGGTACGTATTGTAAATGGGTTGAATAACTTTATGTAAACAGAAAATGTCCGTTCCAATTTGTCCATCCGCGCTCTGAGCCGGGGTTCTCGCTGCTCTCTAACAAAGCGTTGACTGGTCTTGGGTTTCGCTGTTCGAAGATATGTTAAAACCATTTTTATGTGGCGAGCGCAGATCCTTACAACCTTCATTATCACCTAAATTGTCAGAGATGTATTTTGTCTGTCAGGACATTTACAGAGTAGTGTGATCTATCATATTGGCAGCGCAATGCGAAAATATGTCTTTGGGCATATGCGGACAGCGAAGGCCCAGATCAACCTGCGTATCCGCGCAGTCCGATCAGGGTCTTCACTGTCCGCTAACAGAATCATTGGATATTACAGAATATATGACTGGAGAACAAAGCCCCGCATGACACTTTACGCATCCGCAGGATGGTCTGAGTGCGCGCATTTTGCGCATGTTCGAAGGTTAATTTTCCCTTGACGCGACTTATATAAACCGCGCCGGTGGGGGTGGTGGGGGGAGGGGAAGGTGTTTTCGGGGCTGATGCGGACAGTGAAGGCCATGATCATTCTGCGAGTAGTTTCATCAGGGCCTTTTTTACCCTTACAGAATAAATGGGTAGTTTAACAGTAAATACGTCTAGCAAAGTCCATGGGTTTAAGCATTGCAAATACACAGCGTTAATTTTGAAAGCAGCATTAAATTTGAAATAGAAAAACTACTCTTTTGTTGTTATTGTTTTTTATCTGAAACACTGGCATTTTTCTTTTTGATAACTATTACTTTTAGTGTGCAGTAAACGTGTTTTTAACTATTATTTTCATACTTTTATAACCAAAATAATGGAAATTATCCCTAATACCAGCCAACTAAAACATCAGCTATGTTTATATGGGAAAACTGTACTAGATGACCTGCATGAAAAAAATGCTCACTTCTCTTGAATGGGCTAAACGGCAATTTTAGCCGGAATGAAGGCCAAATTATTTTTAGCTTTGTCCAGTATTTTTAAAGTCTCAAGACTTATGATAAGAATTAAAACAATAAGTCACATTAGACTACAGATACACTTATAACCCAATGCAATATGATACACTTTGATAGTGGATAGTGGTAGCTTTTCAGTTCTAGTTCTGAACGAATGCCAGCTACAGTCGACTCTCATTATCTCAACTTTGCTTATCTCGAATAACCGCTTTTCTCGAAGTGAAAATCTGGTCCCTGTTTTAACATGAATTTCTAACAAGAGGTAACAATTTGTTTGTGGAAAAGAGCAGAAATTTCTCCTAAGGAGCAATATTTTCAATATATATCTAACTTCAGGCGTCAAACTACATATTCATTTGTTAATGTGGTTGTTTGATTTATGTTTTCCTCAAATTTGGCAAATCTGATATGTCGAGGTATGGATATCTCGAAGTATTTCATAGAGTCCCTTTGACTTCGAGATAACGCGAGTCGACTTTACATAAACAATATAAGAGCCGGATCGTCAGCAAACGTACCTCCTTCTATTAATCAGCCGGCGCATCTACACAATGTGATCAGCGCCTTCATTGTCAGCAAACATACCTCCTTCTATCATGTGCGCCCAACAAAGACTCGAATCGAATCAGCCTGCGCATCTGTACAGCGTGATCAGCGCCTTCATTGTACGCATGAAAGAACTTTGCATCCTTGGCTATCCAAATTGTACCCAGCGAAGATTTAGATCAGACTGCACAAATACGCAGGCTGATCTACTCTTCGCTGGGCACACACGCCTGATTTTGTATATATTTTTATAATACGTACTTAGCCTTTCCAACATAATAGTTCATAAAGAAAAAAAGAACAATACTTTTTGCTTTGTACTGAAATAATCACCTTGTGGAATCCAAATTACACTGGAGCGCTGCGTAAGATGGGTATCTAGCTATTTTGGATAATCGTTGGAATCTGGTCGATAAGCACGAATTCACACACCAATTTGCCCGCGCCCTGCGAAAACGTGCCTTCGGGCTGTATGCGGACAGCGAAGACTGGTTACTGCAGAACATAACGATGTATAGAAAAATGCTGAATCAGCTGATAGAACTACATATCTCCGCTGGCTGATCTGGAAGTTTACTGTTTCATTTATCCCGAGGAAACGTTTTCTTATGTTGCCGCTCATATGATTTTCAGTCGAAAGAAGAAACATATTTAACACATTCATCCCTGCAGACCAAAACAAGTACGTTTGCAAACAGTGCAGATCCAGATGAAACGGCTCGTAATGAGCTGTCTCAGCTGGATATAGACTGTTTGCCATCCGTTATAGATTTTGTGCTGACGCCCCTGTTTTTAGCAAAGGACATGCCAAAATAATACAAAAAAAAAAAAAAAAAAAAAAATTGGAGGAGGTCATACTGACTACCATATTTTAAGTTTATGAGCGTGTTGTTGATGATCAGCTGACCGAGAATTTTGATAGAGTATTCAGTTCTTTTGTTGCTGCTTTCCGAAAAGGCTTTGGATGCAAATCTACCTTGCTGCGCTTGCTGGAAGACTGATGCATGGCCTTGAACAGGGATGAGTGTGCTGCTCTACACTCATGGACTTGTCCAAGGAGTTTGAATGTCTCCTACATACGTTCCTGGTGGTATAACTGGAAGCTTATGGAATCACCACTGGACAGTTGACCTACTGGGCACTACTTTATATACAACTATGCCGATGATAAAGTTTTCTTTTATTCATAAAGATTTACATATTCTGAAAAAGTTTCTTAGAGCAAGAAAGTATTTATCTCATCAAATGGTTTGAAAATAATTTCTGAAAGCCAACCCAGAGAAATTTCAAGCAACATTTGTTCATAAAAAGGCATACACTCTTTTGCCATCCAAGATAAATGGTTTAAAAATTTATGAAAGCCAACCCAGAGTAATTTCAAGTAATATGTGTTTGTAAAAAGGCCTATGAAGGCGTAGACTCTTTTGACATCCAAACTATCAAAATTAGATATGAAGAGAGTGTTACTCTTAGATTTATAAACAACAATTTTACATCACCACTGAAAACACTTTTAAATGATTCAAACACATCTCTTCTTTATGTAAAACGTATGTAAAATTAGGGCTTCTGCAGTTTTTAAAATTGTAAATAAAATATCACTAGAAAACATTCAAGACCTTATCAATAAAAAAGTTTCAAATTATAATTTCAGGAATGAGTGAACAACAGATTATCAAAAAAGGTACGGTATCGGGTCATTTCGACATGAGGCCGCCCGGATATGGAGCAGCCTTCCAACTGGAATGAGTGCAATCCTCAGTTTAGGAGACTGATCTGTACCTCGGAATGCCTCAACTGCAAATGTCCTTTATGTTCGTCCTATTTTTATTATGCCCCGCCACTAGAAAGTGGCGGGGTATTATGTTATACCCTCTGAAATTTTGAGTGTCCGTCCGTCCGTCCGTCCGTCCGCGCCCCCACCATTCTTCTACCCGCAACTCCTCTTACAGTTTTAGGCCAATCCTTTTCAAACTTTACAGGCGCTTTTAGGATGGTCTGAAGATATGCATATTGTTTTTTCAGAATCCTGAAATTATCTTTTATCACATTTTTTGCATTTTTAACTTAGACTTTTTTCGAGCCCTAATACTACAGAAATGTATAGGGAGTATGTACCTTCTGCCCGCAACTCCTCCTACAGTTTTAGGCCAATCCTTTTCAAACTTTAGATGCGCTTTAAAGATGGTCTGAAGATATGCATTTTGTTTTTTCAGAATCCTGAAATTATTTTTATCACATTTTTTGCATTTTTAACTTAGACTTTTTTCGAGCCCTAATACTACAAAAATGTATAGGGAGTATGTACCTTGTACGCGCAACCTCCTACATTTTCAGGCTGACCCTTTTGAAACTTTACACACGCTTTTCGGATGGTCTGAAGATATGCATATTGTTTTTTTAATAATCCTGAAATTATCTTTTATCACTTTTTTTTTTTGCATTTTTAACTTAGACCTTTTGGTGTGTTTTTTTTTTTTTTTTTTTTTTGTTTTTTTTGTTTTTTTTTTTTTTTTGTTTTAGTTATGAAATAACTGTTTATTGCTTCTCTTCATGTTTAACTTAAATTGTTTTCAGCCCTTATACTACAGAAGTGCATAGGGAATATGTCCCTGTGGCGAGGCATGGTGCATGGCTTGCAGTTTTATTTTGTTCTGTTACTATAGTACGGTTTTCTTTTAGTTCTGTCTTTAGTTTGTTACTATTTTTTTTTTTCTCAGTTCCTTTGTGTTCTTGTTAGACATTTTTCACGAAGACCGAATTAGGACTTAAAAGAGTGAGAGCGGAGTTACACGCTGGGATATTCTCAGCGTTACCTTTAACTATAGTTAAAGGCGTATCTGGCAAAACGGAGAGCACAGTGTATCCAAACTGTGGACACGTACGCAAGCGTTCGACAAATGGGGTGCTTTATCAACCCTATAATTCAATTGCTGTGTATTAAATATCGGTTTGGATGTTATAAGTAAAAACAAGTACGTAAAATGTTTAATACTTTCTTTGGTAAAGTAGATCATATCACGAGGACGAAGTGCGAGTTACATACATCTAACTATAACAGATGGACGGAGCGCCGTTTATAAATTTACTTGCAACTGACCGAGAAACCCTTGCTTTGTATTTAACATTTTCCCTAAACTGGTCTTTTTTTAATTACAACACTTAAAAGGAACAATACCCGAGGCTTCATGTCCTGCCGAGTCTTCCAACCTCTATCTTTACGCGCAACTACAACTGACGTTGCGTCCAGTGGTTTATTGCATGGTAGAATATGGATTTTTTTTTTCAACCGTCTCTATCGGTGCGCTCTGTAAAACATAGATTAGACTATTTCATTCCATTCTTTCTTTTCACCATTCTGTTGTCAAAGAGAGAAGGCTTAGTGTAGAGTCAGCATAACTGAAACAAACGAAAAATAGGTCAAAACAACCCAGGTTTTTTTTTGGTTTTTGTTTTCTTCCGCATCAGGTGAGTTCCATGGTAAAAATGTACTGTAGACTTCGCCTTAGGTGAGTTCTCTTGAGACTTTGCTTCATGTCAGTTCCCTGACGACTTCAGCTGAGATGAGTAACCTGCAGATTCGCCTCAGGTGAGTTCCAGGGAAACTTAGCCTTAGCTGAGTTCCCCGAGGACTTCGCCTTAAATGAGTTCTTTAGAGACTTTACCTTATTTGAGTTGCCTGGAAACCTTTTAACTCAGTTGAGTAACATTGAGATTCTTCTCAGGTGAGTTCCTTGGAAACCGTCACACGTGACATCCCTTGCTTATTTGTCTCAGATGAGTTCCCGGGAAACCCCGCCAAATAAAAGTACCCTACAGACCCCGCTCATCTGAGGTCCCTAGAGATAAGTCCCAGATAAATTCCCTGGAGACTTTGCCTGCTGTCCTAGTGGGTATGAGCACTGCTTTTTTATCATTAGGTCCCTCGCCGCTGTGGGTTCGAGCCTCGCTTAGGTCACATGTCAGACTTCAAGTTCTGCAACAGAAGGTCAGGTGGTTTTTCTCCGGGTACCTCTGTTTTCGCAAACCTCTGACTAACGATCGGCTCGAAATAAGTGAAATAATCTTGAAAGGTACGTAAAAAATAAACGCCTTCAGACCTCTCTTATGCATGTTCCCTAGATACATTCGTCTCACATAATTTCAATCGAGACCTTACCTTATATGAGTTCCCTAGAGAATAGTCACGGACCATCGGTACTTGGAGAAATAGATTGAGCTTCCATGCAGAGGTGAAACTCACCGCACATTAGTAGTGGTAAACCGCTAATAAGGACTCAGCCTCTTCAGTCAAAGTGGTGCGAGGCGGACCGTCCAGTGCATATAAGCCCTGTTGCTTTCTTTTTGCGGCAGGGCTTGAGATGTCATTTCATCTCAATGTCGGGTAAAAGTCCCACAAAATTGGAAGCAACGCCTCCTAAATGGCCTAAATAATGTTGACGGGGACGTTAAACTTCAAACGAACAAACAAAAGTTCCATAGAGACCTCGCCGTTTTGAGTTCCCTGGAGACTTCGCCTCAGGTGAGTTCCCTGCGGACTTCGCCTTAGGTGAGTTCCCTGCAGACTTTGCCTCATGTCAGTTCCCTGGAGACTTCTACTCGAGAAGTAATATGGAGATTCGTCTCAGGTTAGCGACTCAGGTGAGTTCTTTACGGACTTCGTCTTGTGTAAGTTCCATGGAGAGTTCATCTCAGGTGAGGCTTAAGTTGAGTTCGTTTTCCTAATTCTCAGATAACTGATCAATTTAATGCGCATGCCCGCATGCGCAGCTATGAGCCGGTCGAACTTTCTCAGTAATTATTTATTTCTGTTACAACATCGAAGGCTTTATTTCCAGTAGCCTAATGCCTATGTTACAGCTTCATTTAATTCATTGTGACAATATTTATAAGGAAGAATGGCATTTTTAAAGAAAAGCATTGAATATGTTTTCTCAGTGAAGATACAAAAATAAATGTTTGTTATTCGTTAGAACTCTCTTATCACGGTAACTCTGAACTTAATCGATTATCAACGATTTGGAACAGATTTAACTAAAATTATGTAAACCCCATGTCTGAAACTGAATTTAACAGGCACTGAATTTACAAAGGTACCACTTAACCCATATATGACACATATAACCGTTTAATAGCATTTGGCATCCATAAAACGCACAGCCAATACTTTGATAAGACTGCGTGGATACACACCCTGAGCTGAGTTTAACATGCACTGCACCATTTAATGTTTCCGGTTGTTTTACACCTTGTATTTTTAACAGAATATTCCGTACTTTAAGCAAACAGTAAAGACCCTGATCAGACGCCGCGTTCTGTGAATGTGATCTACGTTTTCACTGTATGGAAGTGTCCCGTTTTGTACGCTGGTCATATATGGGTCAATAGATTATCTTGCGCGTTTTGTGTATGACAGCAATTTTTGTGTGCTCTTACGTTTCGCAGACTTGTTGCATAAGAATTGAATTCAAACATTCCTTGTCGACGATCGTACACGTAAATCTGAGGGATGCAGACAGCGATTTTAACAGTCGTTTATATGTAGGTCTGTATTTTTGTTGAGCAAAATCCATTTAATCCAAATACGTTTTCAATATCGTTAGGACAGTTCTACCGTATTACGCCAACACACTGATAAAATAATGTTGATGACCATACTCTCTCTCTCTTTCTCTCTCTGCCTCTCTCTCTCTCTCTCTCTCTCAACTGAACTACAGTTATAAATTTTTGGTACACTTTACGTCATGTCAGTCTAGGTTGATCGAGATCCAAACAAGCAGCCTGTAGGTACTCAACCTTTCAACGTTGATTCAATGTTAAGTCAACGTTGTATACGTGCAGGGGAGACTTGTGGCTGAATTTAGCTATCGATACTGCTGTAAATTGTCTTTAAGAGCTTATCGAATGGTAAAGTACTTAAAAATATTAATTTGTTAATATTCATTCAATTGTTATCGAACTAGTTTGGGTACTGTCTAGAAGGCGTCCTGATTTACTTAAAAACTGCTGTTTTTTCCTCAATCTGGCATTTTCCGATTCGTATTCGAGTCAGAGGAGAACTGACAAGACCTTTTTCAACACTGCTTTGGCAAAATTAGATTCAATCCCTGCAATAGGGCTGTGTCCCCTGGAGGGAAGTACTCTATTTTTTCTTGTCATATCGGCTAGTCCTCAGCATCCACTGATTACCCCACAAAAATAGCTAGTACGTTAGGTTACCGACCCCCTTAAAAATAGCAGTACCCGGCTCCCCTCCCCCTCTTTCTTTCCCCGCCCCCCCTCCCCCCAAGAAAAAAAAATAAATAAAGTGATGTAGCATATCTCACTGCCAACCCCTCCCCAACAAAAAGAAGAAAACACCCCCTCACAAAAAAAGTAGCAGGTATACCAGGGGCATACCCAGAACTACAATGTACTAGCTATTGTTATTGCAGCTTATCTAAAATGTAATGAATTACTTTACGTCATTTGTTTTGGGGCCCCTGCCTGTCGGGGCTTGGAGAAATAGATTGGGCTGCATGATGTTTCCACGCAAAGCTGAAACCGACCGTGCATGAGTACTAGTAAACCGCTTAGAGGGTTTAAGCTTGCCCAGACTAAGTAGTGCGAGTCGGACCGTCCCTACATATAAACCCTTTTGGTTTGTTTGGGCGGCAGAGCTTGAGATGTTATTTCATCTCAATGTCGGGTAAAAGTCCCACAAAATTGGAAGAAACCTCTCCAAAATTACCTAAATATGTTTGACGGGGACGTAAAACCTAAGTTCAAACAAATACGTCGAGAACAAACTAAACAAGAATCGTGTCTTAATTTAACTGTCGATATTGCTGTAAGGTACGATTCATATTTTTTCGATCGTGATCTAACTAGTTTTGGCACAGAGCAAGAGGCGCCCTGAATTACTTAATTACTTACTCCCCTCTCTACTCCGGACTTATGTCATTCTGATGCTTTTTGCCTCTTCGCAGTAGAGTAAATAATCACGATTCTGCATCGTTCGTTCAGCGCTGATTGTTGTACATATACCCCCAGCAGATGAAATAGCGTATCGATCGCATCAGTGGGGTTTTCTTCTCAGCTGGATATGCATTTTACATATAGACACAAATAACGTTGAGATGATCCCACCCGACAACTCCTATCTCAAACTCCTAGCTCCGTTCTCCATCCTAGTGAAAAATGTCTAATGTTACTATGTTGTTTTATTTGTATTTGTCTGACTTTCTGCATCCAATCGCAGGTATGGGTTGTAAATGCGCTTTTGGTATTGTCTGGTTGGGTTTTCCTACCATCTGACAAGTATGGCAAGATTTGCAAAACTGAGAAACATCAGATTTTAACCCTGGCCAGTAAAAATGGTTAAGAATTTTGTGATAGGTCTTATTTAAACCTAAATGACCTGACATGAGAGTCTCATGGGCCAAGTTCAAACTTTCAGTGCGATAAACCCTTGGAATCACTATTTGGTGATTAACAGTCCACTCGTCTTCTGCTGAGACATCAGGAGGACGCCATTTTCTCATTAAAATGCCATTTTTGACATAGAAACAGACTGTAACTTGATCTATTTCTTTCTCATCTAAAGCCCTTTCAAGTAAAGGCAAAATTTCAGGATCATTATGCTGTTCCTTACAAAGTTGTGACCTTTAAACCAAGTCATGACCTTGACCTTGGTCATTTAATACTGAAGAGTAATGACTGCACTCTGACTTGTCATTTAAGTCTGTCTGCTTGCCAGACAGGCTGGGTGAAAGAGACTTTATAATCTCGTGTTTTAAAGACTGACCCAAAAAGGTATCGGTTAAATCAATGTCCCCACCATTCTGTTTTGCTTTCTTTGCCATGGCCCTTGTAACGGCACATGATGGATAAAGATCAGGGATTTCCTGTTCAATGGGATCAGGTGGCTGATCAATACAAGGTATGTTAGTCAAAAGTGGATTTAACACAACCTTATCTCCTGCTAAGTCATTGCCTAACAGTAAATGAACACCTTTAAAAGGTAAAGAAGGTCGAATACCGACAGCCACTAAACCAGTTACCAAGTCTGAGGATAAATAAATGTTATGAAGAGGAACATTAATAAATCCACGCTCTACACCCTGAATAAGGACATTTGTCCCAGAAGAAGTCTTCTCAGAAAAAGGCAGAGTATCTGCTAAAATAAGGGATTGAGAAGCTCCGGTATCTCGTAAGATTTTAATTGGGGCAGACTGGGCATAGTCACTATTTAGTGACACAAAACCATCTGATAAGAATGGTTCATAAATCTTCATAACAGAATCAGTCTTAGACCTTTCGGTCTGGGTAGGATCTTCCTCCTTAACACATGACTGTGGTTTTGACCGTAAAGAGGTAAGGCCTGTAGGTTTAAGCCCCTCTTGTTTTTCTTTCCTTCTTTTCAAATGTAAGCACTCAGAAATAATATGACCTGTCTTTTTGCAATAATTGCAAATTGGTCGAGATAAGGGATTTTGATCCTTGTTTTCACCAGAAGATTTGGGTTTAGGAGTAAAAGTTTGGCTATTATTGCCAGATGGATTACTAGGACTATGTTTGGATCCTGATTGTGGGAAAAATTTTCTTATGAAGAGTCTCAATAAAACCGAGACTCCCATTTTCTAATCTTTGGTGTGTTCTTTGTTTCCAAAGGCAATCTTTTTGACGTTTATTCTAGAGGGATTTGACTTATTAATAAAGGAAACCGTATGCGTTAAAGCATAATCGTCTGCAAGTCGAGCTGCAGCTTCCAAAGTTTCAACTTGTTTCTCATCTAAAAAGGACTTAATGTCTGAGTTTATGCACCTTTTGAACTCCTCTACAAGCATGAGCTGCCTAAGTTTCTCATGATCAGAGCCAATTTTATTGGAAGAGCACCACCTATCAAATAACTGTTTAGCAAATTCTACATGGGTCTGCTCATTTTCTTTCTTAGTTCCTAAATTTTTGCCTGTAAGCCTCAGGGACCAATTCATAAGCCTTAAGAATTAATTCCTTTATAGTATCATAACTGGAGCTCTGCTCGACAGTCAGCTGAGTATAAATTTTTCGAGCCTTCCCAATTATAACACTTTGCAAAAGCAAGGTACAATGCTCTTTTGGCCATTTTAAATTTTCTGCTACTTTTTCAAAATGAAGAAAATACTTGTCAATCTCTTTTTCCTGGAAACGAAGGAACTAATCTGATGTGTTTGGTAATGTCAAAATAAGTGCCAGAATCTAAAGGTTGCCGTTTTACCGTCATGTTTTGCATCTCTAATTCTTTCATTCTTAATTCTGTATCAAATTTTAATTTTTCCCTTTCTATCTGAATTTGTCTTTCTTTTTCTTTCTCCCTCTCTTCCATTTCCATTCTTTCTTTCTGCACTCTTTCTTCCATTTCCATGCTTTCTTTCTGCACTTGTCTTTCTTTTTCTTTCTCCCTCTCTTCCATTTCCATTCTTTCTTTCTGAACTCTTTCTTCCATGTCCATTCTTTCTTTCTGCATTTGTCTTTTTTGTTCTAATCTTAATTTTTCTAACTCAATTTGCTTCTGAATTTCAAGCTCTTGCGTTTGCAAACCTGTCTGAGTTACGAGAAAAAGAGACAAAGCAGAAGAATCAAGAACTTCTTTATCAACCAAAAAATGAACCAAAATAGTTTTTAATTCCTGTTTTAACATGGACTTATTTACAGTAGTCAATTCATAGTGAGCAGCACTGACCAACAAATCTGACTTTTTGGCCAAATTTAACAGCTCCTGCGAAGGCGCAGCTATGAAAGCTTGAAGGTCAAATGACATGATTGCTTTTTGCTGGTTTTATCAAGTAAATTTATCAATCAGAGTTAATGTATTGATATTTTTCAAAAGTCAATACTTGCTTTTTTTATTATTATTATTTACTTAAATTTTTTGAAAGTCAATACTTGTTTTTTATCAAATGAAGATTTTTATATTTACTGATTTTTTTTTAAAAGTCAGTACTTGTTTTATAGCAAACAAATATTTTTTTTTTTTTTCAAGCTAAAACTTGTTTTAGCTCAAGAAAATGTTCGATCCCGGACGGCCCCCAATTTCTGTACGAGCCAGGCGTAACGAGAAAGAAATGAAAGTGAAACCAGCATCAAGCTTTAAATTATTAACAATATTTATTCCACAAAAAATAAGACAAGATTCAAAACAAAATAATGTAAGTAAACAACACCTTTCAAGTTTATGTCACGAAGTCCCTCGGAAATAATCCACAAGAATTTATTAAACAAATCCTTTGAATAACAGCTTCTGATCCCACAATTTAAAGTTCATGAATTCAGAATCTAAGTCCAAAATGAATGAAATATTAAAGTAATCCAATATAGAATAATTTCCAGTGAAAGTACACAAAGATGCCCATATGAAAATCTTTCCTCCTTATATAATATCAAAGAACGTTCTAGAAAAAGAATTTACTACAGGCATCTCTTATATTCCAGGTTCATTCAAGAAACTTCCAAATATTCTATGATATGCCAAAAATAACTCAGTCTAGAATCAAGAACATAAACAACATGTTATTGAAAACATATTGTTCCAGAAAATTATTTTTGGAAACATAGTAAATAAAGCTATTTATGGAAACATAGTAAACATGAAGCTTAAAATAATTGAACACCCTGTATATAACAGTATCATGGCACCTGATTGGGTATATATTATTACAGGCTTATCTATCGCTATGTTACTACTGCTTCCGTGATACATATCATGGCATCTGATTGGTTATATGTTATTACAGGTTTATTTACCGCTATGTAACTATAGCTGTGATACGTATCATAGCATTAGATTGGTAATGTGGTAATATAAGCTTATCTACCGCTATGTACCTACAGCTCTCGTAACGCGTATCAGGGCATTAGATTGGTTGTATGGTATTACAGGCTTATCTACCGCTATGTAACTACAGCTGTGATACGTATCATAGCATCAGATTGGTAATATGGTAATGAAGGCTTACCTACTGCTATGTAACTACTGCTTCCGTGATGCGTATCAGGGCATTTGATTGGTTGTATGGCATAACAGGCTTATCTACCGCTATATAACGACAGTTGTAGTCCGCGCAGTGATCAGGACCTTCACTTTCCGCTTATAGCTTCATTGATTCCTGTAGAACATAACTACGTATAGCAAAGCTCCTGATAAGACTATATATCTCCGCTAGCTGATCTGGAACTTTACTGTTTCATTTACAGCGAGGAAACTTTTTCTCATGTTGAGGATCATATGATTTTCAGGAGAAAGAAGAAACCTATTAACATATTCATCCCTGCAGACCAAAACAGATACCTTGGCAAAAAGTAACTAGCCGTCTCATCAGGATCTGCACTGTTTGTCATTTTGTTATAGATTTTTGACGCCCCGACTTTAAGCAAAAGACATGCCGAAATTAAAAAAAGTAGAGGAGACATGAGCGTGCTGCTGCTACACTCATGGACTTACCCAAGGCGTTTGACTGTCTCCCACATACGTTCCTGGTGGCAGAGTTGGAGGTTTATTGAAACTCCACTAGGGCAGTTGACCTACTAGGCACAGCTCAGTGGTAGGAAGCAGCAGGTTAGAAAGGGTCGAATACAAATAGCTGGACAATCTGTTTAAAGGAGTTCCTCAGGCTCAATATTAATATCTCAAGTTTTGAACTACTGATAAACAACATATCTTATTTTGTGATTTATTCTTTTATATAGAAATATGCGGATGAAAATACGGTTTCATTTATTTGTAAGGATTTACATATTCTGAAAAATTGTCTTAGGGCATGAACGTATTTTTCTCATCAAATGGTTTGAAAATAATTTATGAAATCAAACCAAAGCAACATGTGTTGGTAAAAAGGCTTATGAAGGCATATCCTCTTTTGACATCCAAGATAAATGGTTTACAAATAATTTATGAAAGCCAACCTGGGACAATTTCAAGTATTATGTGTTTGTAAAAAGGCGTATGAAGGCATAGACTCTTTTGACATCCAAAATATCAAAATCAAATATGAAGAGAGTAGTACTCTTTGATTTATAAACAGCGATTTTACATCATCATTGAAAACCCTTTTAAATGTTTCAAACACACCTCCTGCTCATGCGAAACGTTTGCGAAATATGGCTTCTGAAATTTATAAACTGTAGATAAAATAGCACCAGAAACCATTCAATTCCTTATCAATAAAAACGTTTCAAATTATAATTTCAGAGAGAATGAGAGAACAGCAGAATATCCAACAAGGTACGGTATCGGATCATTTCGACATGAGGCCGCCCGGATATGGAGCAGCTTCCCGACTGGAATGAGACTTGCAGATTCCTATCCTCAGTTTAGGAGACTGATCTGTACCTGGGAAGGCCTTGGCTGCAAATGTTCTTTATGTTCGTCCTAGTGTTATTTTGTTCTGTTACTATAGTACTCTTTTCTGTAAGTTCTTTTTTTTTTTTTTTTTTTTTTTTTTTTTTTTTTTAAACACTGGCATTTTTCTTTTTGATAACTTTCAGTGTGCAGTAAACGTGTTTTAACAATTATTTTCATACTTCTACAACCAAAATAATGGAAATTACCCTTAATACCAGCCAACTAAAACATCAGCTATGCTTATAGGGGAAAACTGTACTAGATGACTTGCAGGGAAAAAAAAAGCTCACTTCTCTTGAATGGGCTAAATGGCAATTTTAGCCAGAATGAAGGCCATTTTTAGCTTAGTCCAGTATTTTCAAAGTCCCAAGACTATATGATAAGAATTAAAACAATATCACATTAGACTACAGGTGGTACACTTATAACCCAAATCATTATGATACACTTTAATAGTGGCTAGTGGTAGCTTTTTAGTCCTAGTTCTGAACGAATGCCAGCTACAGTCGACTCTCGTTATCTCGACTTCGCTTATCTCGAATAACCGCTTATCTCGAAGTGAAAACCTGGTCCCTGTTTTAACATGAATTTCTAACAAGAGGTAACAATTTGTTTGTGGAAAACAGCAGAAATTGCTCCTAATGAGCAATATTTTCAATATATCTCTAACTTCAGGCGTCAAATTACATATTCATTTGTTAAAGTGGTTTTGATTTATGTTTTCCTCAATTTTACAAATCTGATATGTCGAGGTATGGATATCTCGAAGTATTTCAAAGAGTTCCTTTGACTTCGAGATAACGAGAGTCGACTTTATATAAACAATATACGAGCCGCATCGTCAGCAAACGTACCTCCTTCTATCAATCAGCCTGCGTATCTACACAGTGTGATCAGCGCCTTCATTGTCAGCAAACATACCTTCTATCATGTGCGCCCAACAAGGACTCTAATCAGCCGGCGCATCTGTACAGTTTGATCAACGCCTTCATTGTCAGCAAACATACCTCCTTCTATCATGTGTGCCCAACAAAGACTCTAATCAGCCTGCGCATCTACACAGTGTGATCAGCGCCTTCATTGTCCCCAAACATATCTCCTTATATCACGTGCGCCCAACAAAGACTCTAATCAGCCTGCGTATCTGCAAAGTGTTATCAGCGCCTTCATTGTCAGCAAACATATTTCCTTCTATCACGTGCGCCCAACAAAGACTCTAATCAGCCTGCGTATCTGCAAAGTGTGATCAGCGCCTTCATTGTCAGCAAACATACCTCCTTCTATTATGTGCGCCCAACAAAGACTCGAATCAGCCTGCGCATCTACACAGTGTGATCAGCGCCTTCATTGTCAGCAAACATACATCCTTCTATTATGTGCGCCCAATAAATAATCAGCCTGCGCATCTGTACAGTGTGATCAGCGCCTTCATTGTCAGCAAACATCCCTCCTTCTATCATCTGCGCCCAACAAAGACTCTAATCAGCCTGCGCATCTACACAGTGTGATCAGCGCCTTCATTGTCAGCTAAATACCTCCTTCTATCATCTGCGCCCAACAAAGACTCTCATCAGCATGCGCATCTGTACAGTGTGACCAGCGCCTTCATTGTCAGCAAACATACCTCCTTCTATCATGTGCGCCCAACAAAGACTCGAATCAGCCTGCGCATCTACGCAGTGTGATCAGCGCCTCATTGTCAGCAAACATACCTCCTTCTATTATGTGCGACCAGCAAAGACTCTAATCAACCGGCGCATCTCAACAGTGTGATCAGCGCCTTCATTGTCAGCAAACATACCTCCTTATAGCCTGTGCGCCCAACAAAGACTCTTATCAGCCTGCGCATCTACACAGTGTGGTCAGCGTCTTCATTGTCAGCAAACATACCTCCTTCTATCATGTGTGTCCATGAAAGACTCGAATCAGCCTGCGCATCTGTACAGTGTGATCAGTGCCTTCATTGTCAGCAAACATACCTCCTTCTATCATGTGCGCCCAACAAAGACTCGAATCAGCCGGCGCATCTGTACAGTGTGATCAGCGCCTTCATTGTCCGCATGAAAGAACTGTGCATCTTTGGCTATCGAATTTGTACCCATCAAAGATTTAGATCAGACTGCACGAATACGCAGGCTGATCTAATCTTCGCTGGGCACACGCATGATTTTGTCTGTATTTTTATGATACGTACTTAGCCTTTTCCAACATAATAGTTCATAAAGAAAAAGAGAACAATACTTTTTGCTTTGTGCTGAAATAATCACCTTGTGGGATCCAAATTACCTGGAGCGCTGGGTAAGATGGGTATCTAGCTATTTTGGATAATCGTTGGAATCAGGTCGATAAGCACGAATTCACACACCAATTTGCCCGCGCCCTGCAAAAACATGCCTTCGGGCTGTATGCGGACAACAAAGACTGGTTACTGCAGAACATAACGATGTATAGAAAAATGCTGAATCAGCTGATAGGACTACATATCTCCGCTGGCTGATCTGGAAGTTTACTGTTTCATTTATCCCGAGGAAATTTTTTCTTATGTTGCCGCTCATATGATTTTCAGTCGAAAGAAGAAACATATTTAAAACATTCATCCCTGCAGACCAAAACAAGTACGTTTGCAAACAGTGCAGATCCAGATGAAACGGCTCGTAATGAGCTGTATCTGCTGGATATAGACTGTTTGCCATCCGTTATAGATTTTGTGCTGACGCCCCTGTTTTTAGCAAAGGATATGCCAAAATAAAAAAAAAGAGGAGGTCATACTGACTACCATATTTTAAGTTTATGAGCGTGTTATTGATGATCTGCTGACCGAGTATTTTGATAGAGTATTCAGTTCTTTTGTTGTTGCTTTCCGGAAAGGCTTTGGATGCAAATCTACCTTGCTGCGCTTGCTGGAAGACTGATGCATGGCCTTGAACAGGGATGAGTGTGCTGCTCTACACTCATGGACTTGTCCAAGGAGTTTGAATGTCTCCTACATACGTTCCTGGTGGCATAACTGGAAGCTTATGGAATCATCACTGGACATTTGACCTACTGGGCACTACTTTATATACAACTATGCCGATGATAAAGTTTTCTTTTATTCATAAAGATTTACATATTCTGAAAGGTTTCTTAGAGCAAGAAAGCATTTATCTCATCACATGGTTTGAAAATAATTTCTGAAAGCCAACCCAGAGAAATTTCAAGCAACATTTGTTGATAAAAAGGCATACCCTCTTTTGCCATCCAAGATAAATAGTTTAAAAATTTATGAAAGCCAACCCAGAGTAATTTCAAGTAATATGTGTTGGTAAAAAGGCCTATGAAGGCGTAGACTCTTTTGACATCCAAACTATCAAAATTAGATATGAAGAGAGTGTTACTCTTAGATTTATAAACAACAATTTTACATCACCACTGAAAACCCTTTTAAATGTTTCAAACACATCTCTTCTTCATGTAAAACGTATGTAAAATTAGGGCTACAGATTTTAAAATTGTAAATAAACGCCTTCAGACCTCGCTTATGCATGTTCCCTAGATACATTCGTCTCATATAATTTTAATCGAGACCTTACCTTATATGAGTTCCCTAGAGAATAGGCCCCGACCATCGGTACTTGGAGAAATAGATTGGGCTGCACAGTGCTTCCACGCAGAGGTGAAACTGACCGCACATTAGTAGTGGTAAACCGCAAATAAGGACTCAGCCTCTTCAGTCAAAGAGGTGCGAGGCGGACCGTCCAATGCATATAAGCCCTGTTGCTTTCTTTTTGCGGCAGGGCTTGAGATGTCATTTCATCTCAATGTCGGGTAAAAGTCCCACAAAATTGGAAGCAACGTCTCCAAAATGACCTAAATAGTGTTGACGGGGACGTTAAACTTCAAATGAAACAAACAAAAGTTCCATAGAGACCTCGCCTTTTTTAATTCCCTGGAGACTTCGCCTCAGGTGAATTCCCTGCGGACTTCGCCTTAGGTGATTTCCCTGCAGACTTTGCCTCATGTCAGTTCCCTGGGGACTTCTACTCGAGAAGTAATATGGAGATTCGCCTCAGGTTAGCGACTCAGGTGAGTTCTTTACGGACTTCGTCTCGTGTAAGTTCCATGGAGAGTTCATCTCAAGTGAGGCTTGAGTTCGTTTTCCTAATTCTCAGATAACTGATCAATTTAATGCGCATGCCCGCATGCGCAGCTATGAGCCGTTCGAACTTTCTCAGTAATTGTTTATTTCTGTTACAACATCGAAGGCTTTATTTCAAGTAGCCTAATGCCTATGTTACAGATTCATTTAATTCATTATGACAATATTTATAAGGAAGAATGGCATTTTTTAAAGAAAAGCATTGAATATGTTTTCTCAGTGAAGATACAAAAATAAATGTTTGTTATTCGTTAGAACTCTCTTATCACGGTAACTCTGAACTTAATCGATTATCAACGCTTTGGAACAGACTAACTAAAAGTATGTAAACCCCATGTCTGAAACTGAATTTAACAGGCACTGACTTTACAAAGGTACCACTTAACCCATATATGACACATATAACCGTTTAATAGCATTTGGCATCCATAAAATGCACAGCCAATACTTTGATAAGACTGCGTGGATACACACCCTGAGCTGAGTTTAACATGCACTGCACCATTTAATGTTTCCGGTTGTTTCACACCTTGTATTTTTAACAGAATATTCCGTAATTTAAGCAAACAATAAAGACCCTGATCAGACGCCGCGCTCTGTGGCATGTGATCTACCTTTTCACTGTTTGGCAGTGTCCCGTTTTGTACGCTGGTCATATGTGGGTCAATAGTTTATCTTGCGCGTTTTGTGTATGACAGCAATTTTTGTGTGCTCATACGTTTCGCAGACTTGTTGCATAAGAAAGAAATTCAAACATTCATTGTCGACGATCGTACACGTAAATCTTAGGGATGCAGACAGCGATTTTAACAGTCGTTTATATGTAGGTCAGTATTGTTGTTGAGCAAAATGCCATTTAATCCAAATACGTTCTCAATATCGTTAGGACAGTTCTACCGTATTACGCCAACACACTGATAAAATAATGTTGATGACCATACTCTCTCTTTCTCTCTCTCTCTCTCTCTCTCTTTCTCTCTCTCTCTCTCTCTCTCTCAACTGAACTACAGTTATAAAGTATTGGTACACTTTACGTCATGTCAGTCTAGGTTATTCGAGATCCAACCAAGCAACCTTTCAACGTTGCTTCAATGTTAAGTCAACGTTGTATACATGCAGGGATGTGGCTGAATTTAGCTATCGATACTGCTGTAAATTGTCTTTAAGAGCTTATCGAATGGTAAAGTACTTAAAAATATTAATTTGTTAATGTTCATTCAATTGTTATCAAACTAGTTTGGGCACTGTCTAGAAAGCGTCCTGATTTACTTATAAATTGCTGTTTTTCCTCAATCTGGCATTTTCCGATTCGTATTCGAGTCAGAGGAGAACTGACAAGACCTTTTTCAACAGTGCTTTGGCAAAATCAGATTCATTCCCTGCAACAGGGCTGTGTCCCCTGGAGGGAAGTACTCTATTTTTTCTTGTCATATCCGCTAGTCCTCAGCATCCACTGATTACCCCACAAAAATAGCTGGTACGTTAGGTTACCGACCCCCTTAAAAAAAAGCAGTACCCCGCTCCCCTCCCCTCTTTCTTTCCCCGCCCCATCCCCCCCACCCCCACCCAAGAAAAAAAAGTAAATAAAGTGATGTACCATATCTCACTGGTCCCCCCCCCCCCCCCACACACACACACAAAAGGAAAAAACCCCTCACAAAAAAGTAGCAGGTATACCAGGGGCATACCCAGAACTACAATGTACTTGCTATTGTTATTGCAGCTTATCTAAAAATGTAATGAATTACTTAACGTCATTTGGTTTGGGGCCCCCGCCTGTCGGGGCTAATAGAAATAGATTGGGCTGCATGATGTTTCCACACAAAGCTGAAACCGACCGTGCATGAGTACTGGTAAACCGCTTAGAGGGTTTAAGCTTGCCCAGACTAAGTGGTGCGAGTCGGACCGTCCCTACATATAAACCCTTTTGGTTTGTTTGGGCGGCAGAGCTTGAGATGTCATTTCATCTCAATGTCGGGTAAAAGTCCCACAAAATTGGAAGCAACCTCTCCAAAATTACCTAAATATGTTTGACGGGGACGTAAAACCTCAGTTCAAACAAAAACGTCGAGAACAAACTAAACAAGAATCGTGTCTTAATTTAACTATCGATATTGCTGTAAGGTACGATTCATATTTTTTTCGATCGTGATCTAACTAGTTTTGGCACAGAGCAAGAGGCGCCCTGAATTACTTAATTACTTACTCCCCTCCCTACTCCGGACATGTCATTCTGATTCTTTTTGCCTCTTCGCAGTAGAGTAAATAATCACGATTCTGCATCGTTCGTTCAGCGCTGATTGTTGTACATATACCCCCAGCAGATGAAAAAGCGTATCGATCGCATCAGTGGGGTTTTCTTCTCATCTGGATATGCATTTTATATATAGACACAAATAACGTTGAGATGATCCCACCCGATAACTCCTATCTCAAACTCCTAGCTCCGTTCTCCGTCCTAGTGAAAAATGTCTAATGGTATTATGTTGTTTTATTTTGTATTTGTCTGACTTTCTGCATCCAATCGCAGGTATGGGTTGTAAATGCGCTTTTGGTATTGTCTGGTTGGGTTTTCCTACCATCTGACAAGTATGGCAAGATTTGCAAAACTGAGTAACATCATATTTTAACCCTGGCCAGTAAAAATGGTTAAGGATTTTGTGATAGGTCTTATTTATACCTAAATGACCTGACATGAGAGTCTCATGGGCCAAGTTCAAACTTTCAGTGCGATAAATCCTTGGAATCACTATTTGGTGATTAACGGTCCACTCGTCTTCTGCTGAGACATCAAGAGGACGCCATTTTCTCATTAAAATGCCATTTTTGACATAGAAACAGACTGTAACTTGATCTATTTCTTTCTCATCTAAAGCCCTTTCAAGTAAAGGCAAACTTTCAGGATCATTATGCTGTTCCTTACAAAGTTGTGACCTTGACACCAAGTCATGACCTTCACCTTGGTCATTTAATACTGAAGAGTAATGACTGCATTCTGACTTGTCATTTAAGTCTGTCTGCTTGCCAGACAGGCTGGGTGAAAGAGATTTTATAATCTCGTGTTTAAAAGACTGACCCAAAAAGGTATAGGTTAAATCAATGTCCCCACCATTCTGTTTTGCTTTCTTTGCCAAAAACTGATGGATAAAGATCAGGGATTTCCTGTTCAATGGGATCAGGTGGCTGATCAATACAAGATTTGTTAGTCAAAAGTGGAATTACCACAACCTTATCTCCTGCTAAGTCATTGCCTAACAGTAAATGAACACCTTTAAAAGGTAAAGAAGGTCGAATACCGACAGCCACTAAACCAGTTACCAAGTCTGAGGATAAATACATGTTATGAAGAGGAACATTAACAAATCCCCGCTCTACACCCTGAATAAGGACACTTGTCCCAGAAGAAGTCTTCTCAGAAAAAGGCAGAGTATCTGCTAAAATAAGGGATTGAGAAGCTCCGGTATCTCGTAAGATTTTAATTGGGGCAGAATGGGCATAGTCACTATTTAGTGACACAAAACCATCTGATAAGAATGGTTCATAAATCTTCATAACAGAATCAGTCTCAGACCTTTCGGTCTGGGTAGGATCTTCCTCCTTAACACATGACTGTGGTTTTGACCGTAAAGAGGTAAGGCCTGTAGGTTTAAGCCCCTCTTGTGTTTCTTTCCTTCTTTTCAAATGTAAGCACTCAGTCTTTTTGCAATAATTGCAAATTGGTTGAGATAAGGGATTTTGATCCTAGTTTTCACCAGAAGATTTGGGTTTAGGAGTAAAAGTTTGGCTATGATTGCCAGATGGATTACTACGACTATGTTTGGATCCTGATTGTGGGAAAATTTTCTTATGAAGAGTCTCAATAAAACCGAGACTCCCATTTTCTAATCTTTAGTGTGTTCTTTGTTTCCAAAGGCAATCTTTTTGACGTTTATTCTAGAGGGATTTGACTTATTAATAAAGGAAACCGTATGCGTTAAAGCATAATCGTCTGCAAGTCGAGCTGCAGCTTCCAAAGTTTCAACTTGTTTCTCATCTAAAAAGGATTTAATGTCTGAGTTTAGACACCTTTTGAACTCCTCTACAAGCATGAGCTGCCTAAGTTTCTCATGATCAGAGCCAATTTTCTTGGAAGAGCACCACCTATCAAATAACTGTTTAGCAAATTCTACATGGGTCTGCTCATTTTCTTTCTTAGTTCCTAAATTTTTGCCTGTAAGCCTCAGGGACCAACTCATAAGCCTTAAGAATTAATTCCTTTTTAGTATCATAACTGGAGCTTTGCTCGACAGTCAGCTGAGTATAAATTTCTCGAGCCTTCCCAATTATAACACTTTGCAAAAGCAAGGTCCAATGCTCTTTTGGCCATTTTAAATTTTCTGCTACTTTTTCAAAATGAAGAAAATACTTGTCAATCTCTTTTTCCTGGAAACGAAGGAACTAATCTGATGTGTTTGGTAATGTCAAAATAAGTGCCAGAGTCTAAAGGTTGCCGTTTTACCGTCATGTTTTGCATCTCTAATTCTTTCATTCTTAATTCTGTATCAAATTTTAATTTTTCCCTTTCTATCTTTTTCTTTCTCCCTCTCTTCCATTTCCATTCTTTCTTTCTGCACTCTTTCTTCCATTTCCATGCTTTCTTTCTGCACTTGTCTTTCTTTTTCTTTCTCCCTCTCTTCCGTTTCCATTCTTTCTTTCTGAATTCTTTCTTCCATGTCCATTCTTTCTTTCTGCATTTGTCTTTCTTGTTCTAATCTTAATTTTTCTAACTCAATTTGCTTCTGAATTTCAAGCTCTTGCATTTGCAAACCTGTCTGAGTTACGAGAAAAAGAGACAAAGCAGAAGAATCAAGAATTTCCTTATCAACCAAAAAATGAACCAAAATAGTTTTTATTTCCTGTTTTAACATGGACTTATTTACAGTAGTCAATTCATAGTGAGCAGCACTGTCCAACAAATCTGACTTTTTGGGCAAATTTAACAGCTCCTGCGAAGGCGCAGCTATTTAAGCTTGAAGTTCAAATGACATGATTGCTTTTTGCTGGTTTTATCAAGTAAATTTATCAATCAGAGTTAATTGATTGATATTTTTCAAAAGTCAATACTTGCTTTTTTTATTATTATTATTTACTTAAATTTTTTGGAAGTCAATACTTGTTTTTTATCAAATGAAGATTTTTATATTTACTGATTTTTTTTAAAAGTCAGTACTTGTTTTATAGCAAACAAATATTTTCTTTTTTTTTTTTTTTTTTTTTTTTTTTTTTTTTTTTCAAGCTCAAAATTGTTTTAGCTGAAGAAATTGTTCGATCCCGGACGGGCCCCCAATTTCTGTACGAGCCAGGCGTAACGAGAAAGAAATGAAAGTGAAATCAGCAATAAACTTTAAATTATTAACAATATTTATTCCACAAAAAATAAGACAAGATTCAAAACAAAATAATGTAAGTAAACAACACCTTTCAAGTTTATGTCACGAAGTCCCTCGGAAATAATCCACAAGAATTTATTAAACAAATCCTTTGAATAACAGCTTCTGATCCCACAATTTAAAGTTCCTGAATTCAGAATCTAAGTCCAAAATGAATGAAATAATAAAGTAATCCAATATAGAATAATTTCCAGTGAAAGTACACAAAGATGCCGATATGAAAATCTTTCCTCCTTATATAATTCCAAAGAACGTTTAGAAAAAGAATTTACTACAGGCATCTCTTATTTTCCAGGTTCATTCAAGAAACTTCCAAATATTCTATGATATGCCAAAGTTAACTCAGTCTAGAATCAAGAACATAAACAACTTGTTATTGAAAACATATTATTCCAGAAAATTATTTTTGGAAACATAGTAAATAAAGCTATTCATGGAAACATGGTAAACATGAAGCTTAAAATAATTGAACACCCTGTATATAACAGTATCATGGCACCTGATTGGGTATATAGTATTACAGGCTTATCTATCGCTATGTTACTACAGCTTCCGTGATACATATCATGGCATCTGATTGGTTATATGTTATTACAGGTTTATTTACCGCTATGTAACTATAGCTGTGATACGTATCATAGCATTAGATTGGTAATGTGGTAATATAAGCTTATCTACCGCTATGTACCTACAGCTCTCGTAACGCGTATCAGGGCATTAGATTGGTTGTATGGTATTACAGGCTTATCTACCGCTATGTAACTACAGCTGTGATACGTATCATAGCATCAGATTGGTAATATGGTAATGAAGGCTTACCAACTGCTATGTAACTACTGCTTCCGTGATGTGTATCAGGGCATTTGATTGGTTGTATGGCATAACAGGCTTATCTACAGCTATATAACGACAGTTGTAGTCCGCGCAGTGATCAGGACCTTCACTATCCGCTTATAGCTTCATTGATTCCTGTAGAACATAACTACGTATAGCAAAGCTCCTGATAAGACTATATATCTCCGCTAGCTGATCTGGAACTTTACTGTTTTATTTACAGCGAGGAAACTTTTTCTCATGTTGAGGATCATATGATTTTCAGGAGAAAGAAGAAACCTATTAACATATTCATCCCTGCAGACCAAAACAGATACCTTTGCAAAAAGTAACTAGCCGTCTCATCAGGATCTGCACTGTTTGTCATTTTGTTATAGATTTTTGACGCCCCGACTTTAAGCAAAAGACATGCCGAAATTAAAAAAGTAGAGGAGACATGAGCGTGCTGCTGCTACACTCATGGACATCCAAGGCGTTTGACTGTCTCTCACATACGTTCCTGGTGGCAGAGTTAGAGGTTTATTGAAACTCCACTGGGGCAGTTGACCTACTAGGCACTGCTCAGTGGTAGGAAGTAGCAGGTTGGAAAGGGTCGAATACAAATAGCTGGACAATCTGTTAAAAGGCGTTCCTCAGGCTCAATATTAATATCTCAAGTTTTGAACTATTGATAAACAACATATCTTATTTTGTGATTTATTCTTTTATATACAAATATGCGGATGAAAATACGGTTTCTTTTATTTATAAAGATTTACATATTCTGAAAAATTGTCTTAGGGCATGAACGTATTTTTCTCATCAAATGGTTTGAAAATAATTTATGAAATCAAACCAAAGCAACATGTGTTGGTAAAAAGGCTTATGAAGGCATATCCTCTTTTGACATCCAAGATAAATGGTTTACAAATAATTTATGAAAGCCAACCTGGGGCAATTTCAAGTATTATGTGTTTATAAAAAGGCGTATGAAGGCATAGACTCTTTTGACATCCAAAATATCAAAATCAAATATGAAGAGAGTTGTACTCTGATTTATAAACAGCGATTTTACATCATCATTGATAACCCTTTTAAATGTTTCAAACACACCTCCTGCTCATGCGAAACGTTTGCGAAATATGGCTTCTGAAATTTATAAACTGTAGATAAAATATCACCAGAAACCATTCAATTCCTTATCAATAAAAACGTTTCAAATTATAATTTCAGAGAGAGTGATGAGTAAACAGAAGATTCCAAAAAACGGTACGGTATCGGATCATTTCGACATGAGGCCGCCCGGATATGGACCAGCTTCCCGACTGGAATGAGACTTGCAGATTCCTATCCTCAGTTTAGGAGACTGATCTGTACCTGGGAAGGCCTCGGCTACAAATGTTCTTTATGTTCGTCCTAGTGTTATTTTGTTCTGTTACTATAGTACTCTTTTCTGTAAGTTCTTTTGTTTTTTATGTTGTCTTTTTGTTGTTTTTTTTTTTGTTTGTTATTTTTGTTTTGTTTTTTTTGTTGTTGTTGTTGTTGTTGTTTTTTGTTGTTGTTGTTTTTTTTTTGTATGACTTACTAGTTGTTTTTTTGTTTTTTTTTTTGTGTGTGTGTGTTTTTTTTTTTTTTTTTTTTTTGTTGTTTTTTTTTTTTTTTTTTTTTTGTTTTTTTTTTTTTTTTTTTTTGTTTTTTTTTTTTATTTTTTTTTTTTTTGTTCTTTTTTACCTACTAGGCACTATCTCAGTGGTAGGAAGTAGCAGGTTAGAAACGATTGAATACAAGTGGCTGGACAATCTGTTTAAAGGAGTTCCTCAGGCTCTATTTTAATATTTCATGTTTTGAAAAGCAATCATATAAAACAAAGCCGCTTGTGTGCAGGTCCGCAACTACAGCCGCAAGTGTTTCCTAATCTGCTGCTTTTCCACTCGGACATCGCAACAGATCTGTTTTGTATGACTTGCATATGTGTACTTGCTGTCACTGTGTGTTGCAGGGCTTTGATGCATTGACTGATTTGGGAGCCTTTACGCGATCCGTGTTTTTTATGTATTTCTGTATTAATAGTATTGGGACCCAGGGTGAAGTTGGTTAGCTGTAAAAGTGCTTTAAACCCCCGTTTGGTCTACTGACCGTTCAAAGGTGGTGGCCCAGGTGTTCGTCTTACTCCGTTGCTTTGTGATTTATTCTAGAAGGCGATTTGTTTTATGTTATGCCTGGTGTTATTTTGTTCTTGTCCTTTGAGCATTGCGATTACCTCGCTTGGGGAAGAGAGAGCTAATCTTAGTGCTTTTCGTACGTTTGTTCGATTTGCACTTCATTGGTTTTGTCTGTTTCCTGTTCCTCTTGGTGCCTTGGAAGGGCTGCGACTTGTAATCGAGCACTCCCTGGACTTTTCTCCTAACTTTTTATGACATGCGCTGTGAATTGGATTATAGTGCGGGAGAGGCGCGCAGAGATAACCTTGCTCTCTCGTCCTGACCTAGCTGGATTCAGAGTCGACAGTGTCGAGACGTCGGGAGCTAAGCTCCGATGTAGTGAATGACCATGACTTCTGTTGTGCCATGTCATGCTCGCCGTGCTTCTCAACATGGGCCACAACATTTCCTACAGGATTCCATGTGCTCCAAGCGATGTCTTAGATCAGAGTTTTCGCTGTTTACACGAGACTGGCTCCCTGGCTTTCCATAAAACGCCCTGCAAAGACTAATCTGGCTGATCTGAGTCTTCGCTGGGCGCGCATGTAAACTTATAGGAAATGCTGTGTACCGATTGAATTGATAGCACACTGCAGTGACGAAAAACACCTTAATACATTCATGACCAGTGTGGCAAGACCAGCCTGGGAACTATTTGTTAGGTAGTTATTAGGTAGGTAGTACCAGGAAAACGGATTGTCACAATGTGGTATGTTCAGTCTGGTGGCGTTTTCCCAAAAAAAGTATTCATAATACTATAATGAGCCAGACAAAACAAGATAGTCAAGATATCCATTACGAAAACAAGCCTATTCAAACATTTTTAAAACAAACTGAAAATTTTACCACCAAAACATGAAAACTTTCAGATAAAAAAATTCTGTATTTTTTCATATTTCTGCTCAAAACATAGATTGTTGCTACTCATTAGAATCGCCTTTAAAAATGTTATGCTTTTGAGCAGAAATAAGAAAAATAATATATACCCCTGTAAACCCCAGTTTTAAGTGGGGTTTAATGGGGTCAACATTATATAGATATGTTTTCTTGATGCGTTATTAATAACGAGTTCAAGCGACCTGCGAAGCAGGTCGTCACCTGTGAAGCAGGTGACGAAGCCTAAGCTCGTACTATAGGTATCGTGAGTCTGTCACATACTATGCAGAAGATTTCGCGGGTGACTGGTTTCCCATATCTACAGCGGAGTGTATCGGCTTAATGTTGAACCCGAAAACCAACGCTTATAAGGCCGGAGCCATTGGCCTGGTTTTAGAAAAATATGATGATCAGATAAGCTCCACTGCAAACATGGAAAGCCAGCCAGCCGCCGCAAGTGATCTCATCGGCTGTAAAGAAGCGTATAGCCAATGAAATAGAAGGATGCCTTTTTACGTCATTGACACGGATGACTGCAAGGCTTATCTGCGTTTTAGCCGCCATTTTTAATCTTAGATTTCTCTGGCATTAAACAACATTTTCGTGTATTTAAGGGTAAATACTGAAGTATTGCTGTAAAAATGGAATACATTCCTACAGCACATAACAGGAATTATGCATAGGGAAGAATTTATCGCTGACAACATGATAAAGGTAGGATATGCGGTGATTTCAGCCTCGGACCCATCAATACGATGGGTCCGAAATTCAACTGACTGGCGATCGGCTGATCGTTCGTACTTTAGCGACTTTCGTCTATACACACATGATGCACAATGATTTGATTCTCAAATGGAGTCGTAGCTCGTTTTATTGATAAACATCATAAGCATCCATAGTTAATACCTAGAAACCGAGATACATTGTATGGCATAATTGATAGCAGTAATGACGCCGTCGAGAGTACTACGCCCCACCCCGAGCCCAAAAGCCAAGGCGTACAAATCGACACAGACGCACCGGTTGCATTCCATTTTGTAAACGCCTATCAAATTAGTGGTGTTTTTAGGACATGCTTCCATTGTAGCCTGAAGGCATCAAATTTGGATATCACGGATGGCAGATTTCAGGTGATTCAGACTGGATATATAGCAATACTACTCATTTCAGAATTGGTTACACTTTCAACAGCTTGCAACATTTAAAATTTTGATAGCCTGTTGTCAAAACCAATCCTTCATATCATTGATAAGATGTAAATAATTATTCCAGGTGTGACATAATCTCATCAGAAACAGTTACACAATTCAAAAAAATGACCTCAAAAAAGGAAATAAACATGAATATCATGAAATTTTTTTATTTTTTTTTTGTTACCGGCTAACTCCTCTGATAGTTTACAGCCGATCAAACTGAAACTTCATAAATAGTTACAGGATGATGTGGAGCAGCGCATATTATTTCGAGGTTACAATGCACCAAATATTGGCAGAGTTATGCACCTTTGAAACTTTTTGTAAACTTTTTGCAGCATATTTTTTAAAAATAATAGTGTGCAAATTTTATTTTGTAATAGGTATATTTTTTGCAAATAACTAGTTATGGCCATATGGGCAAGTTATTTATTTAGTTATTTATTTTCATCTTCTTTTATTAGATTTGCATGGAAAAATGACGTAGAATTAAGAAGCTTGATTAATATCAAAATTATAAACATAATTCTTTTTGGATTTTTTTTTTTTTTTTTTTTTTTTTTCTTTTTTTTTTTTTTTTAATTTTTAATGCTCTTCTTAGTTGCCTCCCTTGAAGAACAAAATTAAAATCAGTATAAAACAAGTTAAAGCTTTTCAAAAAAATTTCTTTCAGCACTTTTTTTTTTATTTTTTTTTTTTTTTTTTTTTTGGGGGGTTGTTTATTTTTGTTTTGTTATTGTTTGGTCAGATACTGAAGTATAGGAAAAACAAATCAGCCAAAGGCTCATATGAGCTTATAATATAGCAATGCTTCTGTTATGTGTCCTCCCTCCGAAAGTACTTCTCCCTAGACGCAGCAAACCTCCCTATTTTCCCAGGAGGGAGAAGTCACTTCTCCCTAAATTTCTGGGCCAGCTTACCCTTAGGTTACAGTTCACCAAATATCAGCAGAGCTATGCCCCATTGAAAAATTTTTATTTATTTTTTTTTTTTTTTTTTTTTTTTTTTTTTTTTTTTTTTTTTAGTTATTCCACTTACAGTTATATCCAGAGCACTGAATTATACAGGAGCCAGTTTATGTGCTACATCTTATAACTTGCCATGGGCGTATAATGCCCCGCTTGCGGAGCTCTTGTTATGAGAGTAATGGCCCTTTTTTCAACCATTTTTTTTAAAATGCCTGCGTTTGGGTGAGGATGGCCCCTGGGCGGGGGCATCTGTGTCATACTGACACATTTCTAGTTTTTATTTCAGTTCCTTTGTGTTCTTATTGTTATTATGTTGTTTAATTTTGTATTTGTCTGTTTGTTTGTGTTGAGGTTTTACGGCCCAGTCAACCCAATGGGGTCATGTCGAGCGCGGTCAATTTACCTAACCACACGTTTACTGGGCAGGCTTAGTCCTCTAAGCGGTTAACCAGTATTGTGCACATTCTTTCGCCAGAAACTGACAACTGCCCCTCTTGAATCAGCGGAAAGGAGAGAATGACCGCAGAAAATATTTCATGATCAATCTCCACGAAAGAATGTTGGCGACCTCGGCGGGGGTTGAACCCGCGACCTCCTGGTCTCCAGTCGTATTTGTCTGACTTTCTGCATCCAGTCATCGTTTGCTTCAGGCCTAGAGCCTTTTTTGCTTTCGTATTTCGGCACAAGATTCGTGCTTATGGCTATTGCCTTTACGATCCTTGTTGGTTTTTCGTGTCTTAGCTAATTGCTCCAGGCTTGTGCTGTTTGAGATCGGATATTCTCTTTTACGTGTTTAGCTCACCTGAGCACGACGTGCTCATGGAAAGCTATTGTGACCGGTCAATATCCGTCGTGCGTCGTACGGCGTCAACAGTTTGCTTTTAAAGCCTACCCCTAGGTCAGTTGACTCGAAACTTGGTAGGAAGCATCGGTGTGATCTGTAGATTCAAAATAGCTAAAATCGTTCTGATCGGAAATCAAAGATGGCTGCCGTGGCAAGGCGGCCATCTTGAAATAATTTTTTTCGCTTCTTCTCCTAAACCGAAAGGCCAGTTTACTTGAAACTTGGTAGAAGCAGCAGTGTGACTTTGTTCTTGCGTTTTTCAGTCCTTTTAGCATTGCGATTACCTCGCTTGGGGAAGAGAGAGTTAATCTTAGTGTTTTTCGTACGTTTGTTCGATTTGTCGGTTTTCTCTTCCTCTTTGGGAAGGGCTGCCGTTTGTAATTGTGGCACTTCCTGGTCTTTCCGCTTACTTTTTTTTGTTGATCAAAAGTAGTTAAAATCTTCCCAATTGGAAATCCAAGATGACCGCTGTGGCGGCAATCGGAAAGCTATTTTCGCTTGTTCTCCTGAACCAAAAGGCCAATTGACTTCACACTTAGTATGAAGCAACGGGGTAACTTGTAGATCTAAAATAGTTAAAATCGGAAATCCAATGTGGCCGCCTTGAAAATCTATTTTTCGCTTCTTCTCATGAAGCAAAAGGCCAATTGACTTGGAACTTGGTAGAATGCATCGATGTAATTTGTACATTAAATAACTAAAATCGTTAGCTCGACTAGCATCTAGATGACCTCTAGATTAAAAATAGTTAAAATCGTTCCGATCGGAAGTCTAAGATGGCCGCCATCGTGAAAACCTATTTTGTGCGTCTTCTTCTGAACAGAAAGGCTGATTGGCTTGAAACATGGTAGATAGCATCGGGTGACTTCTAGATCAAAATTATTTAAAATTGTTCCGATCGGAAATCCGCCATGGCCGCCATCTTTTAGAGCAACTTTTTGCTTCTTCTCCTGAACTTAAATGCCAATTGATTTGAAATATGGTTGGACGCATCGGGATGACTTGTAGATCAAAACAGCTAAAATCGTTCCGATCAGAAATCCAAGATGCCCACCGTGACCGCCATCCTGTAAATCTACTTTTCACTTCTTCTCCTGAACCAAAAGATCAAATTGACTTGGATCTTGGTAGGAAGCATCCGGGTGACTTGTAGCTAAAATCGTTCCGATCGGATATCCAAGATGGCCGCCATGGCTGTCATCTTAAAAATTTATTTTCCTCTTTTTCTCCTTAACCGAAAGGGCATTTGACTTGAAACTTGGTAAGGAGCATCGATGTAACTTGTAGATTAAATAGCTAAAATCTTCTGATCTAAAATCCAAGATGACTGCCATCTTCAATATCTATTTTTCGCGTCTTCCCATGAAGCGAAAGGCCAATTAATTTAAAAACTGGTAGAAAGCATCGGGGTGACTTGTATATAAAAATAGCTAAAAATATACCCGCCATCTTGAAAATATATTTTTCGCTTCTTCTCCAGAAATGAAAGGACAATTGTCTTGAAACTTGGTAGGAAGCATTTGAGTGACTAGTAGATCAAAAATAGCATAATTCGTTCCGATCGGGAATCCAAGGGGGCTGTCATGGCCGCCATCTTGAAAATATATCTTTCGCTTCTGATCCTGAACCGAAAAGCCAATTGTCTCGAAACTTTGTAGGAAGTATCAGGCTGACTTGTAGATAAAAAAATAGCTAAAATTGTTCTGATCAGAAATCAAAGATTGCCGTTATCTTTGAAATCTATATAGCGCTTGTTCTCCCGAATCAAAAGACTTGAAACTTGTTAGAAAGTATCAGGGTGACTTGTAGATTAAAAATAGCCAATTTTTTTTCAATCAGAAATCCAAGATGGCCGCCATGGCTGCTATCTTAGAAATTTATTTTGCACTTCTTCTTCTGAGCTGAAAGGCCAGTTTACTGGAAACTTTGTAGGAAGTATCTGGGTGACTTGTAGATCAAAACTAGCTAAATTTGTTCTAATCGTGAATCCAATATGGCCGCCATCTTAACATCTATGTTGAACTTCTTCTGAACAGAAAAACCAATAGACTCGAAACTTGATAGGAAGTATCAAGGTGACTTTTAGATCAAAAAAGCTAAATCATTATGATCGGAATTCCAAGATGGTCGCCCTAGCAGCCATGTTGATTGTCTATTTTGAACCTTTTTATCCTGAACAAAAAGGCCAATTGACTCGAAACTTCATTGTAAGTACCGAGGGTACTTGTGGATCAACGGTAGCTAAAATCATTCTGATTGAAAATTAAAGATTGCAGCAATCTTGAAAATCTATATTGAACTTCGTCTTATGAACCGAAAGACCAGTTGATTCGAAACTTGTCTGGTAATCAGGTGAGAGATACAGGGACATCTCGGCCTGTTCCCTTTTTTTTATATTAATTTATTTGTTTATTTGTTTTAATAATGAAACATTTCTCCTTACTGCTATCCTCAAATCTACTACTGTATATTGAATGCTCTGTGATATGTCATTTTGATTTATTTTTGCGTGTCATATGATATGTTTCTTTAAATTGTTTACCTTTACCCTTGTTTGTCGAAGTATAACCCCTACACGGCTTAGGTTAACATGTTGCCATATTCGACAATACCGAAATCTTCTGCTCTGTTCCAGCTCAGTAACTAAGGACTGAAAGGGTTTAATCAATATTGTCAAAACAAAGCATCTTATATACCTCTATGTAACTCAAGCTTCTGTGATACATATCAAGGTATTTGATTCGTTAAATAGTATTGCAGGCTTATAAACCGCTTTGTAACTACAGCTTCCATGATACATATCATGGCATCTTAGTATATGGTATCACAGGCTTATCTACCGCCGTGTAAATTCAGTTGTGATACATACCATGGCATCTGATTGGTTATATGGTATTACAGGCCTAACAACCGCTATGTAACTTCAGCTTCTGTGATACATATCATGACATCTGATTGGTTATATGACTGGGTATTATAGGCTTATCTACCGCTATGTAACTACAACTGTCTTACATATCATGGCATCTGATTGGTTATATGGTATTACAGCCCTACTGATTTGTTATATGGTATTACAGGCTTATCTACCGCTATGTAACTACAGCTTAAATACTTATCATGGCATCAAATTTGTTTTATGGTATGATCGGCTTATCTACCGCTATTTAACTACAGCTGCTTATATATTAACCCTATGGTGCCATAGAACCAATCTGATGCTTATCTACCACTATGTGACTACAGAGAGGTCTGAGGAAGAAAGCTCTGTTGGCGATGCCTTAGCTCTGGCTTTCTGCTGAGCAACTGTCTGCTCTTTTTGGTTCTTATTGCTTCGTACTCACTAGAACCCTTCTTATGTAGCCTTGCCACTTTGCTCGATCCTGCGCCCACGATTCTGTTGATATGTTAAATTCTTTAACGGAGGCTTTAAAGGTGTCCTTGTATCGCTTCTTCTGACCACCTACACTTGTAGGCAAACGTTCATTCTGGTAACATGGTTTGATCGTCTTTATTGTGTCAATTTCAGAAGAGCATCTCTGCCCTTTTCAGGACTTCTGTGTCTAGAATCCTGTCTTGCCATTTGATCTGTTTCTAAGACAGCTTGTATGGAAGTGGCTCAGTCTTTTGGCTTGCCGTTGGTATACCGTCCAAGTGTCACAAGCGTATGATAGTGTTGTCAGCACCACAGATCTGTAGACGTTCAGCTGTGTGTCAAGTCTGATTCCACTTCGATCTAAAATACTTCCACGTATCAATGTGCACAGCTCTAGATAATGTGCTTCCAAGAACTTGTCTACCACTTGCAACTGTAGACGTTTCACTGTGATGATAGGCTCCTTGAAAGGCTTTCTAGGTGCTGATTGATATATTGCCTCAGTCTTTTAGATGCTTATTGTAAAATCATAGCTGTCACATGAATCAGATACTTTCGCCATGCCTTTTTGCATCTTCTCTTCTGTTGGAGCACCCTTAGCCATGTCATCAGCAAAGAGGAAGTCATCTAACACCTCTGACTGTACCTTGGATTTAGCTTGCAACCTTCTTAGGTTGAAAAACTTCCCATCAAAGCAATACCTAATAGGTAAACTATTGTCATGATCCTGGAAAGCATATGTGAGCATGGCAGAAAACATCATGCTGAACAGTGTTGAAGCTAGTGCATTTCTTGGTTTTAACTCCATTTGTCACAAGGAATGGATCAGAAAACTCGCTATCATTTTGAACCCTTGCAAGCATACCATCGTGGAACTGCCCCACCATTGTTATGAATTTGGCAGGACAGCCAAACTTTGCCATAGTTTTCCAAAGTCCCTTACGACTGACTGTGTCAAATGCTTTAGTATGGTCGACAAAGGTCATGTACAGGTCCACATGTTGCTCCTGGCATTTTTCTTAAAGCTGTCTTGCTGTAAAGATCATGTCAGCTGTTCCTTTGTCCTTCATGTTTCCGCAGTGGCTTTCTAGTAGAGGCCCTGACTGTTCAAGGTGTTCATCCAATCAGTACAATAGGACTCTTGCAAGGATCTTCCCAACAATTGACAAGCGATACCCCAATGATTGTCACAAACTTGAGAATTCCCTTTCGGTTTGAATAGGTGGATAATTGTTGCATTCTTGAATTTTTGAGGGATGGCTTCTTTTCTTCACATAATGTGAAATAACTGTGTCAGTTTCTCTGCAACTGGAGGACCTCCTGCTTTGTAGATCTCTGCAGGTATTGCATCTGATCCTGGAGCCTTGCCAGCTGATAGGAGTTCTATTGCTTTCACTCTTTCAGAGACGGTTGGGAACTCATCAAGCAGCGGATTATATTCCACCTGTAGTAGTCTGCTGGTAGCTAATTAAGGACACCATTAAAATGTTCAGTCTATTTTTTCCAAGATAGTTTCTTTGTCATCTGCACTAAGGAGTGGGGTGGTTCCTGAGTTCTGGGGACCATATACTGTCTTAGGTGCATCAAAGAGCATATCCTTTCTGTCTGCAAAGGACGTTGTGCTCAGCCAGGAGTCCTGCATGTCTCTGAGCCTAGTCTGGACTGTCTTACATATGTTTGAATAGGCAATCGTACTAGATACTGAGCTGGTTTTACTACGGTTTGCCTTGTGTTTTTGGTGTTTCTCTTCAAGGAGTCCCTGGATTACTTCGTCATTCTCATCAAACCAGTCTTTGTGTTTACAAGATACTGGTCCTAGGGAATCTATTGCTGAAGAGTGAACGGTGTACCTGAGGACTGTCCGATTCTCATCTAGATCCTTTGAACTGTGTTCCAGAGCAGCTAAACGGCTGCAGATGTTACTGCTGAATGCTTGCTTTTGCTATCTTGTTCCATCTTGTTGACATCTAATCTCTTTGGCACTTTCTTGCCTTGCGGTCGCCATACAGGCTGAATGCGAAGATTGAGTTTGCTGACAACCAGCCTGTGATCTGTCCACCACACATAGTCCTTGTCACTCTGAGATCCTGTCTGTACTTCTTTCACATTATGATGGAAGACTGTGTTGGTGATCAGTAGTCCATGCCCTGCATGTTTCCTTAACAGGCGGAGGCCATTTCTGTTGCACTTTCCTACTCATTCAGTTCCAATCACCCCTTCCCAGATTTGGTGGTCTGTGCCCACTCTGGCATTGGTCCTCGAGGAGGATGAGTTTATTTGTCTGAGGTGTTGCAGAAATCACAGAATCCAGATCATCGTAGAACTTGTCATTAACCTCATCTGGGTCGGTCATTGTAGGTGCGTAGGCACTTGAAATTGTTGCATGCCTCTTGCCAGATAAGGGAAGTCTCGGTGTCATTAGGCGGTTATTTGTGCCTTTTTGAAGTCCTCAGAGCTTGACGACAAGGTGTGACTTGATATATATCGAATTCTACTCCTGCTTTACGCCGCTCTTCTTTCTTGCGTTCACTTCAGAAGAAAATGGAACCAGCACCAAATTCTTTTAAAAACTCTTCATCTGCAAGGCGAGTTTCACTCGGAGCTGCAATCACGACTTTGTATCTGTCAAATTCTCTACCGACTAGAGCTGTTTTTCGCTAAGTTCTTTCAGAACCAGCACTATTCATTAGAGTGTGCACATTCCATGCGCCAGTCGATAGAGGTATCACTTTTGTCTTCTTTTTCCTTGTTCGATCGCTAAGTGGCTTATCTACCGCTATGTAACTATACCTGTGATACTTAGCATGACATGTTGGTTATATGGTATTTTAGGCTTATCAACCGCTATGTAAATATAGCTGTGATACATATAATGGCATCTTATTTGTTATATGGTATTATACGCTTATCAATCGCTATGTAACTACAGCTTTCGTGATACATATCAGGGCATTCGATTGGCTATGTGGAATTATAGGTTTATCTGTCGATATGTAATTATAGCTGTGATACATATCGTGGCATCTAATTGGTTATATGGTATTATAGATTTATCGACCTCTAAAAAACTACAGCTTTGATACATATCATGGCATCTGATTGGTTATATGGTATTGTAGGCTTATCAACCGGTAAGTTACTACAGCTTATGTGATATATACACATGGAAAAAAGTTAAGCATCACCTGCGGTTTTTTAGTGCCGTATTTCCTGATCAAAATATAGGCACTTAAAATTTTGATATACGATGACACTTGGCTTCCGTACAGACATATATATACTTTATATCGTCCACGACTATATAATACAGCCGTGGTTAGCATGAATTTCATGGTACCCTCATGCATGAAAATAATGCTGTTTTGTCTCGTGTTAATAACGAACAGATTCTTGAACCTGTGCTTGAATCTAACTTGTGCACATGTGCTATGGCTCGTAGAAGACTGTCAGACGCCACTCGGTGGCAGATTATTGGAATGAGTAACGCCGGGCTATCCGGGCGAGAAATATCCCGTCGCCTTGGGTATAGTCAGTCATCATTTGTCGCCTGCTCAATAAATTTCAGCAAACCAATCACGTACAGGACAGAGCACGCTCAGGGAGGCCCCGGAAGACGTCACGAAGGGAAGATTGTGCGTTACTGAGACTTGTTCGGCGATATCCGTTCTTAACCAGTACTGTTGTGAAGCAAAGATGGCTGCCAAACAGGCCATTGTCAACCAGAACAGCTCGTAATAGGCTCCGGGCTTCTGGTTATCGTGCTCGTCGGCCTATCAGACGGCCAATGCTTACTCCGGGACAGAAGGCAGTGCGTTTGTACTGGTGCCAGCAACGCAAGAACTGGAATATCCGGTCTTGGAGAAAAATTCACTGGTCGGATGAAAGTCGGTTTCTTCTCCATATGACGGATAGCCGTGTGCGTGTTTGGAGGCAGCGAAATACTGCTTATTCTCAAAGGCACATCCAGGAAACTGTTCCTTTCGGTGGAGGCTCAATAATGGTATGGGGATGTGTATCGCATGATTGTAAGCTGGTCTGGTTACTGTGCAACCCTTACTGGACAAAAGTACCAAATTGACATTCTTAAAACTGCTGTAATTCCCCATTTTGATGACCATTCCCTTTTAACAAGACCAGTGTTTATGGATGACAATACAAGACCTCACAGATCACGTGCAGTGATTGAATGTTTGCGTCAAAATGCGATTTCAACACTTCCGTGGCCTGATTTGAATCCTCTTGAACATTTGTGAGACATTCTGGGCCGGAAAATTCGTGCAATCACTCCTCCAGTGCAGACACTACTTGAACTTGAGGCTGCATTGCATCGGGAATGGCAGCAAATCCCTCAGCAGCGGATACAACGCCTGGTCCAGGATATGAGGAGGCGTCTTGATGCTACCATTGCAGTTGAAGGAGGTTACATAAAATACTGACTCAAAGGTACTGAAATTAATTGTTTTCGATAGTGCTAACTTTGGAAGACACTCATGTTCTAATCTGACTTTTTTGGTGGCCTATAGGACCATACTTGTAACCATATGCAGTTTTTGTCAAAAAAAAAATATGCATCCAAATCAATTGGACTTGCAAGACAGTAAAAGCCGTGATTTCAAATGATAATATTATGATCCTGACTCTTAATATACCCATTTATATACTGATTCAATAATATTTCGGTTTTGCTTCTTAGCTGGATTGTTTATCGAAATAAAAATGTTTTGTCAAACTGTGGGTGATGCTTAACTTTTTTCCATGTGTATATATTACTGTATATGTTTGGTTATATGGTACTACAAGCTAATCTACTGCTATGTAATTATAACTGAGATAAACATCATGACACCAGACCGGTTATATGGTATTGTAAGCTTATCTACCTGTATGTAACTACAGCTTTCGTCATACATATCATGGCATCTGATTGGGTATATGGTATTACAGGCTTATTTGTCGCTATGTTACTACAGCTTCCGTGACACCTATCATCGCATCTGATTGGTTATATGTTATTTTAGGCTTATCTACGTCTATGTAACTACAGCTATGATACGTATCACATTATCAGAATGGTTAAATAGTATTATAGGCTTGTCAACCGTTGTTCAACTGTAGTTTTCGTAATATCAGAGCATTTCATTGATTATATGGTATTATAGGTTTCATTACTGCTTATGAAGGGTCTCAATAAAACCGAGACTCCCATTTTCTTGTCTGTAGTGTGTTCTTTGTTTCCAAAGGCAATCTTTTTGACGTTTATTTTACTACACTGCAGCTGGTATTAGTGCCGTGTGGCGGCGGTAGAACGTCTCCCCGTACTTTACCATAGTGCAGATTATATTTCATTTCCTTTGGGATCATTGGGCCCATTGTGGAGTCTTTGAAAATGGAGTTCTGCTCATGTATACGCTAGAGGGCGTAAGCAGTGTTGCAAACTTCATTACTGCTTATGAAGGGTCTCAATAAAACCGAGACTCCCATTTTCTTATCTGTAGTGTGTTCTTTGTTTCCAAAGGCAATCTTTTTGACGTTTATTATCTACCGCTATGTAAGTACAGCTGTGATACATATAATGACATCTGTTTTGTTATATGATATGAAAGGCTTATCTGTCGCTATGTAACTATAGCTGTAATACATATCATGGCATCTGCTTGGTTATATCGTATTATAGGCTTAACAACCGCTAAGTAACTACAGCTTCTGTGATATATATCATGGAACATGTTTGGTTATATGGTATTACAGGCTTATCTACCGCTATGTTACTATATCTGAGATACATAATGGCATCGGATTGGTTATATGTTATTTTAGGCTTATCTATTGGTCTATAACTACAGCTTCTTTGATAACTATCATGGCATCTGATTGGGTATATGGTATTACAGGCTTATCTATCGCTATGTAACTGCAGCTTCCGTGCTACATATCATGCCATCTGATTGGTTATATCTTATTACAGGCTTATCTACCCAGCTGCGACAAATATCATAGCATCAGATTGGTAATATGATAATATAAGCTTATCTACCGCTATGTAACTACAGCTTTCGTGATGCGCATTACGGCATTTGATTGGTTATATGGAAGTATAGGGTTACATTTCCTTCGTTCAGGTCTGTGGGCATGGTGGGCGAAGCTTGCTCACCAAGTAATGCTTACTGTCCGCGGACGCCTGATTACACCCTTTATTCTTGGGTCCATGTCTGTTGGTCTGAACATTCTGATTCGTCATTCGTTTATGGATTTATGAGATTGACTTAGGGCTTGGGTACCATGACTACAGCTACTTATCTACCGGTATGTAACTACTGCTTCCGTGATACATATCATGGCATCTGATTGGTTATATGTTATTACAGCCTTATCTTCCGCTATGTACCTACAACTTTCGTGATGCGTATCCGGGGATTTGATTGATTATATGGTATTACTGGCTTATCTACTGATATGTTACGACAGTTGTAGTCCGCGCAGTATGATCAGGATCTTCACTGTCCGCTTATAGATTCACTGGTTACTGCAAAACATAACGACATATAGTAAAGTTGTAGTAAGACTATATACGAGGGTCCTGCAAAAAGTTCTGTCACTAATAGGCTTCCTTGGTTTTATCCCAGGTATATTTAAAATGCTTCACTGCACTTGAATGGTGTGTTAAATAGCTAACGATACCCGTTTATTTCGTTCAAATTGCTTTCCAGCTGACCGAGTAATTTCAAATTGAAATAGATGCAGTCATATACACTGACCAATTTACTTGTTACAATAAGAGACGACCAAGCAAAGTATGGTCAGGAGTCCACCTTTTACATGACAACGCCTCCTCTCATGTGTGAGGTTTTTAAGTTTTTTTTTGGCTTCTGAAAAGGTGAAAGTTTTAAACCATCCACCTTATTCACCTGACATCTTTTTATTTCCAAGGCTTAAGAAAATGCTTTCTGGAAATATGTATACGTCTAGAAGTTCTCTTGGTAGCGCTATGTATCAGTGTCTCCAACAGATACCAAAAGAAGACTATTTATCTGCTTTTCGCGACTGGGTAAAAAGGTTACAAAAATGTGTTTCAGTAAAGTGGGAATACTTTGAAGGTTTGTAATAAAAATATGTTTGAAGAAAACGTAGCACTAAAGTAATCCGAACCCAGTGACAAAACTTTTTGCAGGACCCTCGAATCTCCGTTGGCTTATCTGGAACTTTACTGTTTCATTTATCCCAAGGAATTTTTTCGCATGTTGTGGCTCATGATTTTCAGAAGAAAGAAGAAACCAATTAACACATTCACATGCAGACCAAAACAGATACCCTTGCAAACCGTGCGGATCCAGATGAGACGGCTCGAACGAGCCGTCTCATCTGGATCTGCACTGTTTGTCATTCTGTTATAGATTTTGTGCTGACACCCATACTTTTAGCAAAGGACATGCCAACATTAAAAAAGAAAATTGGAGGAGGCCATACTGCCTACCATATCTAAAGTTTATGAGCGTGTAATTCATGATCAGCTGACCGAGTATTTTGATAGAATATTCAATTCTTTTGTTGCTGCTTTCCGAGAAGGCTTTGAATGCCTGTCTACCCTGCTGCGCTTGCTGGAGGACTGGCGCATGGCCTTGAACAGGCATGAGCGTGCTGCTGGTACACTCATGGACTTGTCCAAGGAGTTTGAATGTCTCCTACATACGTTCCTGGTGGCAGGGTTGGAGGCTTATGGAATCTCCACTGGGGCAGTTGACCTACTGGTCAATATCTCAGTGGTAGGAAACTGCAGTTTAGAATGGGGTCCAATACAAGGAGCTGTAAAAGCATTTTAAAGGAGTTCCTCTGGCTCTCTATTTATATCTCATATTTTTAACGTTTTTGTAAACGACATTTTTTTATTATGTGGTTCAATATTTTTTATACAACTGTGCCGATGATAATACGGTTTCTTTTATTCATACGAGATTTACATATTCTGAATAAGTGTCTTAGAGCAAGAAAGTATTTTTCTCATCAGATGGTTTAAAATAATGTATGAAAGCCAACGCAAAGAAGTTCCAAGCAACATGTGTTGGTAAAAAGGCATATGAAGGCATACACATTTTTGACATCCAAGAAAAATGGTTTACGAAAGCCAACACAGAGTACTTTCAAGCAATATGTGTTGGTGAAAAGGTCTGTGAAGGCATAGATTCTTTTGCATCCAATCTATCAAAATCTAATATTAAGAGAGTGTTAATCTTAGATTTGTAAACAGCGGTTTATATCATCACTGAAAACCAGTTTATTTGTGTGTGTGCTTTTTTGTTGTTGTTTTTTGTGTGTGTGTGTGTTATAATGTATTTAATTTTGTATTGTTTGACTTTTTACATCCAATCAGCGTTTGCTTCAGGCCTAGAGCCTTTTTCGCTTTCGTATTTTCGGCACAAGGTTCATGAGACCCTATACTACTTCCGCGCTTATGGGTTTGGCCTATTACGATCCTTGTTGGTTTTTCGCGTCTTAGATAAGGGCTCGCTATGTAACTATAACTGTGATACATATTATGGCTATTGAATGGTTAAATGGTATAACAGGCTTATCTATCGTTAGATAACTGCTGCTGTGTTACCTGTCATGGCACCTGATTGGTTATGTGGTTATATAGTCTTATCTACCACTATGTAACTACAACTTCCTTGATAAATATCATGATACCTTATTGATCATATGGTATTAAAGACTTATCTACCGCTGTATAACTGCGCCTTCCGCGATACATATCATGGCATCTGATTGTTTATATGGTATTAGTGGATTATCTTCCGCTATGCGTGTACAGCTTCTTCGATACATGGCATCTAATTGATAATATGGTATCATAGGATTATCAACCACTTTGTAACTACAGCTTCTGTGGTACATACTATGGCATCTGATTGATTATATGGTATGACAGGCTTATCTTTGGTCTGGCCCACCGGAGTCTACCTGTTGGTTTTCTTTTGCTCCAGCATTTCAGTTGTTTCGTGCTGTCGAGTCCTTGTCGTTGTTGCATCTCTATAATTTGTTGATTTTTTGTGTTTTCTTCTGTCATGGTTTATTTTTGTTATAGTTTGTCTTTGAATGTGTTTGTCGCTTACATATTTTTGTTTTGGATAGCCATTTGGCCACTTTGTAGGAAAGTAACAGTCCGTTTGGCTTGTCGCTAGTGATGTTTCCATTAGGGTCTAGTTATTTCGTGTTTGTGTTTCTTTCCCTTAGAAGCCTCTTATGGGAGGTGTGGGATAATTGTATCGGTTCCTGATCATTACCTTCCCTTCTATTATCAACCACTATGTAACTACAGCTTTTGTGATACATATCATGGCATCTGATTGGTCATATAGTATGACCGGCTTATCAACCGCTAAGTAACTACAATCTCTATGATTCATATAATGGCATGTTATTGGATAAATGGTATTACAGGCTTATCAACCGCTTTGTATTTACAGCTTCTGTGATACATATCATGGCCTCCTGATTGTTTACAGTCGACTTCAGTTCCTCGCATATCTTTGGAACCATGACAATATATTCCAGACATAAGAGTAATTCATTGCGTTAGATTAGGAGGCAAATAGGGATTATTTAGGAATTTTTCGATTTTCCATAAAATAATGGTATGCTGAGTATACTTATCAGAATCGTCACAATGAGGCTATTCTAATGAGTACTCTCAACATACCTTTCCCTGATAGAATGAGAATAATCTCTAAAGTGTTTGTTTTCTTGACCTATCGGAAGAATATCCTAAGAACTCGAATCAGCCACCGTAAACGAGTCATCGGTGTTCGAGGTTTCGAAGTTTTACTGTAGATAGGTATTTCTCAGTAAGCTGTTCTAGTGTGCCACCGTGATATGTTCCACAAAAGGAGAAAAAATACCTATCCGAATACTATGGTTATCTGGAGCCCATTTTCTCTTAACACCTAGCAATGAGAAAGTTAGACACCGTTGATGTATGACTGAACGATTGTTAAAAGCAAGTTTAACATCCCCACAGCCATTAACTCTTTCATTCCTAAACAAGTGAAATGGACTCTTCCATTTCTGAATGTGGACACACCCATTGTTCAAATAGGTGGTTTCAATCTAAACTAAATAGCAGAATGGCAAGCAGTATATATTCTGATGAGCCGTCTCACCTAGATCTGTACTGTTTGTAAATGTATATGTGTTTTGACCTGCAGGGATGAAAGGGTTAAGTCACAACCGCAAGAACAACAGCAACAACAAATATATTGAACCTTTTGTTTATATTATTGTTGTAACATTTACCTGATAATTAACAGAGGGGTATTTGTTTCTTTTAAGAGTAGGCCTTATGATAAAGGAGGAAACTGTATTTTGTGTTGGGCGATAACACTTTTAGCTCACCTGAGCCAAAGGCTCAAGTTGAGCCATTATGAAACTCACTGTACGTCGTCGTCGTTGTCCGTTGTCCACAGTTTCTTTAAACAACATATGCTCCTTAATCACTGAGTTAATTTTAATCAAATTTCACAGGATTGATTCTTGGGTTATACTGACAGAAAATCATTCAAGGATTTGGGATCCATGCAGGATTCTGGCTGCCATGGCAACAAAAAGAAAAAAACTTTAAAAATCCTCTTGTCAGAACTCTCCCGACCGATTTCAATATAATTTTGCAGACAGGTTTCTTTGGTGATTCTCTATCAAGAATCAAGCCATCATGGTTCGTAAAAAAAAATGCCGCCGCGGGGGTGGTGGCGAGGGGTGCTTATTTTCCCTATATATCTATATAAAAAAAAGTAAAAATCTTCTTGTCAGAAACAATTGGACCGATTTGAATATTTGAATATTTGTCATTTGTCAAAAAGCGTGGCCGCTAGGGAGCGGGTCGTATTTACCCTATATACCTATATAGAAAACTTTAAAAATATTCTTGTCAGAATTCACTGGACCTACTTCAATATAATTTAGCAGGAATGTTTCTTAGATGATCGTCTACCAAGATTTTGAAGCCATAATAATTAATGAAAAAACGTGGCCGCCAGGGGTCGGGAAGGCTTATTTTTACCTGTATAACTATATAAAAAAAATATAAAAAAATCTTCTTGTCAAAAACTACTGGACCGATTTCAATATAATTTGGCAGAAAGTTTTTTGGTAACATTCGACCAAGATTGTTCATTAAGATTCGTAAAAAAAGAAAATAAATAAAACAAGGGGCGGGGCTTATTTTCCCTATATATCTATGTAGAAAAAAAATAAAAATCTTGTTGTCAGAAACCGCTGGACCGATTTCAATATAACTTGGCAGAAATGTTTCCTTGATTGATGACCTTCTACCAAGACTAGTCCCTATATATATCTATACCCTTTATATATATAGGGTATAGATATATATAGGGACTCTATATATATCTATACGGAAAACTTTAAAGATTGCTAGAAACCTTTAGACCGATTTCAATGTAACTTAGTAGGAACGTTCCTTAGGTGACCCTCTACCAAGATTGTTCAATCCGTCATGATTCTTAAAAAACATGGCCGCTATTTGGCGGAGCTTATTTCACTGCATATCTATATAGAAAATGTAAAAATCTTCTTGTAAGAAACTACTGGACCGCTTTCAATATAATTTGGAAGAAATGTTTCTTTGGTAACCCTCTACCAAGACTGTTCAAGCCATCATGATTCGTGAAAAAAACATGACCGCCAGGAGGGCGGGGCTTATTTTTCTTATATATCTACAGCGAACTCTCGTTACAACGACAGCATTTGTTCCCCCAGTTGTTACCATTATACTGAATTTGCTCTTGTAAAGAATCCTTAATGGACACAATGATATGTTAGAAAGACCTTGTTTTATTCTTGTTAAGTCATAGAACATATGTTTTGAATATTTATGAGAATCGCCTCAGTGAGGCGATTCTAACAAATATCCAAAACATATGTTACTTGAAGTTGCTTGCATAAGTTCTCATCATTTGCACCTCTTGAGTGAAGGGTTCATGACATTCAAATTGTCATTGTAACAAATTTTGTCGTTTTATCGAGTGTCGGTATAAAGAGTGTTGATCGTATATATAAAAAAAAAAGATCTTCTTGTCAGAAACCACCGGACCGATTTCAATATAACTTTGCAGAAATATTTCCTTGGTGGTCCTCTACCAAGACAGTTCAAGCCGTCATGATTTGTCAAAAAAAACGTGGCTTTGTCAAAACCATTAAACATTTTTCAAAAATTATTTTTATTATTTTTCAAAGTATCCCCAATACACTATACATTTTTTGTCATTTTCGTGGGAGCTTTTGTTTTCCCTCTGCAAAACATGAAGTACACCCACTGCAGATGTACCGATTTACAGCTGAAATCAAAGCCGCCAGGACTCATGTTTGTTTCCAGCGAGCCTTTTTTCAGCTCTGGAAACAAATAAAAGTCGCAAGGGTTTGGGGTGGCACAGTCTTGGCTGTACAAAGAGTGGGACTCAAATTGCCACTTGAAGGAGTTGATAATATCTACTTTAGATCGGGCAGTATAAAAGGGGCATTGTCATGCAGAAAAACAACTTTCTGGGCTAGCTGGGGCGCAATCTTTTCAGTTTTTCTTTTTCATTTTTTTTAATTACTTTGAATAGTATCTAGCAGTCACAGTTTGACCTTTTGGCATGATATAAGCCGGTTTTAATCCACGTGAATTCCCAAAAGCATCAGCATAACTTTGCAAGCAGATGGAGACGGCTTAAACATCTTGGGAGGTGGGGAACCAGCCGCTTTGACTGATCTTTTGTTTCAGTTTCTGCATAATGAACCCACATTTCATTCCAGTGACAATACAGTTCAAAAACGTATTTTCATCATGGTTAAAACGACCGAAAATGTTTTTTTGCTATGGCCACCCTGAATGCCTTTTGGTCTTCTGTCAGCTGTTTCGAAACCCACCTAGCACTAATCTTGTTCATTTTCATTTCGTGTAAAATCTTATGTGCCGACGCTTAACCGATGCTTAACTGATTAGCTACCTTCTGCAATGTCACTCTGCGATCTTTGTTGACAAAATCTCAACATTCTCCACTATTGTAGGAGGCACTACCTCAGCGGGCCTCCCTGGCCTAATCTTTTCCCTCACACTAATCTTGTCCTACCTAAACTGTAAAATCCAACTATTAAAGGTTGAACGAGATATGCAGGCTTTAGATAAAATTTTCTGCAACCTTTGAAAAGTGTGGCAATATTTTTCACCCTCTAAAAATAGGAATTTTATTACAGATCTCTATTCTTCCAGCATAGAGTCCACGGTAGCTCTAATACCCACCTTGTTTAAATGCTCAGCTGACCATTTTATATGCGATAAAATGTAGTTATTGCTCATGTATAACATGTGAAGGTAGCTGCACGTCCCATTACGAAAACACGCCTATTCAAATATATTGAAAATTTCACCATTAAAAAAAACTGCGAGTTTCAGATAAAATTTGATATTTTTTTTATATTTCTGCATAAAACATAGATTGTGGATGCTCGTTAGAACCGCCTCGTCAAGGCGGTTGTAACGAAAGCCCACAATCTATGTTTTTGAACAGAAATAAGAAAAATAATGTATACCCCTGTAAACCCCAGTTTTACTATATAAAAGTGGGGTTTAAAGGAGTCAAAATTAGTATATATCTTAGTCTATAGGGCTGAAAAGGTTAATAGTCATAATAATTATAGACTTAGGAGCATTTTTATCGAATAAAATTTCCATCTTTCTTAGCAAAACGTAAAAAAAAAACGTTCTAATGATGAGTTCCTAAATTTGACAATTGTACTGAAGATAGAAGAAGAATTAATTTAAGTACCAAAAGACCTGACAATGTAATGAATAGACTGATGGGAAAATGATCGATTAAATGCTGTAAAGTGATTGTCTTTAAGTGTTGTTTCCGAGAATATCGAAATGGTGGTTAGTAATGATTGAATTCATTCCCTGATCCTCAGTGAAAGACGAATGTGTCAGCTTAATCGATTAGTTTTTTTATTGATGGTAAAATAATTCCACAATAATAAGTGAATATTAGCTGCCAGGAAATAAATAAACTACAGTTGACTCTCGCTATCTCGAACTCGCTTATCTCGAATAACCGCTTATCTCGAAGTGAAAATCTGGTCCCTGCCTAAACATGAACATCTAACAACATGTGGAAAAGAGGAGAAATTCTCCTCTTTTCCACAATATTTTCGATATATCTCTAACTTCAAGAGTCCAATTACTCGTATATTTGTTAAATATGGTTAATCGAATTAGTTTTCCCCCAATTTTGCAAATCTGATATGTCGAAGTACGGATATCTCGAAGTATTTCAGACAGTCCCTTGGAATTCGAGATAACGAGAGTCGACTGTATTTTTGTTTCTTTCGATATGCATATAATTCGTTTAGCGGTTTTGGACTAAACCAAACTTGCAACATCACCCGCTTATTACGCCCCCGCCAGCAGAAGACAGGAGTGAGGCATATAGCGTTTCGCCGTGATATTACGTTCATACGTGCGTACGTGCGTCTGTCACATTCCTAACTGGAGTCATAACTTGGGTACCCTTTTATTCTAGGGCGTTTGAAACATAATATGCTACCTATACAGGCCTAAACCTTCATATCTGTGCTAGAGTTGCTCCTGGGTCATGCCCTGAGTGGGACAAGAGGTCAGTGTTTAAGTTAACATTCAAGTTTACTTTGACATTTTCGTTCGCCTTTGTCTTGGAGGTCATAACTTGGGTACCTTATACTTTTGGAAGTTGAAATTTGGTATGTGCAAGTTGTTTTTTTTTTGTTCCAAACATTCATATCTCAACAACCTTTTATCAGGGTCAACTTTAATTTTATAACATAGGCCTTAGGGTCTTACCTCGGGGTAGAGCTAAAGGTCAAAATCAGGGATATCTGTTAAAAGTTACGTTTTTCTTATTTGTTGTTGTTGTAGTTTTTTTTCTACTTTCCTATTTTTCAAACCACTTAGACAGATACTTGGTCAGACATCGGTTAACCTTGTGACATTGACCTGTATGTCATGAAGTGAAGGTCAGCAATACCTATATTTCACGGTCCAGTAATTTTGCCTTATATTCTGAGGAGTGTTCATGGTCATTTGATTTTGCCGATTATCTTGAAGAGTTTAAAGTTTTATGTTTAAACACTGTACTTTCTTATTATGTCAGTATGACCTGGAATTCCACTTTAAAATAAATGAAGGTCACCGTGACTTATATTCCTTGGTCTAGTGATTTTGTCTTTTATCATATATATATATATATATATATATATATATATATATATATATATATATATATATATATATATATATATATATATATATATTATGAGTTATGATGGCCTGAAATTTGACTTCAGTTTGAACATAGGTCACAGCGACCGACATTCCAAGGTCCGGTAATTATTTTGCCTTATATTTACAAGAGCTTTTGATGCATAAACATCATACTAATGGATTATGAGTCATAATATCCCGACCTTAAAATAAATGCTGGTCACAGTGACCTATATTTCATGGTCCAATGGTTTTTGCTTTTGCCTTATATCGTGAAGAGTAGTTGATGTATAACCGGTAAACATATGGATTATGAGTCAGTATTACCTGAAGTTTGGCTCTAAAATAAATATAGGTCATCATGACCTATGTTTCTTGCTCCAGTGATTTTGCTTGATATCTTGAAGAGTTTTGATGTTTAAACATCATACATATGGATTTTGAGTCAGTATGACTCGAAGTTGGTCAGATTTTACATTGACATTTACGTCCTAATTTTTTTAGCGGTCATAACTTGGTTACTTTTTATTTTAGGAAGTTGAAATCTGGTATGCTTTTAACATAGATTTCCGTTTTGAACTCGCTGCAAGAGTTGTTCTTGGGTCTTGCCCTGGGGTAAGTCTAGGGTCAGAATGCATAACAAGTCTGATTGGGCATTTGGAAAAAGTGTGGGCAAAGAACAAAGGGTGGGGGCTTTGTGTACTTTGGACATATGTCTAGTTTCTTCCAAATATGGATTCTGTTTGTGTTTTTTGTTGTTTTTATTATTATTATTATTATTATTATTATTATTATTCCATGATCTTATCGCAGTGGCCCTCTGTATGTGGAGTGTGTTAGTGGATTAACCTTAACCACTCTCTGGAAAGATTCAGCAGATGACAAACTGATGATATTTTTCTTATTTTTTCCAGAAAATAAACTTTGAGATTACAAACAAATTACCTCTTTAGCCTACAGATTGTCTCTAATAAGTTGCATGAAATGTCAAGCCTTTTTTCTGGGAAAAGTAGAAAAACAGAATGTCATCTGCTGAATTGTTTACCGAGCATGCTGAGCAGTAAAGGATTGTATTACTTCAATAATGGGATCAAACCTGTTTTTAATGCATTAATATTCGCCAGGTCCCGAGGGAGGTGTTGAAAACTGAGGCCGGAGGCCGCGGTTTTCAATACCTTCTTAGGGACCCAGCGAATGTTAATGCATTGAAAAACCATGTTCGATCGCTATTATTGCATAAAAAGTGAAAACATTTGCTACATTTGGCGTTATTTCATGCACTATTTTGTCTCACCTTTACACTGATGTCTCGCGAACGCAATTTCCACAGACTATGCTCGTTCTAGGGCCGGCCACTATACATCTCATATTGAAAGTTGCATAGCCGTGCATTAACAGCGCGTGAATTGCCTTGTTAGTACATGGGTTTTCGCTTGTTAATGCACGACTGTTAATAACATGCGACACTGCTTTTTATGCAATAATACAAATAAGTGAACATTTACAATAAAACTTCAATGACTCAAACGCCTATGACTCGTTTACCGTGACTTATTCGAATCATTTTTGGCGCTATTATTGTACGGCATGCATATTCAGGTTACCTTGTACATTCATTATCGGTGCTATTGAACGGAATCCTTGTACATTTGTTATCGGTGCTGTTGAACGGAATCCTTGTACATTTGTTATCGGTGCTGTTGAACGGAATCCTTGTACATTTGTTATCGGTGCTGTTGAACGGAATCCTTGTACATTTGTTATCTGTTATCGGTGCTGTTGAACGGAAACCTTGTACATTTGTTATCGGTGCTGTTGAACGGAATCCTTGTACATTTGTTATCGGTGCTGTTGAACGGAATCCTTGTACATTTGTTATCGGTGCTGTTGAACGGAATTGAATGACTATATCTTTAAGTTCTAAACCTTTTTTAATGTTAAAAGAAAAAGAAAAAAAATGCTCAAAACAGATAGCAGAATGTTTATTTGCCCATTCAATTATGCAAACATGACGTCATTAGTGACACCCGTTTGTTTTTTGCATTTAAGGGAGAGTACCCCATTAATTTTCCTCTCTGACATTAATTTTTAAATTTTGCATGAAAACTGCGTTTGAAATAAACCTTCTACCGTTTCCTATAGCCTATATTAGAAGGTATACAGAAATTGATAAACACCAAAAATCTTCGCTTTTTCATCCAATACGGCTGCTACAATAAACCTGTAATAAAATCTGTGACTGCAAATTTTATGAAGCCACTTTGAATGATACAGTTTAAAGTTTACCAGACATCTTTCGAGCGTTCTTGCTTATGTTTATTTATTTATTTATTTATTTATTTATTTATTTATTTATTTATTTATTTATATTTTAATGTTCGTATAGAACCCTGTATTGTACTTACGTAAGTCTTAAACATGCATGTTGAGAGGAATTGCCTCGCATTTCTTCATGTCCATGATTTCAAAACCTTGTTGACGAACTATTATCATGCAAAATGCATGCGTTTCTCCAAAATGTAATTAATTTCGCATTGCTATACAGCGGTTTTGAATGAACCGATATCCAAGCTTTATAAAAAAAATCAGCCGTATATCTTTCCGATGCTAGGTTTACAATTTTTTGCTGACTTGAAACTTGGTAGGAAGCATCGATGTTACTTGTAGATTAAATACCTAAAATCGTTAGCTCGACTAGCATCGAGATTTGAAATAGCTTAAATCGTTCCGATCGGAAATCCTAGATGGCCGCCATCGTAAAAATCTATTTTGTGCTTCTTCTTCTGAACCGAAAGGCCAATTGGCTTGGAACATGGCAGGAAACACAGAGTGAAATATTGAAAATTGTTCGTGGCCGCCATCTTTTAGATCAATTTTTCGCTTCTTCACCTGAACTGGAAGGGCAATTGACTTGAAACAAAGTTAGAAGCATCGACCCGACTTATAAATCAAAAATAGGTAAAATGGTTCCGATCGAAACACCAAGATGGCCGCTGTGGCCGCCACCTTGAAAATCTATTTTTTACTTCTTTTCCTGAACTAAAAGGCTGATTGACTTGGAACTTGGTAGGAAGCATCCGGATGACTTGAAGATCAAAAATAGCTATAATCGTTCCGATCGGAAATCCAGGATAGCCGCTATGGCTAAGATCTTGAAAATCTATTTTTGTCTTCTTATCCTTAACCGAAAGGCCAATTGACTTGAAACTTGGATAGGTAGCATCGATGTTATTAGTAGGTTAAATAACTAAAATCGTTCTGATCCAAAATCCAAGACGGCCGCAATCTTAAAAACCTATTTTTCGCTTCTTCCCCTGAAAGGCCAGTTAATTTTAAACTTGGTAGAAACCATCGGGGTGACCTGTAGATAAAAATAGCTATAATTATACCGATGGAATATCCAAGATGGACCGTCTTATTATATTTTTTTTTATTTTGTATTGATTTATTTGTTTCTTTATTTTCATAATAATTATTTCTCCTTACTGCGATCATCAAATATACTACTGCATATATAAGCCTGTACATTGCATGTCTTACTAATGACTCGAGGCGTATATTGTTTGAGATCGGATACTGTCTTTTTTAGTTATATATATATATATATATATATATATATATATATATATATATATATATATATATATATATATATATATATATATATATATATATATATATATATATATATATATTGAATTAATGTATTTATTACTTATTTTGATAACGAAACACTCGTCCTTACTGTTATAGTCAAATCTACTACTATTCTATAATTCTGAACATTGCATGCCATTCTGATAAACCCTTTTAAATGTTTCAAACGCAGCTCCTTCTTCATCTTAAGAGACGTATGCAAATTATGGCTTCTGAAGTTTTTAAAATTATAAATAAAATATCACCAGAAAACATTTAAGACCTTATCAATAAAAAAAGTTTCAAATTATAATTTCAGAGAGAATGAAAGAATGGCAGAAGATCCAACAAGGTACGGTATCGCGTCATTTCGACATGAGGCCGCCCGGATATGGAGCAGTCTTCCAACTGTAATGAGACTTGCAGATTTCTATCCTCAGTTAAGGAGACTGATCTGTACCTGGGAAGGTCTCGGCTGCAAGTGTTTTGTTTGTTTTTTTTTTGTGTGTTTTTTTTTTGTGTGTGTGTGTGTGTTCGTCCTAGTTTTATTTTGTTCTTTTACTACAGTACTGTTTTCTCTTAGTTCTGTATTTAGTTTGTAACTAGTTTTTATTTATTTATTTATTTTTATTTCAGTTCATTTGTGGTTTTATTGTTATAATGTATTTATTTTTGTATTTATTACATCCAATCAGCGTTGCTTCAGGCCTAGAGCCTTTTTCGCTTTCGTATTTTCGGCACAAGGTTCGTGCTTATGGCTTTGGCCTATTACGATCCTTGTTGGTATTTCGCGTCTTAGCTAAGGGCTCGCTATGTAATTATAACTGTGATACATATCATGGCTATTGAATGGTTAAATGGTATAACAGGCCTATCTATCGTTAGGTAACTGCAGCTGTGTTACCTGTCATGGCACTGATTGGTTTTGTGGTTATATAGTCTTATCTACCGCTATGTAACTACAACTTCCTTGATAAATATCCTAGTATCTGATTGATCATATGGTATTAAAGACTTATCTACCGCTGTATAAATGCGCCTTCCGCGATACATATCATGGCATCTGATTGCTTATATGGTATTAACGGATTATATTCCGCTATGCGTGTACAGCTTTTTCGATACATGGCATCTAATTGATAATATGGTATCATAGTATTATTAACCACTTTGTAACTACAGCTTCTGTGGTACATACTATGGCATTTGATTGATTATATGGTATGACAGGCTTATCAAACACTATGTAACTACAGCTTTTGTGATACATATCATGGCATCTCATTGGTTATATAGTATGACCGGCTTATCAACCGCTAAGAAACTACAGTCTCCATGATTCATATAATGGCAAGTGATTGGATAAATGGTATTACAGGCTTATCAACCGCTTTGTATTTACAGCTTCTGTGATACATATTATGGCCTCCTGATTGTTTACAGTCGACTTCAGTTCCTCGCATATCTTTGGAACCATGAAAATTTATTCCAGTCAGGAGAGTAATTCATTGCGTTAGGTTAGGAGGCAAATGGGGATTATTTAGGAATTTTTCGATCGTCCATAAAATAATGGTTTGCTGAGTACACTTAGAATGGCAAGCAGTATATATTCTGATGAGCCCTCTCACCTTAATCTGTACTGTTTGTAAATGTATGTTTTTTGACCTGCAGGGATGAAAGGGTTAAGCCGCAACCGCAAGAACAACAACAACAAAAAATATATTGGACCTTTTGTTTAAATTGTTGTTGTAACATTTACCTGGGCCCAGTTGTTCAAAGCGTCGTTAGCTTAACGAGCTCGTTAAGGGTCATTTCGTTAAGTGTTTTAGCAGATTCAATGTACAATATTCTGATATTTTCTGCTGAAAAAAATGTGAGTAGCTTTTGCACTACTCACATTTTTTCAGCAAAAAATTTTAGCATATTTGTGTATCACTCAATGTAAATTTTAACGAATCGTTAACTAACGACGTCGTTAGCTTTGAACATCTGGGCCCTGATAATTAATAGAGGAGGCATTTGTTTCTTTTAAGAGTAGGTCCTATGATAAAGGAGGAAACTATATTTTCTGTTGGGTGATAACTCTTTTAGCTCACCTAAGCCAAAGGCTCAAGTTGAGCCATTATGACACTCACCGTACGTCGTCGTCGTTGTCCGTTGTCCTCAGTTTTTTTAAACAACATATGCTCCTAAATCACTGAGCTAATTTTAATCAAATTTTACAGGATTGATTCTTGGGTTATACTGACTGAAAATCATTCAAAGATTTGGAATCCATGCAGGATTCTGGTTGCCAAGGCAACAAAAAGAAAAAAACTTTAAAAATCTTCTTGTCAGACCTCTCTGGACCGATTTCAATATAATTTTACAGATAGGTTTCTTTGGTGATTCTCTATCAAGAATCAAGCCATCATGGTTTGTAAAAAAATAGCCGCCGCGGGGGTGGTGGCGAGGGAGGTGCTTATTTTCCCTATATATCTATATAAAAAAAATAAAAATCTTCTTGTCAGAAACAATTGGACCGATTAGAATATTTGAATATAACTTGGCAGAAATGTTTCCTTGTTGACCCCATACCAATATTGTTCAAGCCGTTATTATTTGTCAAAAAGCGTGGCCGCTAGGGAGCGGGGCTTATTTACCCTATATATCTATTTTGAAAACTTTAAAAATATTCTTGTCAGAATTCACTGGACGTACTTCAATATAACTTAGCAGGAATATTTCTTAGATGATCGTCTACCAAGATTATTTTTTAGCCGTAATGATTAGTCAAAAAATGTGGCTGCCAGGGGTCGGGAAAGCTTTCTGAAGAAATATTCCTGCTTTTTTTTTTCTTTTTGTTGCCTTGGCAACCAGAATCCTGCATGGATTCCAAATCTTTGAATGATTTTCAGTCAGTATAACCCAAGAATCAATCCTGTAAAATTTGATTAAAATTAGCTCAGTGATTTAGGAGCATATGTTGTTTAAAAAAAACTGAGGACAACGGACAACGACGACGACGTACGGTGAGTGTCATAATGGCTCAACTTGAGCCTTTGGCTTAGGTGAGCTAAAAGAGTTATCACCCAACAGAAAATATAGTTTCCTCCTTTATCATAGGACCTACTCTTAAAAGAAACAAATGCCTCCTCTATTAATTATCAGGGCCCAGATGTTCAAAGCTAACGACGTCGTTAGTTAACGATTCGTTAAAATTTACATTGAGTGATACACAAATATGCTAAAAATTTTTGCTGAAAAAATGTGAGTAGTGCAAAAGCTACTCACATTTTTTCAGCAAAAAATATCAGAATATTGTACATTGAATCTGCTAAAACACTTAACGAAATGACCCTTAACGAGCTCGTTAAGCTAACAACGCTTTGAACAACTGGGCCCAGGTAAATGTTACAACAACAATTTAAACAAAAGGTCCAATATATTTTTTGTTGTTGTTGTTCTTGCGGTTGCGGCTTAACCCTTTCATCCCTGCAGGTCAAAAAACATACATTTACAAACAGTACAGATTAAGGTGAGAGGGCTCATCAGAATATATACTGCTTGCCATTCTGCTATTTAGTTTAGATTGAAACCGCTTATTTGAACAATGAATGTGTCCACATTCAGAAATGTAACAGTCCATTTTACTTGTTTAGGGATGAAAGAGGTAATAGCTGTTGGGATGTTAAACTTGCTTTTAACAATCGTTCAGTCATACAGCAACGGTGTCTAACTTTCTCATTGCTAGGTGTTAAGAGAAAATGGGCTCCAGATAACCATAGTATTCGGATAGGTATTTTTTCTCCTTTTGTGGAACATATTACGGTGTCACACTAGAACAGCGTACTGAGAAATATCCATATACAGTAAAACTTCGAAACCTCGAACACCGATTACTCGTTTACGGTGGCTGATTCGAGTTCTTAGGATATTCTTCCGATAGGTCAAGAAAACAAACACTTTAGAGATTATTCTCATTTTATCAGGGAAAGGTATGTTGAGATTACTCATAAGAATAGCCTCATTGTGACGATACTGATAAGTATACTCAGCAAACCATTATTTTATGGACGATCGAAAAATTCCTAAATAATCCCCATTTGCCTCCTAACCTAACGCAATGAATTACTCTCCTGACTGGAATAAATTTTCATGGTTCCAAAGATACGCGAGGAACTGAAGTCGACTGTAAACAATCAGGAGGCCATATGTATCACAGAAGCTGTAAATACAAAGCGGTTGATAAGCCTGTAATACCATTTATCCAATCACTTGCCATTATATGAATCATGGAGACTGTAGTTTCTTAGCGGTTGATAAGCCGGTCATACTATATAACCAATGAGATGCCATGATATGTATCACAAAAGCTGTAGTTACATAGTGTTTGATAAGCCTGTCATACCATATAATCAATCAAATGCCATATTATGTACCACAGAAGCTGTAGTTACAAAGTGGTTAATAATACTATGATACCATATTATCAATTAGATGCCATGTATCGAAAAAGCTGTACACGCATAGCGGAATATAATCCGTTAATACCATATAAGCAATCAGATGCCATGATATGTATCGCGGAAGGCGCATTTATACAGCGGTAGATAAGTCTTTAATACCATATGATCAATCAGATACTAGGATATTTATCAAGGAAGTTGTAGTTACATAGCGGTAGATAAGACTATATAACCACATAACCAATCAGTGCCATGACATGTAACACAGCTGCAGTTACCTAACGATAGATAGGCCTGTTATACCATTTAACCATTCAATAGCCACATAGCGAGCCCTTAGCTAAGACGCGAAATACCAACAAGGATCGTAATAGGCCAAAGCCATAAGCACGAACCTTGTGCCGAAAATACGAAAGCGAAAAAGGCTCTAGGCCTGAAGCAACGCTGATTGGATGTAATAAATACAAAAATAAATACATTATAACAATAAAACCACAAATGAACTGAAATAAAAATAAATAAATAAATAAAAACTAGTTACAAACTAAATACAGAACTAAGAGAAAACAGTACTGTAGTAAAAGAACAAAATAAAACTAGGACGAACACACACACACACACAAAAAACACACAAAAAAAAAAACAAACAAAACACTTGCAGCCGAGACCTTCCCAGGTACAGATCAGTCTCCTTAACTGAGGATAGAAATCTGCAAGTCTCATTACAGTTGGAAGACTGCTCCATATCCGGGCGGCCTCATGTCGAAATGACGCGATACCGTACCTTGTTGGATCTTCTGCCATTCTTTCATTCTCTCTGAAATTATAATTTGAAACTTTTTTTATTGATAAGGTCTTAAAAGTTTTCTGGTGATATTTTATTTATAATTTTAAAAACTTCAGAAGCCATAATTTGCATACGTCTCTTAAGATGAAGAGGGAGCTGCGTTTGAAACATTTAAAAGGGTTTATCAGAATGGCATGCAATGTTCAGAATTATAGAATAGTAGTAGATTTGACTATAACAGTAAGGACGAGTGTTTCGTTATCAAAATAAGTAATAAATACATTAATTCAATATATATATATATATATATATATATATATATATATATATATATATATATATATAAATATATATGTATGTATAACTAAAAAAGACAGTATCCGATCTCAAACAATATACGCCTCGAGTCATTAGTAAGACATGCAATGTACAGGTTCATATATGCAGTAGTATATTTGATAATCGCAGTAAGGAGAAATAATTATTATGAAAATAAAGAAACAAATAACACAATACAAAATAAAAAAAAAATATAATAAGACGGTCCATCTTGGATATTCCATCGGTATAATTGTAGCTATTTTTATCTACAGGTCACCCCGATGGTTTCTACCAAGTTTAAAATTAACTGGCCTTTCAGGGGAAGAAGCGAAAAATAGGTTTTTAAGATTGCGGCCGTCTTGGATTTTGGATCAGAACGATTTTAGTTATTTAACCTACTAATAACATCGATGCTACCTATCCAAGTTTCAAGTCAGTTGGCCTTTCGGTTCAGGATAAGAAGACAAAAATAGATTTTCAAGATCTCAGCCATATCGGCTATACTGGATTTCCGATCGGAACGATTATAGCTATTTTTGATCTTCAAGTCATCCGGATGCTTCCTACCAAGTTCCAAGTCAATCAGCCTTTTAGTTCAGGAAAAGAAGTAAAAAATAGATTTTCAAGGTGGCGGCCACAGCGGCCATCTTGGTGTTTCGATCGGAAACCACCCACCCCCGTCCCCACGCCCCCTGGCCAAGGCTTTTCCCTCACGCTAGTCTTGTCCTCCCTAAACTGTAAAATCCAGCTATTAAAGGTTGATCGAGATATGCAGGCTTTAGATAAAATTTGCTGCAACCTTTGAAAAATGTGGCAATATTTTTCACCCTCTAAAAATAGGAATTTTATTACAGATCTCTGTTCTTCCAGCATAGAGTCCACGGTAGCCCTAATACCCACCTTGTTTAAATGCTCAGCTGACCATTTTATATGCGATAAAATGTAGTTATTGCTCATGTATAATATGTGAAGGTAGCTGCACGTCCCATTATGAAAACACACCTATCCAAATATATTGAAAATTTCACCACCAAAACAACTGCAAGTTTTAGATAAAATTCTGATATTTTTTATATTTCTGCATAAAACATAGATTGTGTGTGCTCGAAAGCCCACAATCTATGTTTTTGAGCAGAAATAAGAAAAATAATGTATACCCCTGTAAACCCCAGTTTTACTATATAAAGTGGGGTTTAAGGGGATCAAAATTAGTACCTATCTTAGTCTAGAGGGCTATAAAGGTTAATAGTCGTAATAATTATAGACTTAGGAGCAGGAAAATATCATTTTTATCGAATAAAATTTCCATCTTTCTAAGCAAAACGTAAAAAAAAAACAAAAAAAAAAAAAAAAAAAAAAAAAAAAACGTTCTAATGATGGGTTCCTAAATTTGACAATTGTACTGAAGATGGAAGAAGAATTAATTTAAGTACCAAAAGACCAGACAATGTAATGAATAGACTGATGAGAAAATGATCGATTAAATGCTGTAAAGTGATTATCTTTAAGTGTTGTTTCCGAGAATATCAAAATGGTGGTTAGTAATGACTGAATTCATTCCCTGATCCTCAGTGAAAGACGAATGTGTCAGCTTAATCTATTAGTTTTTTTATTGATGGTAAAATAATTCCACAATAATAAGTAAACATTAGCTGCCAGGAAATAAATAAACTACAGTTGACTCTCGCTATCTCGAACTCGCTTATCTCGAATAACCGTTTATCTCGAAGCGAAAATCTGGTCCCTGCCTAAACATGAACATCTAACAACATGACAAATATTGTGGAAAAGAGGAGAAATTGCTCCTAAGGAGCAATTTGTCTTCTTTTCCACAATATTTTCAATATATCTCTAACTTCTTAGAAAACCTAAAAACACAATCTCTTCATTCTTTCGATTTCTCTACTCTTTACACTACTATTCCTCATGATAAATTGAAATCTAAATTAAAGGCAATTATCAACGAGTGTTTCTTCCACAAGAATGGTAACCGTCGATTTCAGTATGTTGTCAGTGGTTGCAAAGACACATACTTCGTTCGGGATCACTCTGATGCGCCACAAAAATACTCAGATGCAGATGTCATAAAGATGCTGGAATATCTAATCGACAATATTTTTGTGGAGTTCGGCGGTCGGGTATTTCAGCAAACAATTGGCATACCGATGGATACTAACTGTGCACCTTTACTTGCCGCCTTGCCTTTACTATACTCGTATGAGGCGGAGTTTGTACAAAGTCTCCTCCAAGCAGGCAAGAAACAACTCGCACAACAATTCAATTTCACCTACAGATATATAGATGATGTATTGTCTCTGACAAAAACAAAAAATTTGCAGAGTATTTAGAATTCATCTATCCACGTGAACTTGAAATAAAGGAAACAACGGAGACTGCAGCCTCCTCCTCATACTTGGATTGTTATCTCTACATTGACAATGGAAAGCTTACTACTAGGCTTTACGACAAACGGGAAGACTTCAATTTTCCCATTGTTAACTTTCCATTCCTGAGCAGTAATATCCCTTCTGCACCAGCATACGGCGTTTACGTTTTACAGTTAATCCGTTATGCCAGAACCTGTTCAAATTATCAGGACTTCATAGAGCGTGGGAAAGTGCTCACTACAAAGTTGTTGAGCCAGGGTTATCAAAAAACCAAACTGGTAACAACACTTAAGAAGTTCTATGGGTGACATCATGATCTAGTCAATCCCTACAATGTGGCAGTTTCCAGAATTGTTTCTGATGTTTTTTTCCAGTGACGCGCCATAAGTAGACTTCCCAAATCCCGGACATACGCTTCTACCGATATTTTCTTCGTTCAGGCCTATGGGCATGGTGGGCGAAGCTTGCTTACCAAGCAATGCTTACTATCCGCGGACGCCTGATTACACCCTTTGTTCTGGGGTCCATGTCTGTTGGTCTGCACATTCTGATTCGTCATTCGTTTATGGATTTATGAATTTGGATTACGGCTTTGGTACCATGACCGCAACTACCTTCAAGAGTCCAATTACTCGTATATTTGTTAAATATGGTTAATCGAATTAGTTTTCCCCCAATTCTGCAAATCTAATATGTCGAAGTACGGATATCACGAAGTATTTCAGACAGTCTCTTGGAATTCGAGATAACGAGAGTCGACTGTATTTTTGTTTCTTTCGATATGCATAATAATAATAATAATAATCGACTTTATTTATAGAGGGTAACACATTTAGTAATCTAGTACTAATCTTCCATGTGGCCCTCTTTTTTTCCTGGGTAGAAACCAGTACTAAGCAATGTGGATAAAGTCTCTTGCTCAAGGAAACAACACTTGCAGTTAGTGGGGATCGAACCCGGTACCTCTCGATCTCGAGTCCGACGCTTTACCACTGCACCACAGCGCTCCACATAATTGGAGCGCTGTGGTGCAGTGGTAAAGCGTCGGACTCGAGATCGATAGGTACCGGGTTCGATCCCCACTAACAGCAAGTGTTGTTTCCTTGAGCAAGACACTTTATCCACATTGCTTAGTACTGGTTTCTACTCAGGAAAAAAGAGGGCCACATGGAAGATTAGTACTAGGTTACTAAATGTGTTACCCTCTATAAATAAGGTCGATTATTAAATAAGGTCGATTATTATAATTTTGACCCCCTTAAACCTCACTTTTATATAGTAAAACTGGGGTTTACAGGGGTATAATTTTTCTTATTTTGCTAAAGAAAATAGATTGTGGGTACTCTTTAGAACCGCCTAGCCGAGGCAGTTCTAACAAGTACCACAATCTATGTTTTGAGCAGAATTATAAAAAATATCAGAGTTTTTTATCTGAAAATTTTCAGTTTTTGGAGATAAAATTTTCTATATACTTGAATAGGTGTGTTTTCTTAATGCCTAGTATTTAAATCCTTTTAAAAGATGGTCTACCCTTTAAGGAAAGAATTGGGTCCCTCTTATACTTAACACATATTGTTAACACCTCCATCCATCTGTCTGTCCATCACGCTATCTCCTGAACCACTGGGTGGAATTCTACCAAACTTTCTGCATCAATTCCCCTCATGGTAAGGGTGTGTGAAAGCAACATTATTTTTCTGTGTGTCTGTCTGTCCATGTGTTTGTCCATCACACTATCTCCTCCTAAACCACTGGGCGGAATTCAACAAAACTTGCTACATCACTTCCCCTCATGGTAAGGGTGTGCGAGAGCAACATTATTTTTCCATGCGTCTGCGGGCTGTCCATCTGTCCGTCACACTATCTTCCCTAAACCATTGGGCCGAATTCAACCAAATTTGCTACATCACTTCCCCTCATGGTTAGGATGTGTGAGGACAACATTATTTTTCAGTCCATATTTTTCAGTCCATCCGCCCGGCATCCGTCAATCTGTCCATCAAGCTATCTTCTAAACCACTGGGTGGAATTTAGCCTATCTTGCTACATGACCTCCCTTCATGATAAGTGTGTGGGAGAGCAAGTCCATCTGTCCTTCATGCTATTAGCAACTTTAGCAAAGAGCGTGAGGATTTGGGATGGTGCGCCATCGATTGCGCGTTCTAGTTTTTGAAAACATGGGCACGCATAAGAAGCAACTTGGTAAGGCACTTTTAATGAGTACCCATGATGAGCAGCTTCTAATGAATATTATAAAACGTAGCTCCAATTAATATCATAACACATATCATAACACACAGCTCTTGATAAGATATGGATTTTTTTCAATCCAAAAGTGCCGGCCTTGGTGGCTCATTTGGATACTTGTCAGACTGGTGACTAGGAGATTGCAGGTTCAACCCTGGCCAAGTCGGCAACATTTTTTTGTGGAGATTTGATCGTGAAGTATTTTCTGTTGTCATTCTCTCTGTTCAGCGGATTCAAGAAGGGCAGTTGCCAGTTTCCGGCAGAGAATGTGCACAGTACTCGTTAACTGCTTAGAGGACCTAAGCCTCCCCAGAAAAGTGTGGTTGGGTAAACTGACCACACTCGACATGACCCCATTGCGTTGACTGAGCCGTAAAACCTCAACACAAACAAATCAATCCAAAAGTATTGATATTTTTCTTACATGTATTTCTCGCAAAACATTTGCTGTGGGTACTCATTAGAAGTGCCTCAGTGAGGTGCTTCTAATGAGTACCCTCAACATATGTTTTCTTGGAGAAATACGAAGAATATTTACCTGATACCCACTCTTATCTAGACCTATGATAGCATCTGTTTTTGTAGAGAAATATGACACTTTTAGGTTGAAAAGTGCTTGACATCTAGATCTGTGTAAATATAATAATATACAACTATTTCAAACCTTTTGGGCGACAGTCAAAACTATCAGTCAAAAGGTGCGATGGACCTCCTTATGGGCTATAGCCTGAGTGCGACAGTCAAAAGTATCAGCCTCTCGGTGCTGTGGACCACCTGTTAAACTATTGGCTGAGGCTTAACCAGAAAGGTATGATACAGATGTTTTATTACCCAACTCTTATTTTAAAAGAACTGCTGCTAGGTAATTCACATGACCGGGAGATAGTCCAAAATACAGTCAAACTTCAATGGCTCGAACATCATTGGGACCATGAAAATTTGTTCGAGATATGGATAGTTCGAGCCACTGAGGGTTAATCATGGCACCAAGTCAGGAAGCAAACTGCGATAATTGCGGGATTTTTTTTTTTATTTTCTACACAATAATTGTATGTTTAGTGTAATTATTAGAATTGCCTCAATGAGGCAGTTGTAATGAGTACACACAACATACAATTTTGTGATAAAATAAGAAAATTTCTCTAAATATTTGTTTTCTTGAGCTATCAGAAGAATTGTCCTAGGGACACAAAAATGAGTTTGAATTAGCCATGGTAAACGAGCCATCGGTGTTCGAGCTGTATGAGTCCAGGTGATAGTTCTTTGAGAACCTGTTCAGTCTGGCTAGCTTTTGTCACAGGTGAAAATTTCGTAATGTTGTAACTCATATGACTGAGAGATAGACCAAAATTGAGCCAGGCTGATAGTTGTCTGATAACTGGTTCATTCTGGCTGGCTTTTGTCACAGGTGAAAATGCGTTAGAGAGTCAGAAGTGCTTATTATCTTCTCATATAGTAGATTGGGTAATAAACTGGGATATGAAGCATACCTGAAATCGTGCCAGTAGGATGATTTTTGGTTTAATGGCTTTTGTTGTTGATTCTTCTCATTTATTTGAGATTCGTTTTTTTATGACGATCTTATACAGTTATTTGAGGAATCAGGATCTTCAGATGATGATATTGATGCTTTATTACAGCCCTACTCGCTATTTAATCCAAAGGTAAAATGCTTATCTACTCTGCCCCCCTCGCCAGCATGTTTCACATCAAAACAGACTGCCCCGGTAATATACATTTGTCTACTTTGTATGGTACCATATTTATCCTGTCAAAATATCTTAAGGTACTAAACACCAGCAAAAAACTATGTTAGCTTAATAATCTTGTTGCAGCCAAACAAAAATGTACAGATTATATTAAAAAAAAATACCATAAATGGTCATTTTTCTGTATAAGCATCTCAGCAAGACATTTCTAATGAGTACCCACAACATACACATTTACATTTAGAAGTACAAAAGATATCACTGCTTTTTGGTTTAAAATAAAAAGCCTCATTACGGAAACAAGCCTATTCAAATATACTGAAAATTTTACCACCAAAAAATGAAAATTTTCAGATAAAAAATTCTGATATTTTTCATATTTCTTTTCAAAACATAGATTGTGGGTACACATTAGAACTGGTTCAGTGAGGCAGTTCTAATGAGTACCCACAATCTATGATTTTGAGCAGAAATAAGAAAAATAATGTATACCCTGTAAACCCCAATTTTACTATTTAAAAGTGGGGTTTAAGGGGGTCACCATTATATAGGGTCCTACTGATCACCCCATGGCACCCCACGGCACTAAATTATTTCATCGTATTTATTAATTAAATGCTGAAATTACACCAGGGTATTAGTTTTATGTATCAAAATTTGTTTATGATAGTTTAAGACATTAACCTTACTTCAAGCACTTATCTCGTGGTGCCTTAACACGCAATATAAATTCTCTGTTTATTTAAATAAGATGAAAACAAGCATTACAAAACTATTAATGTCCCGATAATCCCAAACACATATTTTATGTAAATTTACATATATTTTGATGCCGTGGGGTGCAACAATTTACGAGAGGCTTAAACATAATAGCAATTTTAATTCAAACACAAAACTATTATTGTCCATCTAAAACACATATTTTATGGTAAATATACATATCTTTTGATGCTATGGGGTGCACAAAAAAAAAAAAATACTAGAGATTTGACGTAATATTTTAAATCAAACACAAGTCATCAATATAAATTCTCTGTTTAATATGATGAAATTTTACAAAACTATTCTTGTCCATCTAAAACACATATTTTATGGTAAATATGCATATATTTTTTATGCTTTGGGGTGCCGTGGGGTGCCATGGGGTGATTAGTAGGACCGCTGTTATATAGGCAGGTTTTCATGTAAGAAAGTACAGGTAGAGCAATAGCATTCACCAAATCATAGGCATCCACGTTGGCGTTGGTTAAAGTTTTTGGTTTAAGTTTTTAAAAAGCTTTATCTCCTTGACCTCAGGATGGGAGTAGTTCATATTTGCCCTGATGTTAGATACTAGTCTGAAGTTTTGCACAATGCCATCCAGACCCACATGAGGTCAAGGTCACAGGCTTAGAAAAAAAATTATTTTGAAGTTTTTAATGCCAATTTGCAAAATGGGACGTATTATGTTACCGGGTCTGGCCTCCGTCCGTCCATCGTCAGTCCGTCTGTCTGTAAACTTTTTTGTTTCCGGCTAACTCCTCCTACAGTTTACATCAGATCAAGCTGAAACTTGGTTTATAAGTAGACCACAATGTGGTGCAGCACATATTTTTTCAAAGTTACAGCCCAACAAATATTAGGGGAGTTGTGCCCCTCTGAAAATTTCCGCAAACTTTTCATTTCTGGCTAACTCCTACAGTTTACATCCGATATAGCTGAAACTTGATTTATAATTTGATCATGTTGTGGAGCAATGCATATTGTTTCTAGGTTACAGTCTACCAAATATAAGCAGAGTTAATTCGTTTAGCGGTTTTGGACTAAACCAAAATTGCAACATCACCCGCTTATTACGCCCCCGCCAGCAGAAGGCAGGAGTGAGGCATATAGCGTTTCGCCGTGATATTACGTTCATACGTGCGTACGTGCGTCTGTCACATTCCTAGCTGGAGTCATAACTTGGTTACCCTTTTATTCTAGGGCGTTTGAAACATAATATGCTACCTATACAGGCCTAAACCTTCATATCTGAGCTAGAGTTGCTCCTGGGTCATACCCTGGGTGGGACAAGGGGTCAGTGTTTAAGTTAATATTCAAGTTTACTTTGACATTTTCGTTCGCCTTAGTCTTGGAGATCATAACTTGGGTAGCTTATACTTTTGGAAGTTGAAATTTGGTATGTGCAAGTTTTTTTGTTCCAAACATTTATATCTCAACAACCTCTTATCAGGGTCGACTTTAATTTTATAACATAGGCCCCAGGGTCTTACCTCGGGATAGAGCTAAAGGTCAAAATCAGGGATATCTGTTAAAAGTTACGTTTTTCTTTTTTGTTGTTGTTGTAGTTTTTTTTGTTTTGTTTTTTTTTCTACTTTCCTATTTTTCAAACAACTTAGATAGATACTTGGTCAGACATCGGTTACCCTTGTGACATTGACCTGTATGTCATGAAGTGAAGGTCAGCAATACCTATATTTCACGGTCCAGTAATTTTGCCTTATATTCTGAGGAGTGTTCATGGTCCAGTGATTTTGCCGATTATCTTGAAGAGTATAATGTTTAAACACTGTACTTTCTTATTATGTCAGTATGACCTGGAATTCCATATTAAAATAAATGTAGGTCACCGTGACTTATATTCCTTGGTCTAGTGATTTTGTCTTTTATCTTAAAGTGTATTTGATGTATAAACATCAAACGTTTGTGTTATGAGTCAGTATGACCCGAAGTTTTACCTCAAAATAAATGTAGGTCACAGTAACCTACATTTCACGGTCCAGTAATTTTGCTTTATATCATCTTATAGAGTATTTGCTTTATAAACATCATACTTATATATTATGAGTTATGATGACCTGAAATTTGACTTCAGTTTAAACGTAGGTCACAGCGACCTACATTCCAAGGTCTGGTAATTATTTTGCCTTATATTTAGAAGAGCATTTGATGTATAAACATCATACGTATGGATTATGAGTCATAATGTCCCGACCTTAAAATAAATGCTGGTCACAGTGACATATAGTTCATGGCCAATGGTTTTTACCTTTTACCTTATATCGTGAAGAGTAGTTGATGTATAGCCATTAAACATATGGATTATGAGTCAGTATTACCTGAAGTTACTAGTTTAACCATTTATTTCTTTGTATAACATACATATGGTACAATACAAATAAAGATGAATCATTAAGTACAATTATACATTGGGATTCAGAAGAAAGTCTACTGACTTATAAAATCTGTCTCCCATTATTGCAATAGATAATAGTACTATATTGATGTGTGACTAGTAATGAAACAATTGATAGGCTATAACAATTGTATGTTCTTGGCTGTTTGCCTAATTCATGTTGGTATATTCTAACTTAAAATCGATGGCGGCTCGACGGGGGCGTAGAAATATCAGGTGCAAAAAAGTTCATAGATTATGTAAAGGTATCTCTACATCATTTATTTGAAACCGCGCCAGGCTAAGATTGGCAGTAGCTCGATTCTTGACCATAACACAAGATAACTTTGTTCTTACATATAAATTAAAATCAAACATTGCATACATGTTGTATAACTTTAGCTATTCATACCATCACGTATGTTAAAGATACAAGTTTTGGTTGCCTACTAGGATGGTTACTTGAGGTTTATTTAACCTCAAAACGTTTGGTTTTGATCAAGAAGTCTTGAACAGCTAAAAGTATTTGCTTATTAGTAGAGTCTGATAGCTCATGGTCGCCGTTCAAAAATACATTCAGAGATGGCTGGCATAAAGGTATTGTGTTATTAAGGAGTTCTTGTCGTAAGTTGGCGTATCGTGTACATGAAAATAAGAAGTGTTGGGTATCTTCAATAGACCCACACACACATAGCGGGCTGTCAACAATATTTTTTGAGAAAAGATGTTGGTTGAGTGCACTACATTTCATTCGTAGGCGGGCATGGTAGATTTGACCAGGCCTATTACCATCGTAAACATATTTCGGTGGTGCAAGAAGATTTGAGTTGAGATGTCGTTTAAAGGAGGAGAGAGAAGGCGAATTTCTTATCTCGTCTGACAGACTATTCCAATCTCGTGTGACAGATGGTAGGAAAGATTTATAGTAGAGCTGCGAATTTGCATGGATAGTATTTAAGTTTTGTGAATTACGTAGGTTGTATGCAGTATTGTTTCCAACTGTGTCCGATACTAAAGAAGAAAGGTAATCAGGAGTTAGGTTGGTTTGCATTTTGTAGAAAAGTTGTAATTTGTGTTTTTTCCTACGAGATGCTAGTAGTTCCCATCCAGTTTCATGATTAAGACAATCGATTGATACTAATTTTGTCGCTCCGGTTACAATACGGGCAGCTTCATTTTGTATTTTTTCCAACTCATTAACTTCATATAAAGTACAATTATCCCAAACAATATCGTTATATTCGAGAAGTGGTCTAACAAAAGAAAAATAAATTGTCTGAAGAGAGTGTCTATCAAGTTTAAATTTGAGCTTTCTCATAATATAAATACGATTCCATGCTTTGGTTTTTATATAATCCAGGTGTTCATGCCAAGTACAGTCATTTGAAAAAATAAGGCCAAGGTGTTTATGAGATGTAACTTCCTGTATTTGAGTTTGGTTCATAAAGACCGGAGGATGATATGGTTTGTTCCTTTTTCGTGAAAAAATCATTGATTCGGACTTGGCTGGATTGAATTTGACAAGCCATTGTTTTGCCCATTCGTGAATTATTAAAAGATCGTTATTCAACTGATAAGCTGCATCGACTGGGTCATCAACAATAATGTAAAGACTTGTATCGTCCGCAAAAAGCCGAATAGAAGAGTGAATGTTTTCAACGATATCGTTGATATATACGAGAAATAGAAGAGGACCAAGAATAGAGCCTTGTGGAACACCTGCCTTAATTGCGGTCCAATTGGAAGCTGATCCAGGTAAAACAACCCTTTGTTTTCTGTTACTTAGATAGTCTGTGAACCATTGGAGAAGTGGTCCAGAAATACCATTAGAAGAGAGTTTGTAAAGAAGACCCTTATGCCATACTCTGTCAAACGCTTTGCTAATATCACAGAATATAGCTCTTACCTCTTTCCCTTCGTCAAGCGCGTGACAGAAGGTGTTATAGAGATCCGTTAACTGATTAACTGTAGAATCGCCAGGCACAAAACCCGACTGGAGTGTTGTTATGGCATGGTTTGCTTGAAAGAAATTGAAGACATGTTTGTGTACAATTTTTTCAAGAACTTTACCAACAGTACTTAAGAGAGATATCGGTCGGTAATTTGATATTTCAGCTGGATCGTCTTTTTTAAAGATTGGCGTACCTGAAGTTTGACTCTAAAATAAATGTATGTCATAATGACCTATGTTTCTTGCTCCAGTTTTGCTTGATATCTTGAAGAGTTTTGATGTTTAAACATCATACATATGGATTATGAGTCAGTATGACCCGAAGTTGGTCAGATTTTACATTGACATTTACGTCCTAATTTCTTTTGGCGGTCATAACTTGGTTACTTTTTATTTTAGGAAGTTGAAATCTGGTATGCTTTTAACATAGATTTCAGTTTTGAACTCTCTGCAAGAGTTGCCCTTGGGTCTTGCCCTGGGCTAAGTCTAGGGTCAGAATGCATAACAGGTCTGATTGGGCATTTGGAAAAAGTGTGGGCAAAGAGCAAAGGGTGGGGGCTTTGTGTACTTTGGACATATGTCTAGTTTCTTCCAAATATGGATTCTGTTTGTGTTTTTCGTTGTTGTTTTTATTATTATTATTATTATTATTATTATTATTATTATTATTATTCCATTATCTGATCGCAGTGGCCCTCTGTATGTGGAGTGTGTTAGTGGATTAATCTTAACCACTCTCTGGAAAGATTCAGCAGATGACAAACTGATGATATTTTTCTTATTTTTTCCAGAAAATAAGCTTTGAGATTACATACAAATTACCTCTTTAGCCTACAGATTGTCTCTAAGGTGATAAGTTGCATGAAATGTCAAGCCTTTTTTCTGGGAAAAGTAATTTCATCTGCTGAATTGTTTACCGAGCGTGCTGTGCAGTAAAGGATTGTATTACTTCAATAAAGGGATCAAACATGTTTTTAATGCATTAACATACGCCAGGTCCCGAGGGAGGTGTTGAAAACCGAGGCCGAAGGCCGCGGTTTTCAACACCTCTCTAGGGACCCAGCGAATGTTAATGCATTGAAAAAACATTTTCGATCGCTATTATTGCATAAAAAGTGAAAACATTTGCTACATTTGGCGTTATTTCTTGCACTATTTGTCTCACCTTTACACTGATGTCTCACGAACGCAATTTCCACAGACTATGCTCGTTCTAGGGCCGGGCACTATACATCTCGTGACGGCAGCAATTCTGTGACCCCGTTACAGGCATATTGAAAGTTGCATAGCCGTGCATTAGCAGCGCGTGAATTGCCTTGTTAATACATGGGTTTTCGCCTGTTAATGCATGGCTGTTAATAACGTGCGGCACTGGTTTTTATGCAATAAGTAGTATTGAGAGCAACAGGCGCTATTATTGTACGGCATGCATATTCAGGTTACCTTGTACATTTGTTATCGGTGCTGTTGAACGGAATTGACGGACTGTATCTTTAAGTTCTAAACCTTTTTTTAAGGTGAAAAAAAAAAAGAAAGAAAAATGCTCAAAACAGATAGCAGAATGTTTATTTGCCCTTTCAATTATGCAAACATGACGTCATTAGTGACACCCGTTTGTTTTCTGCATTTAAGGGAGAGTACCCCATTTTCCTCTCTGACATTAATTTTTAAATTTCGCATGAAAACTGCGTTTGAAATAAACCTTCTACTGTTTCCTATACCCTATATTAGAAGGTATACAGAAATTGATAAATACCAAAAATCTTCGCTTTTTCATCCAATATGGCTGCTACAATAAACCTGTAATAAAATGTTTGACTACAGATTTTATGACGCCACATTGAATGATACAGTTTAAAGTTTACCAGACATCTTTCGGGCGTTCGTGCTTATGTTTTTTTTGTTTTTTTTTCTAAATGTTCGTATAGAAACCTGTATTGTACTTACGTAAGTCTTAAACATGCATGTTAGGAGGAATTGCCTCGCATTTCTTCATGTCCATGATTTCAAAACCTTGTTGACGAACTATTCTTTGTAAGAATATATGCAGACCAAACATATAATTATATGACGTAATATCCTCAAACTAAAATGTTTATCAAAATTTCAAAAAATACACACAGTTTTCAAAAAGGCGACAAGAATTTTAAACAATCAGTGCTAATTTATCATCACGAAACCATGTATAAATAATTTTGACCCTATAATTTTGACCACTTTTATATACTAAAACTGGGGTTTACAGGGGTACATGTATACATTAATTTTCTTATTTCTGCTCAAAAACATAGATTGTGTGTACTCATTAGAACCACCTCGCCGAGGCAGTTCTAATGAGTACCCACAATCTATGTTTTTAGCTGAAATATGAAAAATATCAGAGCTTTTTATCTGAACATTTTCAGTTTTTGGAGGTGATATTCTATATATATTTGAATAGGCGTATTTTCATAATATACATTTATCCAGACATCAACTGTACAGATTAGGGTGTATAGTGGGTGTGTTTTACCTGTTAGTATATGCATGTGTACCATACTCTTAAAAGAACTTACAGTTGCTTGACAAAACTCTTAACCAATATCATGCAAAATGCATGCGTTTCTCCAAAATGCAATTAATTTCGCATTGCTATACAGCGTTTTGAATGAACCAATATCCAAGCTTTATATATACAAAAAAAAATCAGCCGTATATCTTTCCGATGCTAGGGTTACAATTTTTTGCAAGGTACATTGAGAAACCCGACTATAAGATTTTGTGGAAGGTAAATGCACTGGTTCGGTAACCTGGCCGGTAACATAAGGAGATTCTTCTTATGTTTTATTGCAAACGACATTTCTCAGTGATCACACAGGACGGCATTTCATTCGAATAGCGGCCTCCACAGCAGAGGCTCTTGTCATATGATGGCTCCAGATGAGTGTGGTAGCCAAATAAGATTTTCTACTTTATCCGCATGAAGATCTCCAATAGTCTGAGTTTTAATGCCTCAGTGAGGTGATCATAATAATAATTATATCTCGCCGAGGTAGACACAGCAGATAGTTCATAAAAAAAGGCAGATATTGGTAAATAATCATGTCATCTGAAGCTACTACAGACATGCGCTGTGAATAGCCCAATTTGATGCTGTTGACCTATCTGCTGACGCTGTCTGTGCGTAACAAGCTTCATCATAAAAACTCAAACGAACTTACCACTGGAAAAAACGCCCAATTTCACGGACATTACCGAACGTTACCGAGTCCTGAATAACTGGTGCCCCCCCCCCCCCACCCCACCCCCCCACCCCCTTATCCACAGGAAAAAAGGAACTGCATAATGCATAATAGAACGTTCAAATGCTAATTTAACGATTAAAGTTGCAAATCAGAATGTATATGTTGCATACCCGGATACATTACTTCGATAGGGAAAAGTTCATTGTGTAAAATGAAGTTTCCGAACAATGCAAATTGTAATTGCATACTACCTAAATACTGTTCCATACGTATGAAACGTTCAGTCCCATATGCAATGAAGGACTGTATACACTTGTTTGATTCTTCGCCATTTTAGCTTAAGCTTTTGTTTTTATTTATTTATTTATTTATGAATACAGTCGAACCTCAATAGCCCGAACGCCGATGGCTCGTTTACCATGGCTACATGTAATTCGAACTCGTTTTTGAGTCCCTTAGAAATTTTTCCGATAGTTCAAGAAAACAAATATTTAAATATTCTTTCTTACTTTATCATGAAATTGCATGTTGTGTGTACTCATTAGAATCGCCTCATCGAGGCGATTCTAATGAGTACACTCAACATGCCATTATCGTCTAGAAGGTCGAAAAAATCCCTAAATTACCGTCATTTGCTTCCTGGCCTGGCGTCATGATTAACCCTCAGTGGCTCGAACTACCCATATCTCGAACAAATCTCCATGGTCCCAAAGATGTTCGAGCCATTGAAGTTCGACTGTAAATACATTCAGTTCAATGTGTTATCAAATCGTGTTGTTATTTACAGTCAAAAATTTTAACGTTTAATTTCAACGTCGATGCTTTTATAATTTACTTGTGGATCAATGGAAAAACTGATTGCTAAATTATATCTGTGCTTTTACACACAGCAATAAAATTCATAAATGGGGTAATCCGAAATACATCACAGCGGTTTTAACCTTTATCACTACATGGGTTAATTCAGCAGACGACAAACTGATGAATTTTTTTCTTATTTTCCCAGAAAACAAGATTTGCTCTTTCATGCAAATTGTCTTCATTGGAGACAATTTGTATGAAATGTCAAAATCTGTTTTCTGGGAAAAATAAGAAAAAATGTTTCAACATGTCGTCTGCTGAAACTATTGCCAAGAGCGCTTAGCGTTAAACAGTAAAAAGAGAAATTGGGTTGGGGCGTGCGCTTGAGGAGGAGGGGGGCGCGGGGTTAAAAAATTAGGATGGATTTCACGTGATGGAAATTCATTGGTTTCTCTCAGTTACATCCGATTTCAATTGTCACTAAAACTGGACTGCAAGTATGCTGAAAATGTGGCATCAGGATCTCATATCCAAATTCTTGATTCCAATTACTTGAGCTTGATTAATCAACTGAAATTGCGCTGAAAGATAACAAGAAAGTTCCACGTATGTTATCAAGCTTCGTCCTTCTTTCTGTCTTTCTCGTAGCAAGCCTATGCTATACATTCATTGTTTGAACATATACTACTGTACATTAATATAGGGATCAAACATGGTTTTTCATGCATTAACATTTGCCACGTCCCGTGGGAGGTGTTGAAAACCGAGACCGAAAAACCATGTTCGATCGCTATTATTGCATAAAAACTGAAAACATTTGCTCCATTTCGCGTTATTTCTTGCACTATTTTGTTTCGCCTTTTCACCGATGTCGCGCGAACGCTATTTCCACGGACTATGCTCGTTCGAGGGCACGGTAGTACACATCTTGTGACGGCAGCAATTCTGTGGCCCCGGTACGAGCATATTGAAAGTTGCGTAGCCGTGCATTAACAGCGTATGAATTGCCTTGTTAATACACGGCTTTTCGCCAGTTAATGCACGGCTGTTAATAACTTGCGACACTGCTTTTTATGCAATAATACAAATAAGTGAACATTTACAATAAAACTTCAATGACTGAAACACCTATAACTCGTTTACCAAGGCTTATTCGAACTCATTTTTGAGTCCTTAGAAAATTCTTCCGAAAGCTCATGAAAACAATTATTCAGGGATATTTTAAGGACATTTTCTTATTTTATCATAAACATGTACGCTGTGTGTACTCATAAAGCTAACGGTATGTTGAGTGTACTCATTAGAATCGCCTCATTGAAGCGATTCTAACGAGTACACTCTACATACCATTATTTTATATAATATGGAAAAGAAATCCCTAAATTACCCCTATTTGCCTCCTGAACTGGTGCTATGATTAACATTTAGTGACTCGAAATACCCCTGTCTCAAACAACACGGTCCCAAAGATGTTCGAGCCATTGAAGTTCGACTTTAGCGTGAAGTGAGAATCCCGCTGTGCGCGTCCATATACATACCGGAAGGACTTACTCTTCGTATTACATCAGTTTCTCATTTATTTGCAAGCTCTGGATGCAAACATGATTTCCCTTGGTATTTTCTTTTACTGAACAACAAAACGGCTAATTACGAACAAAGTTTAATCAGATTTCCTTTCGAGTCTGACAATATGACAATCAGAATTATAGCAAAATTAAGTTACAAGGAAGGTTAATAAATATGTCAATAAACAGGTCAATAAACATGGACAATTTGAATGTTTCAAACCAGCTACAGTGTATCGAATTTTTGTACAGTCGAACATCAATGGTTCGAGCATCTTCGGAACCATAGACATGGGGAGTTCGAGTTATTGAAGATTAATCCAAATTCCTCATAGATAGACATTTTATTATCCAAGGTTTTATAAATTGATATATATTAATACAATCATAAAATGTGGCACCTGACAGCCTGTAAAATTTCAGTAAATCTCTCGTTCTTGAAATGAAATGATTTTTTATCGTATCTCTGAATTAATGTTGCCAACATCAATTCAGAGATACACTAAACATCATTTCATTTTTGATCCAGTTCAAAAAAGAGAGACTTACTGAAATTTTACAGCTAGGCCGTCAGAGGCCACATTTCATGATTATATTAATACTATATATCAATTCATTAAAACTTTCTTGGATAAAAAAAAATGTCTATTTTTGAGGAATATGGAGCCTTTTACATTTACCACTCCCTGTGCTAATTCAACAGGCGACAAATTAATGATATTTTTTCAGAAAACAGGATTTGACATTTCATGCAAATTGTCTTCATTGGAGACAATTTGCATATAATGTCAAAACCTGTTTTCTGGGACAAATTTAAAAAAATATATTTCAATATGTCTTCTGCTGAAATTTTTACCCAGAGTGGTATGCGTTAAGAGAATATAACGGTCTAAATTCATTCGATTTTGAACTAATTTGAAATATGCGTATTCATCCATCTGTCCATACTGCACTGAAAAATAATCTTTCCTTTCGGAGCAGATCCCTTTTCAGAAGGGTTTGCCTAAATTTTGACAGTTGCTTCCCCTGAAAATGTACCAATTCCATTAAAAACTTAAAACGTGAATCGCATTGTCAGAAAACGTACGTTCTGAAATGTGCGCATAACGAAGACTCAGATCAGCCTGCGCATTCGTGCAGTCTGGTCACAGTCTTCGTTGACCGCATGAAGAAACTTTGCAACCTTGGCTATCTAAAATACGTCCAGTGTAGATTCTGATTAGACTGCGCGAATGCGCAGGCTGATCTGAATCTTCGTTGGATGTACACGTCCAAGGTACGTTTTCTGACATTGCGGCTCATCTTATTCTCATGCTGTCTTCGGCTGTCTTTGACATTTTGAATAACCCATCTTTCCTCTACATTCCCCAACTTACTATTGGGTTCTCTAATTGCAGAGGGGCGCCAGATAAGGTTCTAAACAAGGAGTTTTGATGACGAATTAGTAGACTGAATTCACTAAAGATGCCAATTTACTTTGATGACGTATTAATAGATATCTGTAGACCGGGCTGTCTTGTAAATTAAGTAGCAGTGAAGTAAAAAGAGAGAGGATAGAGGACCACACCTTCACCTAGAATTTACTTCCCTTGGAGACCCCTGTCAGAAGGGATTTGGTGTGCAGGAAACCAAAGAGGAAGCCACAAAAGTTGTCAACATTGTTTTGCCTCCCTTCTGAAGATAGGTCCATAGTATGTAACATGTCCCTCTCTGTTCCCACATAGTCAAAACATGCAGGTGTCTACGTTACAAGTGGTAGGGTCAGAAGTTTACAGTTTTTAAACTACGAAGCTTTTCAATTTGATTTTTACCTTTAGCAACCTTTTGCACTACAATCTGCCTAAGTGGGATTGCTATCCAACATATTCATCATTTCTCATATGATAGAGTGAAAATGCTATGGCATACTTATATATGTTTTAATGTGTTTAATATCCAACATATTCACTATTTCCCATATTATATTGTGAAATTCTGTGGCGTACATAATTCTTCTTAAAAGGGGTATCAAAATAAACATTTTTCTTATTTTCTCACAAAATCATATGTAACACATTTTCGTCTCGTTACCAAAGGGTATTGGCAAACAGTGGAGACCCAGATCAGACACCGCATTCTGCAGTCTCCACTGTTTATGAATAGTTTAGCCATTTTTCTATAAGAATATCTAAATCACATAGCCTTACATACCTAAAATTGAAATTGGACTCTTACAATATATAATGTGGGGGAGTTTATTCAGTGTATAATGGGTTAATCTGCTTATATGAGCCAGCACATGAGAAAAGGTTACTTATCACATAGGCGAACAACAAAGGCTCAGGCAAGCCTGCACATAAGCGCAGTCTTGCAAGAGCTCTTACTGTTCGCCGACATGTAGTAGGGACCTTCAGGAAGTTTCAGGCAAAAGCGATTGTCTGTAGTCCAAATAGGAGACGGCGCATGTGCATTTGAAGAACCACAAACCGAAAAACCTTCAGGTCCTTTTTTTCGTGTGCCGCCCTGTATAATGTTAGTATGCTTCTTTCGTACTGTCTATTGCTTTGCTTATATCTGATCCTCAACGACTGAAAAGGGCTCTTAAGCAAAATAAAAATATATGTGTATTTAGGGTGACCCTACCCTACATAATTTTCCTTGTGAAACTTAGCTTTTTTTATATTTTCTCAAAAAAATAAATATATAAAACAAAATAAAAATAAAAATATGCTTAATATTCTTAGTTGATCTTATCAAACAGTGTAGACCCAGATCAAGCTGCTCTATCAGGATCTATACTATTTGCCATTCTAGTCATTACGAAAACACTCCTATTCAAATATATTGAAAATTTTACAACCAAAAAAGGATAATTTTCAGATAAAAAATTCTGATCTTTTTCATATTCCTGCTCAATACATAGATTGTGGGTACTCGATAGAACTGCCTCAGCGAGGCCGTTCTAATGAGTACCCACAATCTATGTTTTTAAGCAGAAATAAGAAAAATAATGTATACCCCTGTAAACGCCAGTTTTACTATATAAAAGTGGGGTTTAAGGGGATCAAAATTATATAGGCATGTTTTCGCGATGAGTACTTTTAGACACACATCAAAGGGTAGTCAGACAGACCTCGTAACATTTTATGTTAATTATGGTGCTAAGTCCAAATAAATTTAGTAATTATGGTATAATTTTTGCATAAAAATATGTAAAACTCTCTGCCCTCCATACCTCTTTTCTAACCCTAAACAAGCATATATTCTGTTTTTAATTTGGCATTATCAGTGTAGGGAATCCACGTGACCAAATGACTTGGTGCACTAAGTTTGTTACTATTTTTGGCTCCGCATCAGGTAGGATATTTTAGAATATCTCGATTTATACCTGATGGAATTCGTTCAAATGAAGCGCAGAGTACGCGGAAAATCAAGCTCTTTCTGGTAGGATAAGCGCTATTTTGCAATCTGGTCTGATTCTTGAGAACTTTCGGAAAATGACTTTCGTCAAAATTCTTGTACATTGTCCCGGTGGCCCAGATTGACAGCAAAAATATTCTTCGAATGTTCTCGAGAATTAGACCAGATCGTAGAATAGCGCTTACACCACCAGAAAGAGCTTGATTTTCCGCGTACTCTGTGCCTTATTTGAACAAATTCCATTTGGTATGAATAGAGATATTCTAAAAAATCCTGCCTTATGCGGAGCTAAAATAAAAAGTGATAAACTCCGTGTACCTAGTCACACTGATTATGTCATATATACAGCGAAGATCCAGATCAACTTATGCTGTCTGGTCGAGGCCTTTCTTGTCCGTTGATATGTATTCCAATATCTATTTTCTCTATGTATGCAAGCAATGCAGGACCTGATCGGACTGTGCAGATGCATAGGGCAGGCTGATCTGAAACTTCGCTGGGCGCACATGTCCGCAGATAGGCTAAAATGAAGTACACATATATACCCACCACGAAAACATGCCTATATAATTTTGAACCCCTTAAACCCCACTTCTATATAGTAAAGCTGGGGTTTACAGTATACATTATTTTTCTTATTTCTGCTCAAAACATAGATTATGAGTGCTCGTTAGAACCGCCTCGCCGAGGCGGTTCTAACGAGTAACCTCAATCTATGTTTTGAGCAGAAATATGAAAAATGTCAGCGTTTTTATCTGATTTTTTTTCAGTTTTTAGAGGTGAAATTTTCTATATATTTGAATAGGCATGTTTTCGTAATGGACCAGTAGAAAACAGAGATGCCAGATTTGTAGGATTTGTTTTTGTTTTACTTAATCTGTGCTTCATGTACTTTCGACATTTAATGGCTCGAACAGCCTTGGGACCAATGAAATGTTCTAAATACGAGTAGTTCGAGCCAATGGAAGTTAATCATAGCGTCAGTTCAGGAGGCAAATGGGAATAATTTAGGGATGTCTTTCCGATCTTTTTTTAAAAATAATAGTATGTTTGATTTACTCATTATATTCGAATCGCTTCAACTCGATGAGGTAATTCTAATGAGTGCACTCAACGTTTATTTTTATAATAAAACAAGAAACTATCCCCAAAATATCCCTTTCTAGGAACTCAAAAACCAGTTCGAATTAGCCACGGTAAACGAGTCATCGGTGTTCGAGTCATTGAAGTTTTACTGTATTTATTAACGTAATTAGGCTAAACTCTGGGTAAAATTTTAAGCACACGACATATTGAAATATTTTTCTTATTTTTCCCAGAAAACGGGTTTTGACATTTCATGCAAACTATCTTCATTGAAGAGTTTGCATGAAATGTCAAATCATTTATTTCTGGGAAAAATAAGAAATATCATCTATTTGTTATCTGCTGAGAGAGTGTTAAAGTTTAATATCCATAGTGATCCAGGAATGATCAGAAAATAATTTATTTAAATATACAGTTGTCTCCCGTTATCTCAAACATTGATAATTCAAACTACTGTTTAAGTCAAATTAAAGTTGGGACAATGTTATTTTAGTTTACTTTAAGTTCTTTACATTTTAACGCCTGTTATCTTAAAGTACTGTTATCTCAAACTAAAAATTCTGGTCCCATGGATTTTGAGATAACGGGAGTCCAATGTATTTGGAAATCTGTATAGCACCTTCATTAATGATTTCTTACACCTTAAAGCGCCATTCAAAATTTGTAGCAGATGACATTCTAAAATTTTAATTCCTTTTTTATATTTTATATTTTTATTTTTTTTATTCTTTTTTATTGAAAAATAAGTCTTGATATTTCTTGTGAATCGATTCACATGAAATGCTAAGTTTAGTTTTCTATAAAAAATAAATAAAAAATGTCGTTTGTAGCAGTTATGATTGGTGCTTTAAGGAGAAGATCTGTCTAATGGGCTACTTGATATAGAGTATGATTGGAGTGTACAGGGAACCAATTATTTTTCCCATTTCGCTCCATACTAATTCAACTCGTTTTGGTAGTTAAGGATTCTTTCAGGGTATGGCTGGGCTTCCATAATTTGTTTTTAATTTAAAGACCAGGCTTAATTTAGCAAAATAAATAAAGACAAACTCCACTGACGCCAGCAATTTCTGGTAAACCCTCAGTTTCAGCAAACACGAACAGAAATATTTTTTTTCTTGGAAACAATCATGAAATTAGTCAAAATTGTTTTTCTTTAAATTAGATTAATAAGTTTCATTTCATCTTTACTATTAGTCTGTCAAAGGCCGCCTTGCAGAGAGTAACTACTCATGCTCTTTTTTGCACCAATCAGCAACCATGACACAAATGGTTCCGTGTGCCCTAATGTGTGTAATCTAAAAATGGAAACTATTTTATAGTAGGCCTACGGACGAACATCAAGCAGCCCATTAGATAGATATCTTATTGTCTAATCTATTTTAGAAGTGCAGCTTGTTTTGAGTGATTAAAATATCAGTTAGACATGCGCCAGACTGTGTGCATGCGTTAAAGGGGACTTGATATAATTGAAAGGCTTTACTCCGTTTTTTAAAAGGAAAAACTTTTGTAACTTCCTTCTTGCGTTCCTGCACACCAATCCCCTTCTGTAAAGGAATCTATTCTATAAGAAAAGAATTTGCTTACTTAGTGAGCATTTTTTTTTTATAAAGTAGACATCTCTTTCGAAAGAAAACAAAATTGACAGAGTTTTCTCCTCTGAAGAGCATCCATTCTCCTTAAACAAGTATATTTACTTTAAGAAGAAAAAAAGAAGAATGATAAATACTTAAATGTCAAGGCAAAAGAGAATTCATAAACAAACTAAATACATAGCAAATAAACACCAAAGTAAAAAGGTCAGATAATAAATACTAAGATACCAAGGCAAGAGAAAATTCATAAAAAAAAGATATATAGCAAATAAACGCCAGAGTAAACAGGACAACTGATAAATACGAAGCTGTCAAGGCAAAGGAAAATTCATAAGAATAAACGCCAGAGTAAACAGGACAAATGATAAATATAAAGTTGTCAAGGCAAAGAAAAATTCATTTACTTAAAATAAGTATACAGCAAATAAACGCCAAAGAAAATAAAGACATATAATAAATACTAAAATAGCAAGGCAAATGAAAATTATAAAAAAATAAGTATATAGCAAATTAAGGCCAAAGTATGCAAAGACAAATTATAAATACTAAGATGTCAAGTTAAAGTAGAATTCATAAAAACTAAATATATAGCAAATAAACGCCAAAGTAAAAAAAAAAAGAAAGAAAAAAAACGATAACTACTTAAATGTCAAGGCAAAGTTAAATTCATAAAAAGTAAATAAATAGCAAATAAACACCAAAGTAAAAAGGTCAGATGATAAATACTAAGATACCAAGGCAAGAGAAAATTCATAGAAAAAAGATATATAGCAAATAAACGCCAGAGTAAACAGGACAACTGATAAATACGAAGCTGTCAAGGCAAAGGAAAATTCATAAAAAGCTAAGTATATAGCAAATAAACGCTAAAGAAAAACGAAAGACATATGTTTAATGCTAAAATAGAAAGGCAAATGAGAAAGATAAACAATTAAATATATAGCAAATAAACACCAAAGTAAACAAGACAAAAGATTACTACTAAGATGTCAAGGGAAGAGAGAATGCACACAAACTGAGTATATAGCAAATAAACACCAAAGTAAAAACGACAAACGATAAATACTAAGTTGTCAGGGGAAAGCAAAAATAAAAACTAAGTGTATGCAAATAAACGCTAAAATACATGCAAACAAGACAAATGATAATACTAAGATGTCAAGGCAAAGGCGAATACATAAAAACATAATATGTAACAAATAAACGCCAAAGTAAAAAAAAAAAAGACAAAAGTTAAGCACTAAGATGTCTAGGCAAAGGAAAATTGATAAATTCGTAAGTAAATAGCAAATAAACGCCAAAGTAAAAACGACAAATGCTAAATACTACGATGGCAAGGCAAAGGACCCGGCAGGCACATGACGTAAATATAACGTCGCCTCAACGTCGATGCAACGTCATGACGTTGCAGCGACGTTGAGGCGACGTTATATTTACGTCATGTGCCCGCTGGGGAGAATTCAAAAAAGCTAAGTATATAGCAAATAAACACCAAAGTAAAAAAAGACAAAAGATAAAAATTCTAACATGTCAAGGCAAAGGATAATTCATAAAAAAACTAAGTATATAGCATACAAACGCCAGAGTAAAGACAAATGATAAATATTAAGATATCAAGGCAAAGGCGAATACACAAAAACTAAATATATAGCAAATGAATGCCAAAGTCAAAAAGACAAATGATAAATACTCAGATTGCAAGTAAAAGGAGAATTCATAAAAAATATGTATATAGCAAATAAACGCCAAATTAAAAACAAAAAAAATAATAAAATAAATGATAAATACTAAGATGTCAAGGCAAAAGAGAATTCATAAAAAACTAAGTATATAGCAAATAAACGCCAAAGTAAAAAAAAAAGACAAATGATTAATCAGTAAAAATTATTACTCTGAGGTTATATATTACATGTAATATAACAATATGAGGAGTTATGAATAAGATGCAAGTATAATAACCTTGTGGCAGCACAATTACTGAAAGAAAACTGAAAGTTAACGCATAGGGCAAGAGGGCAACCAGCTTGCAATACGTTAAATGCATTTTAACCGTTTCCTAAATTTATCTCGGCCCTGTAAGAGTTGAAAATTAGCATGATTTCTTGTGTAGATTTCATCGCTTGATTGAACTGGTTGTAAGCTCTGTTCAGTCAGTTTATGTATTTCATTATAATTTCCATTCATAATTCTTTCAAAACAATGTTGCCAATTTGTATATCTTCTAATTACTGAATAATATTGAGAGTAGTTTGGTTGTTATGACATGTATTTTAGAGCCGGTAAGTATTCCAGTTGACAAATATAATACTATACGAATATACAACTGTCATTTGTGTGCATTTCCCTTCATTTGTCTTTCTATTTGTACATAATTTCTAGTGTTTGTCGATATAAAGTTTCAGAAAACCTGTGTTGTTTTACTGAATTGAATTATTATAAAAAAAAAAACATAACGCGGAAAATGGATATTTAACGCTTAGCACTCTGGGTAAAAATTTCAGCAGAGTACATATTGAAATATATTATTTTCTTATTTTTCCCAGAAAACAGGTTTGACATTCATGCAAATTGTCTCCTATTGAGACAACTTGCATTAAATGTCAAAACCTGTTTTCTAGACCTCTAGAACTGATTGGGATTTAGTACTTTGCGGTGCCCGAAAGCCCATTTTTTGGGGTCCTTTTGGGTGGCAAAGTCCTTTTCAGTGTTTAGTAGGACCACGGCTCTGGTTAAACTTTATACTTTGGCGCAGTCAACTGGAGTTTTCATATCTGTCCGCCGATGTTGAACTCATTATGATTAAAATCTTATTTCTCCAAAAGTTTGAACTTTTTTTTTTTGTTTATTTATTCACAATGCATCAGTGTGTATTGTGTTTGAATGCAGAACTTAGCGTTATCTGCGTTAGCAGGAAACTATTAAATTTTGGTAGGTAGTTATTAGGTTGGTAGAACAGTTCAATTGATTGTCGAAATATTTATGTTAAATATGGTGGCGGTTTGGCAACCTCCCACAAAAAATGGATATTTAACAAATACTGAGATCATATGGAGGGGTGGACATGCGGGTAGGCATTCCCCACTTCCCTCCACCCTTACCCCCACTTCCCTCCCCCTTTCTCCCCACTTCCCTCCCCCCTTTCTCCCCACTTCCCTCCCCCTTTCTCCCCACTTCCCTCCCCCTTTCCCCCACTTCCCCCCTTACCTCCACTTCCCTCCCTCAAGCAAACTATTCCCTCCCCTAAATTAGAATTGTTAATATCCCCGCTATAATTAAATTCAAACATGACTATGCAATATGCATTCATGCAGATTTTGACCCCAAACTACACCCCTAACTTTTGCCCCCAAAATCGGTATTTCCTTAGCATTTGCACCCCCTTTTACAGAATAGCTAAAGATTTGCACCCTCCATTTCAAATGTCATGCGTAAGGGTCTGCATATGAGCCATATGGAAAACAGGTATGACAAGGTGGTGGACCGTAATCCGGTCCTAAACTGGTCAAGAAATACATGTGGTGGGCCTAGGTCCGGGCCTAAACTGATCCACATTGGCACAAAAAACAGTCGTATTAATTACTGAAATCAAAACTCAAGAATACCATGTAAATCTGCTTCTTTTAATATTTTTGATAAGCATGGGCCCACACTTGGAGGTCAGTGAGAACAATCATCTTTTTTGTGTTTTTTCTCAAAAATTTAGAGTCAAATGTCGAACGTGTGTGGTGGTTGACAAAACACGGACCACTTACGGCCACGGACTCATGGCTTTACGGGCCTATTGACAATACACGGACTGGATAACAAAATACGGGCCAATTATTCACGGATCTCTTGACAAACCACGGACCTACAATTCACCGACTTGACAAACTACGGACCTAATAGACGACAAATCACGGACCGTTATTTAAATTACGGACGCCACTTATGATATATCGTCACCTGAGTGCAAAAAGACAGTAACTCCTTATATATTTTAATGGGAGTTACTGACTTTTTGCGCTCAGGTGACGATATGAAAAAAAAACTAAGGGTATTATCACAATCGGAACAACGTGAAGTTATGGATAGTGTGACGTTACATTGTCATATGTACCTGCATGTACGTTGAACTAATCCAATTGTACAGATTTTTTATACCCATCCTAATGATGTAGGTCTTAGTTATTCTGTTGTTTTCATTTAACTGGCCATGTTATTGCTGCCACGGACCATTTATCGGACCAGTTGACCATTCACGGACCAAGGACTTTTCATAGACGATCTGATTGCTATAACGGACCGATGTACGATGCACCATTACGTACTAATTACGGACTATTCACGGACCACGGACTATTCACGGACCAATTAGCGGTTAAGTTTACTATATTTTGCAATTAATACAGACTATTCACGGACCATGAACACGGAATTTTGTTATTCGTCCGTAAGTGTTTTGTCAACGGGCAATATGTGATTGATTTGACTGTTGGCGTTTGACACGTCAGCCCTTGTGGGTCATTTTGTGTCGTCTCTCAGAGAAAGAGAGATAGGAGATAGGAGATAGTAGAGGAGATGAAAGAGAGGGACAGGGGAGAAAGGAAAACGAATGAAAGTGAAGAAACAGAAGAAATAAAAACATTCCCTTCTATCTTTACCTGCTGCAAAGATAGCAGGCCTAGCCCAACTGTAAGCAAATATCAGTTACACGATACCTTTGCCTAACCCAACCACCCCACCGGGCAACGTGTATATTCCGTGTTTGGAACACATATCAGAAAATTCGTGTTGGATCTTGAAGTGTTTTTGTGTGTGTGTGTGTTTTTAGCGCAAAAGTCCTTATCCAACAATGAGTAAATAAAATGATTGTCTACGGCAGACGGGTAACTATTTCTAAAAATGTGGATTGCCACCGACAACGGCTATTTTGTGAACTTACGGAATCAAAGGGAAGTAATCAACTAGAGATTAACCGAAATCGGATATTAACGAATTCAATGTAAACCACGGTTGGCAGAACACTCCTCGTCGGTGAAGGGAAATCAGCGCCGGATTAATTGTAAATATACCTGAATTTACTTCAGTTCGTCTATTAGATACTTCTGATACCCAGTTATTGCACTGAAGTACACAAAAAACAGCGTAAAATCGGTAAAAAACAACAAATTTTGGTATAACCCCCGCCCCCAAAATTTCCCTACCCCCGCCCCCTCTTCCCCCGTTCCCCGTCCAATCTTTCCCCGTCCCCAGCCCCCTTTACCCCCGTCCCCCGCCCCCCTTATCCCCGTATCCCTGCCCCCTGTCCACCCTCTCCTTATGGGCCACGCCATGCGAAAACTTATCTCTGCGCATATGCGGACAGCAAAGACCCGGATGAGACTTTGCGCATGTGCAGGATGATGTTAATCCGCACATTTTGCGCGTGATCGAAGACAGTTTTCGCTTGACCCATATGGAAGTAACACATATCAATCAAACATAAATAACAGACACGGTTTCACTGAAAATATAAATGTCATAGTAATATGCGTATGAAAAGTAAAATTATTTGCAATTAAAAGATACCAACTACCATAGAATATGTTTTACCGTCGGGGCTGCTCATAAAGAAAATAGTTAATCGCTTCAAAATTTGGGCTACTCTTATAATAATACTTATACTAAAATAATCCTTTAAGAGTAGCCCCTATTTTCGAAGTGATACTAGGGAGACATCTCGAAAACCTGCCTATATAATATTGACCCCCTTAAACCCCATTTTTATACAATAAAACTGGGGTTTACAGGGGTATACATTATTTTTCTTATTTCTTCTGAAAAACATAGATTGTGGGTACTCGTTAGAACCGCCTCGTCGAGGCGGTTCCAACGAGTACCCACAATCTATGTTTTGAGCAGAAATATGAAAAATATCAGTTTTTATCTGAAAATTTTCAATTTTTAGAGGTGAAATTTTCTATATATTTGAATAGGTGTGTTTTCGTATTGATTGTTTAGAAGATTATTCCTGGGTAAGCGTAACAATAATTCCGTTCTGGTTTCGCCACTGAATATTTTGCTACGTAGGAGACACCACAAGTCACGGAACAAATGCCTTCCCTAAGCACCGGTCAAGGGTCCGGTTTCATGAAATTTCTACAAACAAAACACAAAACTACAATCAAAAAGCCAGAATGAACACAGGAAGATAGGAGAGACAAAGAGGGACTGCAACAGAAGGACCGCCCTGAAATGGTCAAAAGACTTGAAAGCTGTTGGGACTCGAACCTGTTTTTACGTGCGCTCGATTCCTTTGACTCTGCGCGCGCGTGTGTACGCCTGTATGTGTGTGGTAAATATTATGTAAGCGTATGTACAAAAAAATATATACGAGTATGTACTTGCATATGGGCTGTGTCAAGCGAAAAGGTGTCTTCGAACTTGCGCAAAATGCAGATTCAGATCATCCTGCGCATGCGCAAAGTTTCATCAAGGTCTTTGCTCCACAATAATACATTCTGTAGTGTTCAACAATTCTGTTAGCGGTCAGTGAAGGTCCTGATCAGTCTGCGGAGATGCGCAGGCTGATTTGGGCCGCCGCTGTCCACATATGCCCGGAGACAAGTTTTTGCATGGCGCGGCACATATTAACTTTGCTTTAGACTAAAAAAGAAAACGCCTATATCCGATGTCACTTCCCGATTGAGATGATGCCGTTGTAACATTTTAGTAACCCATCCCCACTCCGCCACCCCGAATTTCGAACATAACCGTGGAAAACTAAGGATTCCGTGGTGTAATGTGAGGAACTAATATTAAATAATATTATACCAGTATACACATATCAGAAACCTTCAGAAAATAATGTAACGAAAAAAAAAGTGTAATATTCACTGTAAAAAAAGTCCGGTAGTTTTTAGCTAAAATGACTGGCAATCAGCTTCCAGTACCCGTATCGTTATTTAAACAGGCGCCCGTATAACGTCTCAGTTATTATCTCATGATAGGGCAAAGATGACATGGTAGCCCATAACCCTATCTTGCCTGGTTACCATACTTTGCCCCGACGATTTCTTAAAATAATCTGCTGGCGTCCGAAAAAAATAACGGTACATGCGATGGCAGCTGGTTGCCAGGTATTTTACCATACAATTTACGCAAATGTTTACAGTGTGCTAAAGGGAGGAAATTCTTTGCTTTCAGAGTAAATTCCTTTCTAGAAATGAACAAAATAGTTTTGATAAAAGTTGCCTCGCCTCTAAGTGTATTCGTTCTCCTTTTGTTCCTGTAAACATATAGGTGATCGATGATCAAGCAAAACGCATTAGCTTTACGGAGACGTTCCAAAGTAATGATAATTATACAGCTATAAATATGCGATAAAATCCGAGGAGCAAGCGTACTGATATCATACGATATCGGCACGCTTACTTGATATTGCACGCTTATTCGGATTCCCTCGAATGTTCCGTTATGTGACATATGATATCACACTAGTGCAAAAATGATATCGCTTCTGTAATATCAATTTCGCACTGTTGTTAGAATTGCTTTCAGACAAAGAATTTTCACAGAATTTTGTCTATAAAGTACTTAATCGAGAAAAACTATTTATAGCTATATAATAAAAGGGTTACTGCACTGATATGGGTGAATATTGTCCCTGGTTGGGATATCAACAGACACTTGCAAGCTCGTGTCCTTCGATATCCCAACCCGGGACAATATTCACCAGTATCAGTGCAAAGACCATATATTATTATATAACTATAAATATTGAATGGTTAAAATTGTGTAATAGAATCCGAGGAGCAAGTGATATCGGACGCTTACTACATATTGTACACTTACTCGGATGCCTGCTAATGTTACAAATGTACCGTAACAGGTAGTTGCTTTTGATGACGTCTTTAGGCTATAACGTTGCTCTAAAATTTGTCACACATTTGTGCAGGCTCTGAATTTTTAGATAATAAAATGCCTATTCTGAGGCTACAAACAACAGAAAATGACACAATATATTTATAGTTATATAATAAAAGGATTATTGCACTAATTTGCACTAATGTTGGTGAATATTGGCCCTCGCTGGGATATCCAAAGGGTGCTCAGAAGCTCGCTTTCTTTGATATCCCACCTAGAGGCAATATTCACCAGTGCCAGTGCAATAACCCTAGATTATTATATAGCTATAAATATTAAATGATTAAAACGTGCAATAAAAACCGAGAAGCTAGCGTGCCGATAGCACACGATATCGGCACACTTACTCGATATTGCACATTTACTCGGATGCCTTCTCATATTACCGTTACATTACGTTGCTTTTGATGATGTCGTAATGCAGTGACGTCGCGCCAAACCTTTTCACGTGCATTGGTAGAATTCACATTTTAGTTATTAAAAACAGCGTTTTAAAGGTTAGAAACCCCGGGAAACGAAATAAATATTTATAGCTATATAATAAAAGGGTTATTACACTGATATTGATGAATATTGTCCCTCGTTGGGATATCGAAGGACGCTCGCAAGCTCGCGTCCTTCGATATCCCAACTCGGGACAATATTCAACAATGTCAGTGCAATAACCCTATAGTATTCATTCGAAGTTCACGCATGAATGAATGATCAAGTACCAGATGCAATGCCCTTTTCGAATAAGTTACTTAGTCGTTCTGATATTTCAAGAGCTGATGTAATATAAGAATCGATGTCCGCATTAAGAAAACCAACTTCATCACAAATAGATTTTGGAAACATATTTGGATATAGTAGTCTCTTGAAAAATATTTTGTTCATATATTTTAAGTTTTGTTTGGCATTAAAACCTATACACAGTCCTTTCATACAAGGTAAACTGAACTCACAAATATTCTTTGATGTTGCATCGTTGTCATAATTACTTAGATAATTATCACAGTTGGGTTCTAAGTTATCAACGTCATCCAGATCTATCATTTTAATATTAGATTGAACCATTAAGAAATGGCCTTCTTTGAAATCACGTATCCGTAAGGAACCTAGTGGTGAATTCTCTAGATAATGTAGAAAATCAGCCAAGGCTATAGCATGACGGATCCTTTCCTGCCAGGTTAGAAATTGCACATTTCCAAACATGACTTTCTGTCCCAGTTCGAAGACACTAACAACACCTCTTTCCGAGAGATCGCTTGTATCACTCTCTTCACTTCTGACGCAGTATCCTAGAAGCTTTACAAAACCAGGATGATCCAATTGCTCCAACAGTAGGATCTCTTTCATTAACTTCATTGTTGGGAACGCAAAACATCTTGACCTTTGCTCTGCACTCTTAGAATCACTAATATTAATTGCATTGATGCAAGTTTTCACGTCACTTTGATGTCTTGTAACCATTTTCACGGCCACTGGTAGACCGTGGTAGTCTCCTTCAAATGTTTGTTTAGTTACTCCATGGCCTATTTTTGATTTTAACTGTATCATATGAATATTGGTGCAGTTGAACATGAGGTTTCGATTCTGAGCATTTGTCATCAATTTGTTTACAAAAGGAGGTTCAGCCGCTTGCCCTTCACCGTTGGTCCTATATATTTGTGCCGTCTTTTCATTTAGAACTGCCTTTGTCTTAATGTTATTCAAGGCATCTTCAACAGTCTTTCGCTGAATTTCCAAATACTTAATCTCGTCCATCAACTGCTCTAAGCGGTTTGTTTCATTCTGAAACTGAAGCTGCATAATTTTTCTGCTTCTTGTTTCAGATGGCAAATACAGGATATTCTTGCTGCTCAGTACGTCTCGAGAATCCTGACAGGTGCTCTCTAGCATTCGGTACATGAGCACTAAATACAAACCAAGTGGAACCAAAAGTATATAGGTTTTATAAACAACTTTCGTGTTCATGGCAGATCGCTTCAAGGCGGGAATATGTCTGTCTGTATAAAAATACAATAGCAAATATCAGATTTTCAAGTCAAGAATTAGGACAAACATGCCTGACCAAACAGTTTAGACCCTGGTCAGACGCCGCAGAATGCGGCGTCCGATCAGGGTTTATCTGTTTGCCACACATCCAGCATTTTTACACACCTCAGCATATAGTAAAATAGACTTGTTAATATTATAGAATATGGTAAGAAAGTAAGTTGTCCCTACCTCAAGGGTCAAGACGGTGATTCTTCTGCGGAGAATAAATAGACTATAATAAATGATTTAAAGACCATAGGCCTCGAGGTTATTAAACTTGTTCATACTCAACTGAGCTGAGCATGAAATTTTCTCTGCTAATATGTATGAAAGTGCCAATAATAGTTAGCACTTTCATATTTATTAGCAGAGACATTTTCATGCTCAGCTATGTTGAGCTAGAAAGAATTTACAATTTTTAGTAACTTGAGAGTTTTTAGCAGGACAAATTTTTTGCCTAGCTGAGTTGAGCATGAAAAAAGTTTTATAACCCCGGAGCTTGACTACCATTGTTTTGCCTATTATATTTTACACATTTTGCCAATGTTCTACAACCCACAACTTTTTTGTTTCAAGTTCAAATGGCCAATACTTGGTTCTTGTGCTTCTAAAATTATCAAAACAAGAAACGGAATGCTAGGTTGAGTGTCATGTAATCGGCTTCCGTGTAAATATAATTTGTATCGCAGGTGATTTTCTACTGACATATTCAAAGCAACCAACCAAAATATACAAGTTAAGTTTGCTAAGAACTACTATAGAATAGTCTGAATTATACATCGTGACCAGTCTTGATAGTCATTATATTATTTTGGTTTTATTTTAGTTGCTTTATCAAACAGGATTATGAGAAAATTATTTAGTCACTGGAGACTGGAGCCAGTCTAACAATGAACTGGTGAGGTTTGAGAGAAGATAATACGAGCCGGGACAAAGCATTTATACAAGACAGCATGTGTCTTCAGACGGACAGCGAACACTCAGATCTGAGTCAGATGGGCGCATATGCAATCTTGTAGGAAATGCTGTGCCCGGCTCAAATTTAATCTCCAGTGAACGTGGATCATGATAGTGATAATGAGATCACGAAGGATTTGATTCTTCAAGACCTATAAAACTACAACTCTTATAATCTTCAACCGGAGTAATTGTGCAGTACCGTAATATCTCTGGTCTGACAGGCCTGATCAAACAGTGTAGACCCAGCTCAGACGCCGCATCTTGCGGCGTCTGATTAGGGTGTACACTGTTTTTCATCCATGCAGTAATATTTTAGACACATTATCAGACATTAAGATGAACTTTTTCAAATTAGTCTCGGATAAGTAATGTACATAGATAAGGTGTCATAATATTAAGGGTACAAAATGTAAATATGATATTTAAAAACAAAGGATTTTGTTAGATTAAATGTCTTTTTGAAGCGGGTGTTGCCTAACTCATTCAAAACATTTTTAAACACTGCTGTATATATATATATATATATATATATATATATATATATATATATATATATATATATATATATATATATATATATATATATATATATATATATACAGGATTTTACATGAGTGGTCATTTCATATAAAATCTATGAAACGAGCCTTCGAAAATTACCGCAAATGTAAGATTTTTTTATCATATGACTTTTAACTGTATTTTATAGCCGTAGAAGTTGAACCGTTTCTCAACAGAGAATACAACGTTATCACAGACGGCGTGATGACGTTACGCGCCAGTAACCAAGTGTTATGTAATATGAGGTCATATCATTTTTATGACATGACGTTATCCACTGAATAATAGCGGTGCCATATAATAAAGGTGAAATAATGAAACTGAAACAATTTCGGGCAAAATAATGGTTTAATTACATCATCAGTATAAAATAACCATTACCAGAAAACATACAGCATTGAAATATTTACAAATTTCAAAACTATGTCAAAACATTGTTAAACGGAGTTGTATGAATTTGTGATAAATATTTATTCTAACATGACATTAATGTTTTCCTATAGCACCTTATGAAAATGTTACTGTGATCAAACTAAATAATTCACGTCGTCAAAGTTTGATGACGTCGCATGTAAACTGCTGCAAAGTTTTTTGGAACGCTGCAAAATAGTTCTTTGGAAAACACTGCAGCAATGTCGATTTACCTTAATGTATCATGTTAGAATCGAAATATTTTTTCTCTGATGTGAATTATCGTCGAATAACGCATGGTGTTGTCGGGCAGATGCGAATATTAATTCATTCCGGCTTCGCCGTCGTGAATTAATACTTCGCAATCTGCCCTCCAACACCATGCGTTATTCGATGATAATTCACAGTAGAGCAAAATTATTTCTTAAATAGCCAATAAAAGAAATTAAAACCATTTCAAGGAAATAAAAAATTTAGTTTGAATTAAAGCTTAGCACAGTGGGTAAAATTTTCAGCAGACGATATTTTGAAATATTTTTTCTTATTCTTCCCAGGAAACAGGATATGACATTTCATGCAAATTGTCTCCATTGGAGACAATTTGCATGAAATATAAAATCCTGTTTTCTGGGTAAAATGAGAAAAATATCGTCAACTTGTGTGCTGAATTTGCCCAGAGATAATAAAGATTTAATCATAAGAATAACGAAGAGGCTATTTACAGTCAACTGAAAATAGCCAAAACGTTAAATAAATAGTAAAACAAAAAAAAAAAAAAAAAAAAAAAAAAAAAAAAAAAAAACGTTGAATTGGCTATTTACAGTCCATTGCACCACTACAAAATAATAATTTATACAAGTAAGTTTACCCAGCATAAGATCTATCCAAAATCGCAACAAAATTCTGCTATTTTAAAAGTGCTATTGCCTTGCGTGTCAGCAACCAGTAAACTAATACCTATTTTATAGAGCGATCACTCTACCAAATAGAAAGTCGACACATAATTTAGTTTATGAGGAACAGAATGGCTGCAACAGTCGCTTCGGTACATCTGTCGATATTGAAGATGTACCAAGGGAAAATTTCTCTGCTGTGGAAACACATTTTTCATGAAACAATTCACGTTAACCGTTACCATTCTCTGGGCTATTTCAGCAGACGACGAAATGATTATATTTTTTCTTACTTTTTCCAGTAAACAGGATTTGACATTTCATGTAAATTGTCTCTACTGGAGACAATTTGCATAAAATGTCAAAACCTGTTTTCTGAGAAAAATAAGAAAAATATTTTAAAATGTCGACTGCTGAAATCTTTATTGAAAATGCTGAGCGCTCTTTGGGACGCGTCAAGCGAAAAAGTGCCACCGAACATGCTCAAATTGCGCATTCAGGTCATCCTGCGCATGCGCAAAGTACCATCCGGGCACTTGCTCTCAGTTCATGCATTCTTTAGTATCCAACGAATCTGTTAGCTGGCAGTGAAGTCCTGATCATACTCCACGGATGCGCAGGCTAATCTGCACCTTCGCTATCCGCGTATAACCGGACACGTTTTCACCCGAGGCTTAAAGGGGACGCGAACATAAAGAACTTTACAAATAATGAAGTTTGATTCAAATTTGATCAAAATCGGTTGAGAATTCAGAAAGTTATTGACAATTGAATATTTAACATTGGTGGAATGGGCGCCTCCATTTTGAATATTTAATGAAGTTTCAACAAACATAAAATTCATTTTATAAAGGTTGTTATACTCACAGTTTGTTTATCTTGGGGGAATGATTGCTTGTCACTTGAATTTAACATCTATAAAAATCTGTAGCAAAGTTATTCTTGAAAAACTTTTATTATTTGGTTTTGGATATTTAACTTAGGCTGTGTGACGTCACAAAGCCCCAAATATGGCGGCATTCATGACAGTCATTTTTAATATATTAAAAGCACAATGACTTCTTTATTTCTAGGCCGATTTTGAAAACATCTTGCATCAAAATAAATAACTTGCTAAGCACTTTACTCCAAGACATACTAACAGCTTACACTGCGTTCCCCTTTACACATCTATGCAACTTTTTTACACCGCCAGGCACACGAGGTATATGCAGGCAGCGACGAATGTTTTGTGTGTTGGTGCCGCTGTTTGCTACCAAACGCCTCCCTGTCCACTTTATACTCCAGCCAGGGCAAGTCGATTAAGCCTGGGAAATGTCAAGGAAAGAAAATGTTTGGGCTCAAACCTGGTCTCACAGTCCTCCAATCATCCCCCAATGTAGATACAAGCGTAAACATAAAATACTAAACTATTTACAGTCGAACTTCAATGGCTCGAACATCTTTGGGACCATGGAAATTTGGTCTAGGCATGGCTAGTTCGAACCAATCAGGGTCAATCATAGCGCCAGTTTTGGATGCTAAATGGGGTAATTTGGGGATGCCTTTTTGCTCTTCTATAAAAAATGCTATGTTGAGTGCACTCATTAGAATCGCCTCTATGATGCGATTCTAATGAGTACACACAACATACTTTTTATGATAGAATAAGAAAACCTCTAAACTATCTTTTTGTTTGTTTTTTTTTTAGCTGTTTGAAGAATTTCTTAGGGACTAAAAAATATTGAATCAGCTATGGAAAAGCCATCGGTGTTCGAATTATTAAAGTTTTACTGTTTTACACAGGGAAGAAAAAATATAGGTTTACTTTCTGGTATTTCAATTTAAGAGAAACTCGTATTAAATATTACAGAGATGAAGATTTGTAAGTATAATAGAGAATGTACATCTCTGTAAAAATGATGTTGAGATTTTGACATTGTCAAAGGAACATGCCATTTTCTTGAAGGGAAATATATCTCACGTGGAAACATAAGAATCCTTTTCTACTGTTATGGGAAAGAAACTACTCCTGTAGGGAAACATTGTTTTTCCTTTAAGTGTGGCCTCCATTTTTGACAGGTAGCAGTATATTTTGGAGACAACTTCCTTGTCTGCTAAAGATGTTGCTCTTCATAAACTAGTGGGAAACTTGACCATTGAAAGAAAGCGATTCCTGTGTTAGGTGAATATTGACCAAGGAAAAAAAAACGATTTCTTTGTCAGATAAAACTTGGCCATTGAAAAAAGAATTGCTGTGTCAGATTAATCTTGACCATCGAAAATAAAAACGCCGCTATTCGGGCAGATAACTCTGTCAAAATTTGACAAAATTTGCCCATTAGCAATCCCGAACCAGACCTCAACAATATCAATGCACATAGCCAATTTGGTGAAAATCCGTTTATGTTTACTTGTTATCATCCGGAAACGAAAAACGGACGGACGACTGGCGGACGGACGGACAGCCAGACACACGGACGTCGAACGTGAAACCATAATACCCCGCCACTATCGTGTGGCGGAGTATAAAAATGTGATTGCTGTGCAAATAAAACTTGACTATTGACAAAGAACCTATTGTTGTGTAAAGTAAAACGACCACTGAAAGAAAGCGATTGCTGTGTCAGGTAAAAGTTGACCATTGAAAGAAAACAACTGCTGTGTAAAGCCAAACACGACCATTGAAAGAAAGCGATTGCGGTGTCGTAAAACTTGACCATTGAAAGAAAGCAGTCGCAGTGTCAGGTAAAACCTGACCTTCGAAAGAAAGCGATTGCTATGTCAGGTTAAATGTGATCATTGAAAAAAGTTATTACTGTGTCATGTAAACTTTGACCATTGAAAGAAAGCGATTGCAGTGTCAGCCAAACCTTGAGCACTGGAAAAAGCGATTCCTGCGTCAGGTAAAACTGGACCATATAAAAAGACAATTATTGTGCCAGGTAAAACTTGACCATTGAAAAACAAAGCGATTGCTGTGTCAAGTAAACTTGACCATTGAAAAAAGTAACTGCTGTGTCAGGTAAAACTTGACCATTGAAAGAGCTATTGCTGTGTCAGGTAAACTTGACAATTGAAAAAAGTAATTGCTATGTCAGGTAGAAGAAAGCTATTGCTATATCAGGTAAAACTGACCAGTAAAAGAAAGCGATTGCTGTGTAAGATAAATCTTGACCATTTGAAAAAGTTATTGCTGTGTCAGGCAAAACTTCACCATTGAATGAAAGCGATTGCTGTGTCAACCGCATAAGCATCTCCTGCTGGTGAAAGCCAGCATTTGAAAGAGGACTATAAAATACGGCTTACTTCATAGAGCAGACACTCCAGCTGTTTTTTGATTTGTGAGTGTGTTTATTTTTCTCAAGGACCATTCCTTTTGACTCTATTGTTTAAAATTCAGCAGAAGTACGTTGCGGTGTCCGAATATTTTGTGTTAAAAATATTATGTAATCTATACTGACAAAATGTACACATAGTGTGGAATAGAGATGTTGATATTGTTGAAACTTCTGTTCACATAAATCCAGGAGAAGTCAAATGGATCGGGGCACATCGTTTCTTGTATTATCGCAAGTGCGCCCAAAGAAGACTCAGATCAGCCTGTGCGAATCAGAGGTTTCGATTTTCACCTGAAGACACTTTGGGATCCTTGGCTACCAACAGAGTGCCCTGCGAAGACTCTGATCAGACTGTGCGGATGCGCAGGCTGATCTGAGTCGTCGCTGGGCGCGCATGCAGTCTTGTAGGAAATGCTGCGACTCGGCTTAAATTAGATTTTCACTGGACTAAGTATATCTGACAATAAAGCAATAATACTCAATTGCATCCGTCACCTCAAATCCCTATATAACGTGCAATAAATCAATATTGTGTTAAGAAGCTGTTTCTGTCGGGATATTTTATCCCCACAGAATTAACACCTCTGGTTAGTACATGTTTCCTGATACAAGTATTAGCTTTCAAAGAAAACGCTTGGTCTACGCTCCTTTTAGTGAAAGCTAATCCTTGGTTATAATAAAGTTGAGCAGGAAAAACAGCACTGGACTAGTCCATGACCTTTCTATAATGGTTCCGGAGCAATGGAACTCTGAGATGGGCTACGCCCACGGGCACACCGCCAAGGGAGATCAATTTGGTCTACCATGATTTGCCTCCCTTCTCAAAGAGGTCGAAGCGGAAAGCTCCCCTTTGGGAACAAATCATTTTACTTAAGAATGCATACGCATCTGCAAGCAGAGATTTATATGCCAAGGAGGTAAATTCTTTTCAGATGGAGTTGTCTCCCTCCAAATTACAAATTTACACTCTGTGCTGTTTTGCCGGGATAAACTCTGGCGCTTGATTTCATTTTCTAAGATGCCACTGACACATTCGTTTGACCTTCTGAAAAAATTAAGTGAAGATACCCAGGCTATGACACAATCACGAAGTGCAGCCTTCCCGAGGCAGCAAAAGCAGGAGGGATGAGGAACAAATAAGGTCAAAACAAACGTCAATATGAAATCACCGGCGCACGAGAACTCCAACAGAAGAACCACCTTGGAACGATGAGTATGAAAACAGCTGGGGGGAGGGACGGGGTGGGGGTGGGGGCTGGGGTTTGGTGCTTGAACTAGTTTTACTCAGTCGAAACCTCACCTTCACCCTCATCTTCTGATGCAGCTCCAAACATTGAAATAATACAAACAGAAAGAAAACAGAAAGCAAAATGGGCATTCGTTGAATATGACCACAATGCTAGCAACACAAGAAGAAAAAAGAAAGCAAAGTTGGCGGCCGTATAGCCGCATTCAAACAACAGCGTTTGTCTTTGGATAGACTGGCTCCAGTATCCAGTGTCTAAATATTTATTTTTATAATCATGTTTGACAATCCGCTAAACTAAAACCAAAAAAAATATGATGACTATAAAGGTTGGTCACTAGAGTAGACCTCTTTTTAGAAGTGGGTACAAACAACAATTTTAATAGCTGCCTTCCCTACCCTGAAAGTGTATCCACTTACTTCAAAATAGCTTTAGATAAAGCCTATTCACATGGCTTCCGTTCGTTTCCTTAATTCATTCGTAAACCGAGTCGCGTGTCACCATGTCATATGACTGCATCAGCCAATCAGTTTCGGAATAAGAAATAGCAAGAGTTAGCCACTGCCTACAGAGTGCTTCATCTTTCCAAGACACATGGAAAAAAAAACTAATGTTATGTTCTTTAATTTGAAGACTCTGGCAATCTTTTACACGGCAGGGCGTGAACATTATCATTAAAAATACTTCGTCTCCGCGAGAATTCTCATAAATACTGGGCGCGGCCATTTTGTTTTTATTCCGACTGTGATTGGTCAATGAATTGTCTCTCCGGAAAGCGATCGTAGGTATTTGTGACTTTCCGATTAAAGTCGGAGTGAAATCGGCTACTGCTACTTTTTTTTCTACACGAAATCATATTGTGTGCACTCGTTAGAAGAAAGAATACTCACAACATAATTGTGATTTCGTGAAGAAATTATAATAAATATTTAGAGTCTCCTTTTATCTGAAGCTGAGTTTTACGGGGACGTGATACAGATTTTCCTTTTTTGATCAGGGAGACCACATTTTGCGGTTTCCTGTTTACTTTTCTACACACAACCCCTCTTGTGAAAAGGGGTGCACTCTAAACGGAAAGAATCTCCCAGTGGGAGCAGATGCTTTCCGTTTAGAATGCACCCCTTTTCAAAGGGGAGACAAAACCATTTACAAGAGTTGCTACCCCTGAAATTGTATCCGTTCTCCTTAAACGTTGATACCGGGGCTAATTCTGGTATAACCTTACCTTTATTTATCACATTTCATTTACCGTTTCCAACTGAAATGAAGCTGTCCCTAGTTTGCTATGAAATGCATTTGAGGACTGTGCGATAAAGTATTACAGGAGAAAGGCTACGTAGCCAAGTTAGGTGAAGGAAGGTAAAAATATTATCAATTAAATAGTGGTTATAATCTAATAACTTTAAAAGGTTTTGAGTATATTTGTATTAAATGTATTTTTATGATAAGCATGTATATGTCTTTCACAATTAGTGTGCAGGGTCTTCAAAACCTAATTGAGAGCATTAATTATTTTAGCGGAAATTAGAAAATCAGAACACGTATTCTAATTAATTTTGCGGTCAATATAATTATCAAAAACAACAGTCTTGGAAAATCAGTATGAAACAAAAGTGAAGCTCTTGTGATTTTCGTTAGATCTAATGTGGATCCGGTCTCTGGCAATAATGCATCGAGCTATCTACGGCACCTCAGACAGTAGTTTTGACTATTCCACAAGCAGGCATGAAATAACTGTATAATAATCCAATCCATCTTTGACTCCCTGTTTGCCTTCTGCAGATCATGCCTCTTCTGAAAGGGGTCTACTATAAAAGAAATAAAAATCCTTTATGAGTAGACCCCTTTTCAAAAGGGAAACAAAATCATTTTGACAAAGTTGCCTTGCCTGAAATCGTATCAATTCCCCTAAGCATTTCTTAACATGGGAGCAATCTTTTTTTAAGAGTAGATTCCTTTTCAATGGAGACGCTAAAGAATTTTGACAGAGTTGCCTCCCCTGAAAATATGCCCTTTTCCTTTAAAGAGAAACAGATATTGAACAAAGGCAATATTTCCACACGTTGCAGTCTTAGAATATAAATATTTAATGACTAGTTTAAGGATGTTCAATCCCTCTCACTAATAATTGGGTTACTATAGATCTGAAGAGATGAAGGTGGCGAAGTTCTATATCTTCTAGACATTAGGACAAATGGGCCGCGTCAAGCGAAACAGTGCCTTCGAGCACTGTGCAATATGTGCGGATTCACATTATCCTGCACATGCGCAAAATCTCATCCGGATGTTTGCTCTCCATTGGAACATTCTATAGTATCCAATGTTTATGTTTGCGGACAACAAAGGGCCTCATTTGATCAGATTACGCGGATGCGCAGGCTGATCTAGGTATTCGCTGTCTGCATATGCTCAAAGACACGTTTTTGCATGGCAAAACAAAAATGTATTACTGGATTTTCAAAATGATAAAACATAATTTTTGCTTGGATTAGAGAGCCAGTACTCACTTAAAGTTTTGTCCGGGTAATGTGGTGCGAAGGGAAAGGAATGGCGTCATAATTGCAACTTTCTGTGAGTCATTCGAAATCCAATGGTATTAATACTACATGCAGTGGAATGATATTTCGCTAAATATATTCCCCTCACGAGTATGGAGTGATGTGGTGGGGATGAATAGTAGAATGAGATTTCGCTAACTTTGTTGCTCTCATGTGTATGGAGTAATGTGGTGGGGATGAATAGAAAAATGAGATTTTGCTTACTACGTTGCTCTCATGTGTATGGAGTGATGTTGTGAGGTGAAAAGTAGAATAATATTTCGCTAATTATGTTGCCCTCAGGTGTATGGAGTAATGTGGTGGGGATGAAAAAGTAGAAAGATATTTCGCTAAATATATTCCCCTCACGTGTATGGAGTGATGTGGAGGGGATGAAAAGTAGAACGAGATTTCGCTAAAATATGTTGCCCTCATGTGTATGGAGTGATGTGGTCGGGATGAATAGTAGAATGAGATTTCGCTAACTACGTTCCTCTCATGTGTGTAGAGTGATGTGGTGGGAATCAAATAGAAAAATGAAATTTCGCTAAATATGTTTCCCTCATGTGTATGGAGTAACGCAGTAGGGATGAATAGTAGAATGAGATTTCGCTAACTATGTTGTTCTCATGTGTATGGAGTCATGTGGTGAGGATGAAAAATGAAATGAGATTTCGCTGAATATGTTGCCTTCATGTGTATAGAGGGATGTGGTGGGGGAGAATAGTAGAATGAAATAACGCTAAATATGTTGCCCTCATATGTTTAGAGTGATGTGGTGGGGATGTGAGGTGAGGTCAAAATTTCATATTTTTTTTCAACGTGATCTTGTAACATATCGAATTAAAATGGATTGAAGAGTAGAAAATGTTTTCGATAAATGTATGTACAGTGCACACAATAATGGCATTTAATGTACATATGAGGAACATTGTCATACACCCACCTACTCCCATATAAGGTAAATGCCACAAGAGCGCAAAAGTTCGGAATTACGCGGATACTTCAGATCGGTATATCGGCCGCGCTATACGAAAACATGTCTTCGGGCATACGCAGACAGCGAAGGCCCAGACTAGCCTGCGCATCCGCCAGGTCGGATCAGGGCCTTCACTGTCCACCGACAGAATCATTGGATACTATGGAATGTATCAATCGAGAGCAAAGGCCCGGATGAAACCTTGCACGTACACAGGATAATATGAGTCCGCACATTTTGCGCCTGTTTGAAAAAAAAGGTAAGAGAAAAGTCCAGGGAGTGCCACAATCACAAATCGCAGCCCTTCCCAGACTCCAAGAGGAAGAGAAAACCGACAAATCTAAACAAGCACAAACCGAACAAACGTACGAAAAGCACTAAGATTAGGTCTGTCTTCCCCAAGCGAGGTAATCGCAATACTAAAGGGACTGAAAAGCACAAGAACAAAATGACACACGGAAAGACATATAACAAATCGCCTCGTAGAATAAACCACAAAGCAACAAAGAGTAAGACTAACACCGGGACCACTACCGAAGACACATTTTCGCTTGACGCAGCCCAAATGTCAATTCAGCTGTGGTCATTTGAATTATAGATATTTAAATTGTTCATGTTTTATTATATATAGAGGTTTGATGGTTAAAAGAAGTCTGGGGTAAATGAAAACCCAATCTGCGGTCCTACACCGAAAGGGATCGAAAAAGGGCTATCGAATACTAAAAATGACTTTATTAATATGATGTTTCCATTTACATATGAATTTTGACGTTGTCAAGAAGATTTAACATAGAAAAGAGAATTCTGTTTATGTGTGGCTTTTATTTTTTCATCAATTTCAACGTAAACCTCAATCAGTTCTACAGGCCTGTAGAAATTCAGGAACCACCCACATAAGCACTCTAGTGCTTTGATTTTCCTTATTGCAAGCCGCTCCAAGTGCATTTTAAGGATGAAATTTAGGTACCGTAATTACCCCAAATGTTTGCACACCCTTAATTTCTCGCCATATCTATCCTAAAATTTGAACAAGCCATTTTGACTACCTAGTAATGTGATAAAAAAAATGCTGGCTAAATGGTAAACTGTGAAAACCCAGATCAAACTGCTCCCAAAAACCAATTTGATCTGTGTCTGTACTGTTTGCTCAAGAATGTCTGTCAGAATATTAAGAGTTATACGGTATTGGCAGTTGTTCAAATGAGACTGTTGCAGAATGTCTGTTCCTCGTAAATTCAATTTTTATTAGGCAAAGTAATCGCTTTATAAACCGGCGATTGCTATTGGTATCCCACACGCAAAGAAATATCGCCTTATTGTAAAAGGATCTGCCGGCGTAGTGAGAGCCGAAGCACAACGACATTATGAGACAAATCCGCTGATTAAAAAAGGCCAATCGAAAACCTCAGTAACGTGGCATGGAAGAGGTATACGTCCCTACTTGAATAGTCAATAGTTGTTTTTTTATCACCAGTATCTAGGCTAATTGATAATGAGCCGATCTCAAGAGTCGTCGATTTTATTTGCCGGCAGGTTCCTTTTACCGTGTCACCTATAAGAAAGCCGTTTAACCTTTGCCTCTCTCAGGGCAAATTCAGCAGACGATAAATTATTGCTATTTTTCATTATTTTCACATAAAATAGGATTTCTCTTTCATGCTAATTGACAATTTGCAGGAAAGGTGAAATCCTATTTTTGTTAAGTAAAATAAACAAAAATCACAATGTCGTCGGCTGAAATTTATATTCAGCATGCTTAGTGTTTAACTCTTTCACTGCCACAGACAATAATAATAGGCTTTTGCAAACAGCATAGATCCAGATGAGACGGCTCATATGAGCCGTCTCATCTGGATCTATGCTGTTTGGCATTCAGTCTTTCAACTTTACTTATAAACTTCTTTTCAAGCATTAGTTTGTTAAAAAAGAAAAGCAGATGACAAATGTCGTCTGAAATTTGGCACCGAAAGAGTTAAGAAGATCACTGTTAAGGCCAAGCATTTCTTCAATGATCAAGAGATTTCTCTGAAAGGAAAACGTGAATGTATTAAATGAGAAGTATCTTGGGCTTCGGGCTGATATTTTGTAATAACTGCAGATGAAGTCAGCATGAAATTAGAATTGTGTCCATAGGACACGGATGCCCCCGCTATATGACATGGGGCACAGAGATGAGTGTTATGTGACAGATATAATGTGAATACAACATTTTTTAACTTTGACCTCTAAGTGTGCCTTTGCCCTGGGAGCTACCGACCTAGGTCTTGTTAGCGACACGACGTCTTAAGATGGTTAACATTTCTTCAATGTAATTTCTAAATCCATCAAGGAATGACAAGGTTATGGACCGGACACGAAAAAAAAAGACTATTTTTACCTATGTCCTCTAAGTGTGACCTTGCTCTTAGAGCTACGGACCTGAGTCTTGCGCGCGATACATTATCTCATGATGGTTAAAATTCTGCAAAGTTATTTCTAAATCCATCCAGGAATAACAAAGTTATTAACGGTGGACCGGACACGATGTTTAGTAACACACACACACACACACACACACACACACACACACACACACACACACACAAGGACAGGGTAAACACTATATGCCCGTCCGCTGTTGGCGGGGGCATAAAAAGGCCTAGCTCTATCACAAAACGCCGGCTTCTCAACGCTACAAGACTGATGCTCACCGCATATCCACAGTGGACACAGTGAAAAACGATTACTTCTGTTGATCTAACCAGATAGCTGATACCTCGTGTAAAAACAATACGCAGGAAAAATACATTCTTTATATCGAGGATGTGTGTTGTTATCGTTCATACAGCAGGGTAAGTCAGTATTGATTTTTTTCGTACTTTAATTAACATGTAAAATACTATAGAAGATATACAGAAAGAGCAACAGTCACAGACATCACGAAAACACGCCTATATAATTTTGACCCCCTTAAACCCACTTTCATATAGTAAAACTGGGGTTTACAGGGGTATACATTATTTTTCTTATTTATGCTCGAAAACATAGATTGTGGGTACTCGTTAGAACCGCCTCGCCGAGGCGGTTCTAACGAGTACCCACAATCTATGTTTTGAGCAGAAATTTGAAAAGTATAGTTTTTTACCTAATATTTTTCAGTTTGTGGAGGTGAAATTTTCGATATATTTGAATAGGAGTGTTTTCGTAATGAACAGAACATAGCCTATCAATGACAACAAGAGGGATAGAAAACAAACCAAGAAAAAAGTACACAAGCCTCTAAACAAAGAAAATCAAAGCAACCAGTTCCCTCTTTCACAACAAGGTGAACACAATATCAGATAGAATCCTAATGTTCGTCACCATTCGGCCCTCTTCGCCTCATTCTTCCACCATACCAAAATTATAATAAATGAATATAAGTGGCTGAGTCAACAATGTATACCCAGATGATACACCCTAAGGTAAGTCAGATCATGGTCTACACTGACATGCTATCTGAACATTTCAGGTACATTATCGGATCACCCTACGTCTTCATCATTCATACCACTCTCCCCTCCTCCCCCATCTCCCTCCACCAAATGCATAAATTTACCCATTACTACCAACAGATAAATAGTGTAGACCCAGATTACACCTTGCAAACACGGTCTAATGAGACTCACTTTTTTGATAAAAAAAATACAATTTTTATAAAAGAAATGTATCAGAACGGAAAAAAAACAACAGTATATTAAACATGGACCTGTGCAAAGCATGGCGTAGAAACGTCAACTCGGCGTTAATAGGTTAATACTGATGTACCTAAATCAATAAAAGATAAAACAACAAAATAAATAAAATTACAAGACAGACAGCAAAGTAATAGCCGGATAGGCATTTGACAGAATGCTGAAAAACAAAGAAATTATTTAGGCGAGCACTCGTTGCCTTCTTTTGTCGCTTGTCTTATAGTTTCCTTTTAAAAGAGAATTACAGTATCTTGTCATTTTATAGTTTCCTTTTACAATGCAATTTCAGTTATCTGTCATTGTCACAAGGAATCTTTAAGTCAGAATGATTCAGACGAAATAAAATTGTTTCGATTTTAGGGGCGGTTGGCAAAACCGCCACCAGTTTTAACGTACTGCATTTCGACAATCCGTTTTGTTCTTCCTAATAACTACCTAAATCCGCCCTACAAAATAGTTCCCTGCTAACGCTGTTAACATTAAATGCTGCATTCAGACACATTAGCGTTATACACTCTGATGCTTATAAATAGCGAATAAATAACAAAACCAAAGACAACTTCAAACTTCTGTTGAAATTATAAAATTTCAATCATATTGAGTACAATATCGGCGGATGAATACAAACACGCCAAATCTGCTGCAGCGTTAAGTAACAGCCAAAATCAATATTTACGCCCCTGGTAACATCAGAGATGATTTTAGGAAATTGCAACAGAAGGGAAGCTTCCTCAATGACACACAAAGTGCGGGTTGGGGAGGGTCAAAACCCACAAGGTCTGAGGCTATAACACCTAACAGTTAAACATTCTGCGTGTCTTCTTCTCTTTCCATTTATCTAGTGCCCTAGAGGTATGGCTTTAATTGACCAATTTGACATGTACCGCTCGGTATGGTGTACCAAACGGGTCAAAAGTAGTGGTATTGCAGCACTGATCATTTTTTACCGATGCACTTATAATTTTTTACATGTACCAATGCAGCGTTACGTTTTATCAGTGCAGCGTTATTTTCATCTGTCCACTGATGAAATTTACCAGTGCAGCACTATATTTATCGCTGCACTGTTAAATTTTACCAGTGCAGTGATAAAATACCGTTGCACTGATAAAAAAATTATCGCTGCACTGACAATTTCGCTGCTATTACATTTTATCTGTAGACTGCGAAAAAAGGACCATTTAGTCTGACCAATCAGAGAGCGCGTTACAAAAGAACACCTGTCTATTAATTAGGTTTGACATTATGTGGTTAATTTTTATAGCAATATTAATTAAAATAGTGCAATATTACATTGACAAAATTATTTACAAGTTCTAGAGTACTGTATTATAATAACATATATATTTATTTATAGATATATGTAAAAACATTCTCATCGGGTCTACTGCTGCCATATTAAAAACACAAAAGGGAAACATTTTTCTAAATCAACAACAGCATAACGAAAGGCAACAAATATTTTTGTGTTGCTACTGGAAATACTGTTGAGAATCGTACACAAAATTGCACAGTAGAGACTTTACGCATAATTGCATGACAGCCCTGTAAAAAGTCATTAATAACGTCGCGCTACGAACGAGTCTGTTTATAATTTTCGACTTCATTTTACACCAATAGAATGTTAATCACAGGATTCTGGTTTGGTATATACACTTTTAAGTATCAACGACAAAATTACTGGAAGCAACGCATGTAGGGAACGGCTGCATCTATCATTAGTAAACAAAAAAAATCAAACATCATACCAATAATTTGAACGTTAACATATGTAACTTTTTTAATCTAATGCCCTACTATAGAGCTTGCGCTGTTTGCCCGCCCCTTCGAGACCTGCAACTTATGCTCCATCACGAAAACACGCCTATATAGTTATGACCCCTTTAAACCCCACTTTTATTTGGTAAAACTGGGGTTTACAGGGGTATACATTATTTTTCTTATTTATGCTCAAAAACATACATTGTGAATACTCGTTAGAACCGCCTCATAATCTATATGTTGAGCAGAAATATGAAAAATATCACAGTTTTTTATCTGAAAATTTTCAGTTTTTGGACACGCCTGTATAGTTTTGACTCCTTTAAACCCCACTTTTATTTGGTAAAACTGGGGTTTACAGGGGTATACATTATTTTTCTTATTTATGCTCAAAACCATAGATTGTGAGTACTCGTTAGAACCGCCTCGCCGAGGCGGTTCTAACGAGTACCCATAATCTATATGTTGAGCAGAAATATGAAAAATATCAGTTTTTTATCTGAAAATTTTCAGTTTTTGGACGTACAATTTTCTATATATTTGAATAGGCGTGTTTTCGTAATGCTAGTAAGAACTGAATACACATAGTTTTGCAGTATCTGTTCTTTCTACTATTACTGCAGCCGATCAAACAATAGTCACTACTATACTAGTTCCCATTATGAAAACATGCCTATTCAAATATACTGAAAATTTTACCACCAAAAAATGAAAATTTTCAGATAAAAATTTCTGATATTTTTCATATTTGTGCTCAAAACATAAATTGTGGGTACTGTACCCACAATCTATGTTTTTAGCAGAAATAAGAAAAATAATGTATACCCCTGTAAACCCCAGTTTTACTATATAAAAGTGGGGTTTAAGGGGGGGGTCAAAATTATATAGGCGTGTTTTCGTGATGCCAAGCCAAATGGTTGTTTTCACTGCAGGACTGTAACAGACGGATGTTACAATTACAGTGCCGACTTTTCTCTAATCGCGATGCTAACGAGCATGAGTATTCGAGCTGAAAGTAACCCGTAGTACTAAGAAATGGATTCACCTAGCAATACATATCCTTTCTTTCTACTATTACTGCATATTCTTTCTTTCTACTTTCTACTATTTCTATGCCACCATTATCTGCAAAGAGTGATTGCTGCATGGACAACTTATGAGAGATTTTTTTACTTCACATTAAAGTAAACTTTGGAGGAAAAAGTGTGCTCGGTGCTGGACTCGAACCCACGACTCCCCGCTTGCAAGTCAAGTGTTCTACCTTGTGTGAAACTGAAAGCCCTTAGCCTTTGACATTTGGTCCTTATTTTTTTTCTAGCGTACTTTTACCAAGAGTGTTCACATTATAGGTGTGAGGTCAAATTAGCCCTGCCCCAAGGGTCACTTGCTTTATATAGACTCACATGGAGGAAAATTAAATAGAAATCTTCTTGTGTGAAAGTGGAAGGCACAGGTCTTTGATATTTGATATGTCACTTTATCAAAGCTATACTTCATGTAAGTTTCCGTTTCGCCAAATTAATTTAAGCTGACTTACATATCTAAAAAAGGGTAAGAGAAAAGTCCAGGGAGTGCTACAATCACAAACCGCAGCTCTTCCCAGACACCAAGAGGAAGAGGAAACAGACAAAACCAAACAAGCGCAAATCAAACAAACATACGAAAAGCACCAAGACTAGCTCTCTCTTCCCCAAACGAGGTAATCGCAAAGCTAAAAGAACTGAAAAACACAAGAACAAAATAGCACAAGGCAAGACATAAACAAATCGCCTCGTACAATAAACCACAAACCAATAAACAATAAGACTAACACCGGGACCACCGCCTTAGAACCATCAGTAGAATAAGCATAGCCATCAACAATAATTTTGGTTCCGATATACCTTGTTGCAGAAGTGTTTTCTGACTGATGTTTTATTTTTCTACCAAGGCACTTTGTCTGCGATAGAATTTCGAAAACGCCTTCCGAAGTTTAAAATAACGATAGCCCTTCCTAAGAAGTTTGGAAGTTAGGTTTTATAACGGCAGTTAAAGTCACTAAGATTTAAAGAAACTCTGGCGAATCTAATTAGTTGAGATATGTATACCCCATATGAGGTACGCCGGGGAACATCGCCGTCCGGAAAAATGAAATTGACTATATCAAAATCAAAATCGTCCCGTTTATCATAAATTTTGATGGAAACTGTACCATTAGATATACAAAGATTCAAATCCAAACAAGGTGCCTCGGTATCGGAAGAATTGGCTTTATTTAACTGGAGTTCGGTAGGGTATATGCGGTCCACCATTTGGTCAAAGTAAATATTGTCAATATTTAATAAATCATCAAGGTATCTTGATGTCGAATTGAAAGCCTGAATAATGTCAGCCTGATTTTCCCGTGAGAGAGATTTTCATGAAATCTCTCTCATAACAAAAAAGAAACAAATCTGCAACAAGAGGAGCACAATTGGTTCCCATCGGAATACCAATAGTTTGCCTAAAAAGTTTAGTTCCAAATCTAATGAAAATGTTATCCAAAAGATAAACAAGGGCATCACAGACTTTTTGACAAGACCATAAATTGTAATTCTTGTATACATGAGAAGTGAAAAAGCACATTCTTCGTTGCAAGCCAAATATTGGGTATACCGTTCGGTTAATCAAATCAATAAGTTAACTTTTTTATAAGATGATGAGGTAACGTAATATACAGTGTAGAAAAAATCATATGTAGACAATATAGAAGCCTTAAAGAGTTGGATTTAAATTTATATAGAACTTAATTTGATTTTTTTATTGATATAAAATAGTTAATTCCGTCCCTTTTGTAAACAGTATCATAGTATCTAATCCAGTGATTTTTAACTGCAGGAAAGGTATGAAGTAAGCAGTTTGGACAAAATAGTAGTCGTACATGAACTTAAATTTGCAATGAAACGTGCTTTATAAGGTCGGTTATGAAGTTTTGGTAATCAATATAACGTAGGAAGTTTGTTTTGGTTTTCTTTAACACCCACTGCAAACTCAGCAGTAATATCGATAGAATGGGTATTAAAAAAAGATCTCTCGTCAGTAGAAATCCGTTCATATGTTTTGGTACTATCAAGTTCTTGTATTAGAGTATTGATATAATGAAGTCGTCACACAACAACAACATTATTAGCAGCTTTATCAGCTGGAGCCAAAACAAACTTCCTATGAAATTCTTGGATACCTTGTTTCAAATATTGAAAAGATAGTTTAGGCTTAGGAGGGAGAAGATCAATGTTATTAGAGTAAAATAAAATACGTTCATCAATGATCTTAAAAAGCTTTAATTTCCAATTATTTAAAGCATTAAATTCAACATGCTCTCGTTTACACCAACGTGTATAATAATCATTTAAAGCACAGGCAATTGTTTCCCGACATATATTGAAATCAATGTGGTCTGAGAATCAATATTTAGTTTCTTTTGAAATATCTGAACATATTCGTGAATCAGTTATAATCTTCAAGTTACCAGTAACAATATAACCCGCTGGTTGCTAACAAAATTTAGAATCTTTACAATCTCAATAATCAGGGACGCTAATTTCAGTATCAAGATCAGAAACTTTGAAATTAAGTATAGTATTACGGATAGGTTTGTTATATTTGTAACAGATAATAGGAGAATCCGTGTTTTCGAAATATGAAGGTATAGATGATATAACATTATTATCTCGAAATATGCTAGGTAAATTTATGAATTCAATACCTTTATTTATGAATGGAATTTTGATGAAGTGTCTAATGTGGTTAATTTCAGAATCAATGTAAGGACGAAGAGCATGTTGAGTATAACATCTAATAAGAATAGCTGCTTCATACAGATCATGTTTTTTATCATAAAATTTATTCGCCCCATCATCTAACTTACGTAATGAAGAAATTGACACGGAAGCTAGTTTAGAAAGCATTTGATGACGTCCAGATTTTTTAAGAGAATATTTAAATCAAAAAGAGTTAAGACAGTTTTATGTTTTCGTTTAAAATTCCCATTTTTTCGCTTACCATGGGATCGTTTCTTACGTTTTTCTAAAAGGAAAAATAAAACATCAAAATCCGGCATTTTAGAAATATTTCCTTCATGGTAAATATTATCATTAAATCCAAGTGGAAAAGGGGTTTGTAAACGCTAAATCCATTTAAGTTCAATGTCTTAAAATATTTTCAATCTTTCGGTAGAATCGGATTTGTGTATAACTTTTTCAACAGGTTGAACAAAAACTTTATTAGATGATCATGAATGATCAGCTCTCCGGAAATGTTTATTAAGAAAAGTACCAATTTGCTTTTTTTTTTTTTTTTTTTTTTTTTTTTTTTTAATTTTAAACAAATGTTCCTTAAACCTATGTTGGTCTGTCCAACATACTGCATTCCTCAACCTCCTTCGCTGCAAGTGAGAACAGATATAACATCTTCTGATTTTCAGTCTAAATCAGAGTTGTTTACAACTGACAATTGCCTATGCTTAACTGAAGAAAAGATTGTTGACTGACAAATTAAATGATTGCAGCAAATGCAAATCTTGGCATTGCACTTAGAAATATTAGGGTACATAGTCTTCCTTTTATACTATTTATACTTCCTTTTATACGGATTCATATATTTTAGAAGTATAGGAGATTTAATTGGAGAGAGTCTAATTCTTAGGTGAATACGGAAAATATTATAATTGGAAGCGCCATATGAATTTATAGATGATACAGAGTGAAGTTTCAAAGGCGAAACGTTAACAGTAGGTAACAAGATGTTAAATCTAGCAGTATCTGTAAACAAGAAGCAGAATGTAACCTAATAGGAAAAATTGTAATTTTAATTCTATTTGTGATACTCATATAGTTGTAAAGGACGTAGTACCATCAGATAAAAAGCGGTATTCGTACCGGCTATTGTAGGCAGTCAGTAGCGATGCAAACAGGCGGTGGGACCAGTGCATACAGAGTATAACAACAACAGACAATACATAACTAAGTTAATACAAGGCCAAAGAAACGTGAAATAAGAAATTGTTAAAAACAGGATACGAACCCCGGTAAATATCTAACCTTCATGATGTATAAATTGGTATCAGGAGGAAGAGAAATATAAAAGGTGATTGTAAAGTGCAAACCCTGGCACTTGAAATAATTACACCATTTAATGAATGTACGGGGAGACTTTCTAGGGTCTCCACACGGCACAAACACAATAGGCGTGGCATGCAAAGAAAGGGTAAGAGAAAAGTCCAAGGGGTGCCACAATCACAAACCGCAGCCCCTCCTAGATACCAAGAGTAACAGAAAACAGACAAAACCAAACAAGCGCAAATCGAACAAACGTACGAAAAGCACCACGACTAGTTCTCTCTTTCCCAAACGAGGTAATCGCAATGCTAAAAGGACTGAAAAACACAAGAACAAAATAACACATGGCAAGGCATAAAACAAATCGCCTCGTAAAATAAACCACAAAACAACAAAGAGTAAGACTATCACCGGGACCACCGCCTTAGAACGGTCAGTAAAATAAATAAATTACGGGGGTGGGGGGGTGGTTAAAGCAATTTTACGGCCAGCCAACTTCACCCTGGGTCCCGATGTAACTCGTAATACAGAAATAAAACTTCGGTTCTCATAAAGGCTCCCAACTCAGTCAATGCATCCAAGCAAAAACATAAAAATCAAATTCATCACTATGATAAACAAATACGAGTACTCATGGCTAATTCTGCTATGTGACAGAGTAAATGAAAACCAATAGTTAAACCACGGCGGGCCAAGCCAAAGACAAATCGTCAAGCCCAAACCCTATGTTTAAAGTTTTACGGGGAGGCCGTCATTGAGTCTCAGGCCCGAGCTGCCGTCGTCCAATTAAAGAGTGAAGCATAGCCATCAACAATGATTGGGTTGATAGCTAGGCATGCAGTCTGCCGCATAATACGAGGGCGAGTCAATAAAAAACCAGCCTAACTTATTTCTGGGTGAGATCGAGCTCTTCTTTTTCGATGTTATTACCCTCTAGAATGATGCACCTGGACCAACACGTGTTCCAGTGCCATCAGACCAGAACTGAAGAAGCCAGGGTCCTTCTCTCTGACCCACTCCTCAACTGCCGCCACGACTTCTTCGTTGGACCGGAAATGACGTCCACGGATATCCTTTTTTAAATTAAAGGTAAGAGAAAAGTCCAGGGAGTGCCACAATCACAAACCGCAGCCCCTCCCAGACCCCAAGAGGAAGAGGAAACCGACAAATCCAAACAAGCACAAATCGAACAAACGTACGAAAAGCACTAAGATTAGCTCTTTCTTCCCCAAGCGAGGTAATCTCAATACTAAAAGGACTGAAAAACACAAGAACAAAATGACACATGGAAAGATATACAACAAATCGCCTCTAGAATAAACCACAAATCAACAAAGAATAAGACTAACACCGGGACCACCGCCTTAGAACGGCCAGTAGAGTAAACCACCGGGGGGTTTAAAGCACTTTTACAGCTAGCTAACTTCACGCTGGGTCCCGATGCTACTCTTAATACAGAAACACATAAAAAATCGGTTCGCATAAAGGCTCCAAACTCAGTCAATGCATCAAAGCGAAAACACAAAAATCAAATTAATCACTGTAATAAACAAAGACGAGTACTCATGGCTAATTCTACTGTATGCCAGAGTAAATAATAAACCAATAGTTGAACCACGGCGGGCCAAGCCAAAGACATATCGTCAAGCCCCAACCCACTGGTTAAAGTTTTACGAAGAGGCTGTCATTGGGTCTGAGGCCCGAACCGCCGTCGTGCAATTAAAGAGTGAAGCATAGCCATCAACAATGATTGGGTTGACAACTAGGCATGCAGTCTGCCGCATAATATCCAGGCTATAGCCAATTCTTTTATAACGGTTAATAAGTTTTCTGAATTGCTCCGAAAAGTTAGATTTACCTACAATTTTTCTAAATATGTACACTAAGTCATTGTAAAATTCTGGTTTTGATATACCTTGTTGCAGAATTGTTTTCAGAGTGACGCTATATTTTTCTAACAAGACACTGTGTCTGCAATAAAATTTCGAAAACGCCTTACGAAGTTTAAAATAACGATAGCCCTGCCTAAGAAGTTTGACAGTAAGGGCTTTATTACGGTTGTTAAAGTCATTAAGATTTGAAGAAGCTCTGGCGAAGCTAATAAGTTGAGTATGTATACCCCATATGAGGTACGCCGGGGGACATCGCCATCTGGAAAAGGTAAATTGGCTATATCAAAATCGTCCCGTTTATCATAAATTTTGGTGGAAACCGTACCATTAGAAATACATAGATTCAAATCCAAAAAAAAAAGTGCCTCGGTCTCGGAAGAATTTGCTCTTTTTAATTGGGGTTCTGTAGGGTATATCCGGGCCACCATTTGGTCAAAGTAAATATTGTCAATATTTTATAAATCATCAAGGTATCTTGAAGTTGAATTGAAAGCCTCAATAATGTCAGCCTGATTTTCACGTGAGAGAGACTTCATGAAATCTCTCTCATAACAAAAAAGAAACAAATCTGCAACAAGAGGAGCACAATTAGTTCCTATCGGAATACCAATAGTTTGCCTTTAAGATTTAGTTCCAAATCTAATAAACATATTATCCAAAAGATAAACAAGGGCATCACAGACGTTTTGACACGACCATAAATTGTGATTATTATATACATCAGAAGTGAAAAAAGCTTATTCTTCGTTGCAGGTCAAATATTGGGTATTCTCCCGAATAAACGTTCGGTTAATTAAATCAATCAATTTATCTTTTATAAGATGATGAGGTAACATAGTATACAGTGTAGAAAAATCATATGTAGACAGTTTAGAAGCCTGAAAGTTTTTAGATTTAAATTTATTGAGAACATCATTAGAATTTTTAATTGACCAAAAATAGTAAATTCCGTCCCTTTCGTAAACAGTATCATAGTATCTAATCCTATGTTTTTAACAGTATTAAGGAATGAAGTTAGCAGTTTGGACAAATTAGTAGTCGTACAAGAACTAGAATTAGCAAGGAAACGTGCTTTATAAGGTCGTTTATGAAGTTTCGGTAACCAATATAACGTAGGAAGTCTGTCTTGCTTTTCTGTAATACTCACTGCAAGCTTAGCAGTAATATCGATAGAATGGGTATTAACAATAGATCTCTCGTCAGTAGAAATCCGTTCATATGTTTTGGTACTACCAAGTTCTTGTATTAGAGTATTGATGTAATAAAGTCGTCACACAACAACAACATTATTAGCAGCTTTATCAGCTTGAGCCAAAACATACTTCAAATATCGAAAAGATAATTTAGGCTTAGGAGGGAGAAGATCAAGGTTATTAGAGTAAAATAAAATACGTTCATCAATGATCTTAAAAATCTTTAATTTCCATTTATTTAAAGCATTAGACTCAACATGCTCTCGTTTACACCAACGCGTACAATAATCATTTAAAGCACTGGCAATTGTTTCCCGACATTTATTGAAATCAATGTGGGCTGGGAATCTTTATTTAGGTCCTTTTGAAATAACTGAACGGATTCGTGAATCAGTTATAATCTTCAAGTTACCAGTGACAATATGACCCGCTGGTTGATAACAAAATTTAGAATCTTTGCAATCTTTTGGGAATAGGAAATAGTCACTAGGAGCTAAGTCCGGAGAATAGGCGGGGTGCGGTATTAGCTCGTACCCATTCCGCTCAACAGCATCCATTGCAATTTTGCAAGTGTGGACTCTCGCATTGTCCTGTCGGAGCAGAATCCCTTTGGAGAGTTTACCTCGGCGTTTTTCACGGATCACAGTTCTCAGTTGGTCGAGCAAATTTGCATAATACGCAATTGTTCTTGTACTTTTCTTTGCTAGACAGTCCAACATAATCACGCCTTGTGCATCCCAAAGTACAGTTGCCATCACCTTGCCTGCAGAGGGTTGCGTTTTGAACTTCTTTGGCCTCGGAGACCCCGGCCCTGCACTCTGGCGACTTTGAGATTTATTCGGTGGCATCTGATGGGCGTCCAGACCTGGTTTTGTCTTTTAAAGACGTTCTACTGCGTTTGAATTCCCCAACCCAGAATTTAATTTGTGCATACGATGGTGCAGAAGACCCATGAACATTGGTCAACTCACAATGTATTTCCTGACCTGTTTTCCCTTTCAAATACAAGTACCGAGTTTCAGCATGGTACTCAATTTTTGACGAAAAGTTTACTTTTGCATCGATAGCCATGTTTGACATTCAATATCTTATGAGTGAATGACACGATAAGGGTATAATTTTGCCCTCAGGCCTAAAACATGTATTGAAACAAGGCATGAAAATCTTGGGTGTCTCGGTCAATTGGAAATGGGATAGGCTGGTAACTTATTGACTTGCCCTCGTATCCAGGCTATAACCGATTCTTTTATAACGGTTACATAATTTTCTGAATAGCTCCCAAAAGATAGATTTTCCCACATTTTTCTAAATCTGTACACTAAGTCACCGTAAAATTCTGGTTCCGATATACCTTTTTGCAAAAGTGTTTTCAGATTGACATTATATTTTTCTACCAAGGCACAGTGTCTGCGAGAAAATTTCGAAAATGCCTTCCGAAGTTTAAAATAACGATAGCCCTTTCTACGAAGTTTGGCAGTAAGGGCTTTATTACGGCAGTTAGTCACTAAGATTTGAAGAAGCTTTGGCGAATCTAATAAGTTGAGATATGAGGTACGCCGGGGAACATCGTCATCCAGAAAAGGGAAATTGACTATATCAAAATGAAAATCGTCCCGTTTATCATAAATTTTGGTGGAAACTGTGCCATTAGATATACAAAGATTCAAATAAAAAAATGCCTCGGTATCGGAAGAATTTGTCTTTATTCAACTGGAATTCAGTGGGGTATGTGTGGTCCACCATTACTCTAAGATACGATACCAAAGGTTTTTCAAATGATTGTTAATTTTTTTTTTTTAAATGCTACCGTAAACCTGCTTAGAACAAATATCCCTTAAATAAAATTAATCTTCTTGTGTCAAAGTGGAAGGCACAGGTCTTTGATATTTGATATGTCACTTTATCAAAGCTATACTTCATGTGAAATTTCCATTTCGCTAAACTATTTTTAGCTAAACGACATACTAAGTTACTCTAGGATACGATACCAAAGTTTTTTTCAAACGGTTGTTAAATTCTTTATAATTATTACCGTTAATTCCAGCTACAGGACCAGTTTGACTACCTGATTATATGCCTAAAATGTTGTAAAGGAGCAGTTTTGATATGGGTCTACACTGCTTGCATAGGCGAGTATATCCAAGTAAAAATTTATTAGAATTCCGGGATTCCAGGACTTTTTTCGTTTACAGATTATGTAATGATAGCTCTAAACATTTTTTTCTATCCAAATACAGTAAAACCTCAATGGCTCGGACACGGATAGCTCGTATACCGTGGATGATTTGAACCCACTTTTGAGTCCATTAGAAATGCTTTCGATAGCCTAAGAAAACGAATATTTATGGAAATTTTAAGGAAATTGTGTTACACTCAACATACCATTATTGTATAGACGATCAAAAAGACTTTCCTAAATTACATCATTTGCTTCCTGGCTTGGCGTCATGATTAACTCTCAGTAACTCAAACTACCCATGTCTCGAATAATTTTCCTGCAAATCTACCTCCAATTTACCAAATGATTTTTTTTTTTTTTTTTTTTTTTTTTTTTTTTTCTTTTTTTAGTTCTGATTTTAAAACATGATGATTTTTCTTCATTTTAAAAGGCTTTCCGAAAATAAAAAAGAATGAAGTTTTCGATGACCGCGGACCTGTCGTCAACAGCCATTTATTATTCTTTTCAGAATTTTGCTTATTTTTTTTTATCCGAATGAGTGAATAGATAATAGTTATCATGATTTAAAAAGGTTTTCAAAAAACAAAATAAAATAAAATAAAATAAAATTTTGCATGACTTTGACCTGTCGAAAAAAGCCATGTCTCGAATAATTTACCTGAGAACCTGCCTCCAATTTACCTACCCTATCGATTTTTGCAAAATTTGCAGTCATTTTTTCTATCAACCAATTGAGTGATTTTTTTTATTTTTAGTTATCCTGATGTCAAAACGTGATATTTTTCTTCATTTTGAAAGGCTTTCAAAACAATCAATACAAAAAAATGAAGTTTACGACGACCACGGACCTGTCGAAAAAAGCAATTGTTTGCTGTTTTCATAATTTTGCATATTTTACATCCAAATCAGTGAATTTTTAGATTTTAGTTTTCCTGATGTAAAACCATGATGATTTACGTTATTTAAAACTTTGTAAGTCGTTTGCGAAATTTTATCGCAGACACGGTAGAAAAATATTGTGTCAGTCTGAAAACACTTCTGCAACAAGGTATATCGGAACCAGAATTTTACGATGACTAAGTGTACAGATTTAGAAAAATTGTAGGAAAATCTAACTTTTCGGAGCAATTCAGAAAACTTATTAGCCGTTATAAAAGAATTGACTCTAGCCTGGATATTATGCGGCAGACTGCATGCCTAGTTGTCAACTCAATCATTGTTGATGGCTATTCTTCACTCTTTAATTGCACAATGGCGATTCGGGCCTCAGACTCAATGACGGCTTCTTCGTAATGGGTTGGGGCTTGAGAATAAGTCTTTGGCTTGGCCCGCCGTGGTTCAACTATTGGTTTTCATTTACTCTGGCATACAGTAGAATTAGCCATGAGTACTCATCTTTGTTTATTACAGTGATGAATTTGATTTTTATGTTTTCGCTTTGATGCATTGACTGAGTTGGGAGCCACCCAGGGTGAAGTTGGCTAGCTGTAAAAGTGCTTTAAACACCTTCCCCTACCCCACCCATCCCCCACCCCGAGGTGGTGTTTTACTCTACTGACCGGCCTAAGGCGGTGGTCCCGGTGTTAATCTTACTCTTTGTTGCTTTGTGGTTTATTCTACGAGGCGATTAGTTTTATGTCTTACATTGTGTTATTTTGTTATTATGTTTTTCAGTTATTTTAGCATTGCGATTACCTCGCTTGGGGAAGAGAGAGCTAATCTTGGTCATTCTTTTATGGATTTATGATTTTGGATTACGGCTTTGGTACCATGACCGCAACTACTTTAAACAATATTTATTTTAAAGCTCGTATAAAGTTACATCGATAAAACAGACATGTCGAATAGGATCTAACTGTAAGCTGTAATGCTTATAAATGTCATCTCCTGGAAACAAGTTCGTATACAACATAACTGAACGGCATGACTAATAATGAAAACTGTTGGACATTTTGAACAAGCAAACAAGACACAGAGAGAGAGAGAGAGAGAGAGAGAGAGAGAGAGAGAGAGAGAGAGAGAGAGAGCGAGAGAGAGAGAGATTTTGACCGACTGACGCCCGTGCCTAAATATGTATGGGATCAAGAGCTGTACGTTAAATATGTAGAAGTGCCATTTAGTACGTTAGCCAACGGTTGATGACTGGGTATGCTATACAAATCTTCCAGACTTGATGATGAAATCCTGTACTTGCAAGAAAAGGGCTTCATTTTCCTGAGATGTTAAGTTAGTTTTGCCGTGCAGAAGATCTTTAACTGAGTAACTGCGTAAATCGGCCGGTAAGTATCTTTCCCTTGCAACCGTGTAGTTAGGACAACTGAAGAAGAAATGTTGCACACTTTCAAATCCTCCACAGCGACAAGATGGGCTGGGAATGATATGTTTGCGGTAGAGATCAGAGTTTAGGGAACTGCAGTCCATTCTTAGTCGAGCTTGGAGGATCTGATCTAAGCGTGTACCAACATTGAAGTATTTGGGAAGTGTCTGTATGTTTCTGTTCAGGAACGATTTGAATATTGTTAAGGTTGATGCCTCTTTAGTTTCAGCCGGCAAGTTGTTCCAGGCTCGTATAGTAGCCGGAAAGAACGAATCAAGAAAGAGATTAGTATTGGCTCTGTAGTTTTGAATGTGGTCAGAGTTTCGGAGATTGTACCTAGTTGTTGCTTGTACAGTTGGAGGCACAAGGTTCATAAGATAGTTTGGAGCTGACCCATGCAGTATTTTGTAAAACGCTACAAGCTTGTGTTTGTTCCGCCTGCTTTGAAGGGACTCCCAACCCAGGTCAGAGTAAATTTTATCTATGTTACAGAGTTTTGTTGCTCCTGTTATTATTCTCGCGGCCTCGACATGTATTGCATCCAACTGCTTTTTGGTTTCCAAGGAGCAGTTGTCCCACACTATGTCACTGTATTCAAGAAGGGGACGAACAAAGGCAGTGTACATTTTTTCAAGGGATTTTCTACTGACTCTGAACTTCAAAGCCCGGAGAAGATTTAAACGTATACAGGCCTTCTCAGAAATTGTTCGCACGTGATCTGCCCAGTTGCATGTATTAGAGAATGTGAGTCCTAAGTGTTTGTGCGTAGAGGTTTCTTGTATCATTGTGTTGTTTAAAAAGAGAGGTGGATGATATACAGGGGTTGATTTCCTAGAAAGTGTCATAGCCATGGTCTTCTTTGCGTGGAATTCAACAAGCCAATCGACGGCCCAGGCGGAAATAGCACGTAAATCGGCATTTAGAATTCTTGCAGCTTGATCGGGGCATTCGACTATAATATACAAACTGGTGTCGTCTGCGAACAGACGAATGGAACATCCAGTGCGTTGGGCAATATCGTTGATATAAATGAGAAACAAGAGTGGGCCCAAAATGGACCCTTGGGGAACTCCAGCTTCAACTGGTGCCCAGTCAGAAGTTTGACCATTTAGAACTACACGTTGCCTACGTCCTGAGAGGTAACTGGTAAACCATTTAAGAACTTGTTCTGAACAGCCTATACCTCGAAGTTTGTGAAGTAAACCTTTGTGCCAGACTCTGTCGAATGCCTTACTGATGTCGCAGAAAACTGCTCGCACTTCTTTGCCATTGTCAACTGCCTCACAAAATGTGTGGTAGGTGTGTAATTATTGGTAAGTGGTGGAGTCGCCTTGGATGAAGCCAGACTGGAACGGAGTTAGTAACTTGTGAGATACAACGTAGTTATAAAGATGCTTGTGAACGCAGCGTTCCATTGTTTTACCTATGGAACTCAAGAGAGAAATAGGTCTGTAGTTGCTCGGCAGTGATTTGTCATCTTTTTTATGGATCGGAGTTAAATTGGCATCTTTCCATGCGGGTGGAAAGTAACCTTGGAGTAGTGATCTATTGAAGACAATGAACAATGGATATGCTAAGAAGTCAGCGCCTTCGCGTAAAAGTCGCGGACTAATTAAATCTGGGCCGCAAGCTTTGTTCACGTCCAAATGTCGCAGTACGTCGAGTATATCCTGGGTGTAGATTGTAATTGACTCGAGTATATGCTGTGCAGGTGCGATATTGGGTAAGGGTTTATTTAGGTCGTTAACTTTAGTCTGGGATGAAAAATAAGTATTTAACAATTCTGCTTTCTGACAGTCTGTCTGTGCTACTTCATGATTCATAGTGAGTGTGGGGATGTTGTTAGAAGATTGTCCAAGGTTTAAGAGTTGTTTGGAGGTTTTCCAAAATAATTTGGAATTACTATTTTCAGAAGACAAGAGATTATCAAGTTTATCAAAATAGTCCTTTTTTGATTTTCTTACGGCATTGTTGGCTTTATTTCGTAGTTGCTTGTATTTCGTCCAAAAGTGCATATTGTTCGTTTTCTTAAATTGCCTGTAAGTGCGTTTACGTTTTCTAATCAAATCTTTAATGTGGCATGTGATCCACGGATGATCGTCTGGTTTAATTGTTACAATTTTATTGGGGATTGATTCCTCGGCAGCCTTGATTATAGTGTCGGAAATAACCTGAATATTTTGGTCGATGTTTTCGTCGACTTCGATTTTTTGTAGGAGGTTGGAGTCCATTAAAATCATTCTATATTTGTCATAGTCGGCTAGTCCGTAGTTCCATATCTTACGTCGAAATGATGGTGTATGCGTGCGTGTAAATTTAAGTACAGCTATCACCGGACAGTGGTACCTAGTGTAGTCAGCTACGAAAGGGTCTGCGACCACTTGTCAGGACGTTATTATTGCTGCGTACTAGAAGCAGGTCAATGACAGATGAAGAATGCTCGGTGAAATGCGTGGGCTCGGATATAAGCTGCTTTAGATTATATTCTAACATAAGTTCCTTGATTTTGTTATTATTGTTCTGGGACATGTCTATGTTGAAGTCGCCTGTGATGACGACATCGGCTATGTTGGTATTGCATGCTCTGTCTACGCTTTCTTTAATCAATTCGAAGTAGTCCTGTCCGCTGTTGGGAGGTCTGTAGAACCCTCCAATCAATACCTTTTTGGATTTTACCTGGATTTGGACCCAAACAGATTCAACACCGGGTAATTCCAGGTCTGATCTACGTTTGCATGATAATGAATTACGGGCGTAAACGGCAACCCCTCCACCGGGGCGACCTTGTCTGTCTGATCTGAAAGGTGGCATAAAGTGCTCGATTTGTATATCAGAACTATTAGTATTTTGATTTAGCCAGCTTTCCGAAAAAACTAGGACGTCGTATGCCTCGGCTTCGCTTCGTATAATGTCCATTTTGGGTAGTAAACTTTGGATATTCAAATGCAGTATAGCTAAGTGATTGGAGAGTAGTTCAAAGGACATTGCTGACAGATCACTGCTGTCAGCAGTGCTGCCCTCACCAGAGTCTGGTCCAGGATTAGTTTCAATGTCACCGCATTGAAGTAACAAGGACAACAACCATGTGATCAGATTAGAGACAAGTAGTAATAAGAAAGCATTACGACAGAACAGAATGTTGCATGAGGGCACATGAAAGTATTGACGCATAAAAGGTGTGCTAATGTTCTTATAAAGCTCGTTGCTTCGCTGGAAAGCCAGTGTCAGACTAAATGCGGGTATATTGCGAGTGTTTGGAGAACAAGAGAGCATTAGTATCATACTAAATAGTAGCAAGTTAACCTTTTCATGTGATAGTCGTTTCGTATAACCCAGCCTTAATGATAAAGAAACACTGAAGGTGCCACCAAGCCCATCTGATCTAAGTTTGCTAGGCATTAGATGCTGGCTAGTAGGAAATGTAAAAAGATCAAGACGGGTTGTAGTGGCAGCCCCAGAGCATCCTGTATTGGCACTTTGTCTAATGGACAGTACGCATGAGGTAATGTGAGAAAACGGAAGGCAGGGGAGTCAGTCAGGGAGAAGGGGTAAGGGTTAGAACAAAGAAGTATGTAAGTAATAATAGAAAAATACATCAATTAATACAACCAGAGTAGCTTTGATGGTGGAAAAGTATTAAATATTAATGGAAAAAATTATAAGTGGAAAACAAATCTAAATTGTTATACAATGTGTAAACGTTTTCCATAGTAAGAGTGATGTATTGATAATTTAATCGATTTCACTTACTCTCACTTTCAGCCTAAGTATTATAACAAAGTGAAATTGATTAATTTTTTTAGTATAATTTGTTTGAAAAGGGAGGTACATATACACCTTATACATACTAGTAGAGAACATTGTCATTATTTACCGTTTATAGCAATCAACTTCGAAAATATACAGTAAATCTAGTAAAACGTCAAATAATAGAACAAATACATGCGAGATGGACATAATGCAAGCGGACTTTGTATACCATTCATGCAGCCATCACTTTAAGTAAAGTTACCATTACACACTTACAATGTTCATGTGAGTCTCATCGCGAGAAAACTTGTCTTTGAAAATGCGCGGCCAACTAAGGCCAAATATAATCAATTCTGCAGTCTTATGTGTCCTTCAGAGAAATGAAAATACATGAATCGACAAATGTGCAACAGCTTTAATGACGATCCTATCCGATCGGAGAACAGCAACGACGCTGATCAGACTTCACGGGCCTGCGTCATGTTATTCTCAAGGCACAAGACAGGCTTTCTCGCGACGCGAATAATCCATAAAGACGATGATGCCCCAATATAACAAACAAAACAATATCACCCATGTTGTGATGTCGTATCATGCAATGGTGTAGTGTAGTGTAGCATCGTACTAGAATGACATTTTACGGCGCAGTGCAGTGTAGTATTATATAAATTCACTGGACGCACATCGTTGAAGCAACGTCGAATCAACGCTAATCCAACGCTGCTTCAACGCTGCGTGCCGTCTGGGAACAATGGCTTTAATCAGGGTGACAAATCAAATCGGTAAGGTAATATTCGTTCAACAAGTTGTTGAAACTATAAAGGATTGGTGAATGTTCAACACAGACACCCGAGGCAGCTGAGGCAAAGTCTGTTTCCATGTATAACCACAGACAGCACGATTTGCAGTCACTAATGTGCTGGGAACCAGGGAATTTGACAGATAGTCCCGTGAACGAGAAGATTGGTAGTTAGCCATTGATCGAAGACACAGGTATACTAAACATCAGAAGATATGATGCGTGAAAATTCGATATGAAGAAACACTGTTTTATATATATATATACATATATACATACATACATATACACATACATACATGCACATACATACATACATATACAAACATATATATATATATATATATATATACATACATACACACACACACATACATACATATATACACATATATACACACGCACATATATATACACATATATACATATATATATATATATATATATATATATATATATATATATATATATATATATATATACAGCATACATACATACATATACATATATACACACACATACACAAGCATATACACACATGCACACATATATACCTTTACCACTGTCAGGGCTAATTCAGCAGACGACAAACAAATGATACCTCCCCCGAGAAAACAGGATTCGACATCCCACGCGAATTGTCCTCAATGAAGACAATTCAGGGCTAATTCAGCAGACAACAGACAAATGATACCTGCCCCCGAGAAAACAGGACCCGACATCCCACGCGAATTGTCCTCACTGAGCAAAATTCGCATTCCCACGAGAACTGTCTTCACCGAGCACAACCCGCATGAAATGCCAAGGCCTGCCCTCTGGTAAAAATAAGAAAGTATCCCAGAATGTCGTCTGCTGAAAATATACCCAGACTGACTCGTTTGACAAGTTGTTGGGACTATAAAGGATTGTTGACTGTTCAACACAGACACACGAGGCAGCTGAGGCGAAGTCTGTTTCCGTGTGTAACCACAGACAGCACGATTTGCAGTCGCTAAACATGCTGGGAACCAGTGAATTTTACAGCTAATCCCGTGAACGAGAAGGTTGGTAGTTAATCATTGATCGAAGACACAGGTATACTAAACATCAGAAGTTATGCATGAATATTCGGTATGAAGAAACACTGTTATATATATATATATATATATATATATATATATATATATATATATATATATATATATATATATATATATATATATATATATATATATACATATACATACATAATATATACATACACACATACACACACATGCATACATATATATATATATACCCTTACCACTGTCAGAGCTTTTCTTTAATACTCACTGCAATATTCCCTTGTCCCATATCTCTATGTAAACGTGAACAAAATTTGCGCCGGTACTTAGACGTTTACGTCTAAATATTTTGTCTTGTTTCTTTAAAAGGCTTTCAAAAATAAGAAACAAAATAAGTTTTGGATGACGCGGACCTGTGAAAAAAATACGTTTTTTCCTGTTTTAAGACTCTTGCTCATGTTTTATCCAAATGAGTAAATTTTAAATTGTAGTTGTCCTGACGTCAAAACATGATAATTTTTATTCATTTTAAAAACTTTTCAAAAAAACAAATGAAGTTTCCAATGACCGCGGACATGTCGAAAAGCTAGTTTTGCCTGTTTTCACAATTTTGCATATTTTTCATCAAAATGAGTGATTTTCTAGATTTTAGTTATCCTTATGTCAAAACATGATGATTTTCTTCATTCTAAAAGACTATCTATGACCGCGGACCTGTAGAAAAAAAAAAACAATTTTTATTTACTGTTTTCACATTTTTGCATATGTTTTTTTTTTTTATAATCATTATTATTTTAAATAGGTGAATGTTTTGGATTTAGTTATCCTGATGTCAAAACAATGCTGCTTTTCTTCATTTCAAAACGCTTTCCAAATAATCCAAAAAAAATGAAGTTTTCGATGATCATGAACCTGTCGAATAAAGCCATTTTTGCTGTTTAAATATATTTGTATAGTTTCATCCAAATGAGTGAAATTTTAGATTTTAGTCATCCTGATATCAAAACATGATGATTTTCTTCATTTTTAAAGGCTTTCCAAAACGTCCAAAAATGAATTTTTCGATGAGCATGGATCTCCTGAAAGAAAAGCGATTTTGTCCTGTTTTCACAATTTTGCATAATTCCCATTTAAATGAGTGAACTTTTAGATTTTTGTAATCCCGTTGTCAAAACCTAATGATTTTCTTCAATTCAAAAGGCTTCCAAAAATTTGAAGTTTTTGATGACCGTGGACCTGTCGAAAAATCCTTCTTCTTTTTTTTTTTTTTTTTTTTTTTTTTTTTTTTGCTTTTTTCACAATCAATTTTGCATATTTTTCTTCCTAAGGAGCGGATTTTTAGATGTGTTATCCCGATGTTAAAATACGATGACTTTCTATGCATTAAAATACTTTCCATCAAATCAAAAAAAAAAATAAAGTTTTCAATGACCGTGCAACTGTCGAAAAAAAAAGCCATATTTTATTGTTTTCCTAATGTTGCATATTTTTCATCCAAATGAGTAAATGTTTAGATTTTAGTAATCCTGATGTCAAAACATGATGATTTTCTTCATTTAAAAAGGCTTTCCAAACAATTTATAAAAAATTGTAGTTTTTGATGATCATGGACCTGTTGAAAAAAAAAACAAAAAAAACATTATTTGCTGTTTTCATAATTTTGCATATTTTTGTCCCCCGCCTTTTCGAAGAAAAAGCGAGGGGACATGGTATTCAGCTTTCAGTGGTGCGTGATGCGTGGTGCTTGGTTCCGAGTTTGTAGTTGGTACCTTGTGAGCGCAACTCCTCCTACAGTTTGGACCGATCCTTTCGAAACTTTACATGTGTTTTAATCATGGTCTGAAGATATGCATGTGCTTTTTTATAGAATCCTTAAGTTAACTTTTTTTTTACTTTTTTCACATTTTTAATTTAGACTTGTTTGCATGGTTCCGAGTTTGTAGTGGGAACCTTGTGAGCGCAACTGCTCCTACAGTTTTATACCGATCCTTCTGAAACTTCACAAGTATCTTAAACATGGTCTGAAAATATGCATGTGCTTTTTACAGAATCTTGATATTTTTTTTCTCCAATTTTTCACATTCTTAACAGACTTTCTTTTCATGCTTCAATACTATGAAAGTTATATGTAGTAGGTACCATGTGAGTGCAACTCCTCCTACAGTTTTATACCATTCCTACTGAAACAATACATAGGTTTTAACCGTAGTCTGAAGATATGCATATGCTTTTTATAGAATCTTGAAATTACCTGTTTTTTACTTTTTTCACATTTTTAACTTTTAACATAGACTTTTTATGCTTCCATACTCTGAAAGTGCATATAGTAGTAGGTACCTTGTGAGCACAACTCCTCCCACAGCTTTAAGCTTTTTGCTGTTTTTACAATTTTGCATTTTAGTTATACTGATGATAAAATATGATGATTTTCTTCATTTTGAAAGGCTTTAAAAAAAATGAAGTTTTTTATGACCGCAGACCTGTCGATAAAACACAACATTTTTTTGCGTATTCACAAATTTGCATATGCTTCATCCAAATCAGTGATGTTTAGATTTTAGTTATCTAAATGTCAGAATATCATGATTTTCTTCATTATAAAGGATTTTCTAAAATATCCAAAAAAATGAAGTTCTCGATGACCGAGGACCTATCAAAAACAGTATTTTTGCTGTTTTCATAATTTTGGATTTTGTTCCAAATAAGTGAATATTTAGCCTTTAGTTAGCCTGATTTAAAAACATGATGATTTTCTTCATTTCGAAAGGCTTTGCAAAAATCCGAAAAATTGAAGTTTTCGATGAGCGCGGACCTGTCGCAAAAAGCCATTTTTTTATTCTGCCTTTACAATTTTGCATATTTTTTCTTCCAGTGAGTGATTTTTTTTATTTTTGCTATACTAAAGACAAAACATGATGATTTCTTCAGCCTCGCAAACTATAGTGTTGCATATGAAGAGACTCAATCAAATCGAGTCTCCGATTTTCGTGAATTTGTGTGTTCTTTGTTTCCAAAGGCAATCCTTTTTTACTTTTATTTTACTCTACTGTAGCTGGTGTTGTGCCGTGTAGCGGCCGTAAAAAGTCTACCCGTACATCATCATAGTGACTGTTATATTTTATTTCCTTTGGGATCATTGAGCCCATCCTGGTTATTTTGAAAATCGAATACCGCTTAAGCCGGCGCTAGTGGGGGATGTATGCAGCCTCGCAAACTACAGTGTTGCATATGAAGAGATTCAATCAAACCGAGTCTCCGATTTTCGTGATTTTGTGTGCTCTTTGTTTCCAAATGCAATCCTTTTTTACTTTTATTTATCATCATTCTATATGGCTTTCAAAAAAACAAAAACATTGAAATTTTCGATGGTCAAGGAACTGTCGATTTTTTTTTTTTTTTTTTTTTTTTTTTTTTTTTTTTTTTTTTGACTGTTTACACAATTTTGCATCCAAATGAGTGAAAGTTTAGATTTTAGTAATTCTCATATCTAAACATGATGATTTTTTTTATTTTAAAAGCCTTCTCAAAACATCCAAAAGACTGAAGTTTTCGATGAGAGCAGACCTGTCGAGAAAAGCCAGTTTTCGCTGTTTTCACAACTTTGCATAGTTTTCATTTAAATAAGGAAATTTTAAGATTTGGTTACCCTCATGTCAAAACATGATGGTTTTCTTAATTTTTAAAGACTTTCCAAACCATCTAAAAAAGTTGAATTTTTTGTGACACCGAACCGGTCAAAACAAATATATATATATTCTGCTGTTTTCGCAATTTTGCTTATTTTTCGTCCAAACGAGTGATTATTTAGATTTAAATTCTCCTCATGTCAAATCATGAGGATTTTCTTCATTTTAAAGGCTTTCCAAAAAATGTTCTTAGATTACCGTGGACCGGTCCAAAAAAGCCATTTGTTCCTATTTTTACTATTTTGCATTCTTTTCATACAATTTAATGAATTTTTAGATTTTAGTTATCCTGATGTCAAAACATGATGATTTTCTTCATTTAAAAGTCTTTCCAAACATTGTTTTATGATAACATGGACCTATCGAAAAAAGCTATTTGTTCCTAATTTCATTATTTCGCGTATTTCTCATACAATATAATTAAGTTATCATGAAGAAATCATTTAAAAATGCTTTCAAAACAATTTGTTTCGATAACCCTGGAGCTGTCGAAAAAAAAAAGTTATTTGTTCCTATTTTCACTACTTTGCATATTTCTCATACAATATACTGAATGTTTAGATTTTAGTTATCCTTATGATAAGATCAGATAAGATAAGATAAGATAAGATAATTTTATTTCAGAAACATAGATCTACTGGCCCTTGAGTTCTACAGGTATAAATATAACTGTGTACATAAAGTACAGAAATGGCGAACAATATGGCATTTCCCATTGTGTGAATAGTGATTTTAGGCTATTCAACATATTTAAAGATTGCAATATACTAATATCACTATTACGCGTTGTACGAAGAGTTTGTGAGCACCGACACACTTCCAAATATCTTTTTATATGGTTTCTCATCACCGATAATAATTAACTTTGGTACATAGTTATGTATGATCTGTGTGGGACCAGTTCGGAATTCTAACAGGGAATACAATTATCTCCACTCCCAAAATTCCCCCTGTTCACCCACATTCATCACGTAAGTAAACACGGATATCCCTCATTTACATGAGTGACAAAAACATATATTATGAAAAAACAATGTGCAAAAAATGCAGAAACAGAGATATGTGAGGCGTGAAGTCACAGAGCAACCTATGCAACCTCGTGGCCCAAACGCACAGGCTGACCCGAGATGGTCTCTATCACCAGGTAGCTATACCTTAAATTCACAAATTTGCAAAACAAAATCAAAGTTCAGTTTACACATTTGCGCAGCCTGAATACTAGACTTACTTGGCATCAAACAAACTTCAAACTTTTTGTTAATATTATGTGGGAACCAGTAAGGACTCCTGCCAGGGGAGATGACCATCTCCTCTCCCAAAACTCCCTCTGTTTACCCACACTAATCATGCTCAGTAGCAAAGAATACCCCGCCTTCCATGAGTGACAAATATCTCATGCTCGATAAGAATCAGGGTGCAAACAAATACCGAAATCCTACGTTTTGATATCCATGATCAGCCCCGGATCAGCTTATGCCTACCCATAATCAGATCGCATAGGTCAATCCCCGACCTCCTCGATCAGCAGGTAACTACTAATAAATTGATAAATTCAAATTGGATAGATAAAATCATCTTAGTTCAGTTTACGTATTCACTCAGCCTGGTCCAAGACTAATTTGTTCATCAAGCAATTTTAACATTTTATTTCTATTATGTGGGAACCAGAAGTGAATTTTGCCAGGTGAGATAACTCTCCCCTCCCAAAACTCCGTCTATTTAACAAAAAAGGTAAGAGAAAAGTCCAGGGAGTGTCACAATCACAAACCGCAGCCCTTCCCAGACCCCAAGAGGAAGAGGAAACCGACAAATCTAAACCAGCACAAACCGAACAAACGTACGAAAAGCACTAAGATTAGCTCTCTCTTCCCCAAGGGAGGTAATCGCAATACTAAAAGGACTGAAAAACACAAGAACAAAATGACACACGGAAAGACATACAACAAATCGCCTCGTAGAATAAACAACAAAGCAACAAAGAGTAAGACTAGCACCGGGATCACCGCCTTAGAACGGTCGGTAGAGCAAACCACCGGGGGCTTTAAAGCACTTTTACAGCTAGCTAACTTCACCCTGGGTCCCGATGCTACTCTTAATACAGAAATACATAAAAATTCGGTTCGCATAAAGGCTCCCAACTCAGTCAATGCATCAAAGCGAAAACATACAAATCAAATTAATCACTATAATAAACAAAGACGAGTACACATGGCTAATTCTACTGTATGCCAGAGTAAATGAAAACCAATAGTTGAACCACGGCGGGCCAAGCCAAAAACGTATCGTCAAGCCCCAACCCACTGGTTAAAGTTTTACGAAGAGGCCGTCATTGAGTCTGAGGCCCGAACCGCCGTCGTGCAATTAAAGAGTGAAGCATAGCCATCAACAATGATTGGGTTGACAACTAGGCATGCAGTCTGCCGCATAATATCCATGCTATAGCCAATTCTTTTATAACGGTTAATAAGTTTTCTGAATTGCTCCGAGAAGTTAGATTTACCTATAATTTTTCCAAATCTGTACACTAAGTCACCGTAAAATTCGGGTTCCGATATACTTGTTGCAGAAGTGTTTTCAGACTGACGCTATATTTTTCTAACAAGGCACTGTGTCTGCGATAAAATTTCGAAAACGCCTTACGAAGTTTAAAATAACGATAGCCCTGCCTAAGAAGTTTGGCAGTAAGGGCTTTATTACGGTAGTTAAAGTCATTAAGATTTGAAGAAGCTCTGGCGAAGCTATTAAGTTGAGATATGTATACCCCATATGAGGTACGCCGGGGGACATCGCCATTCAGAAAAGGGAAATTGACTATATCAAAATCAAAATCGTCCCGTTTGTCATAAATACCAACACTCATCATGCCTAATAGCAACTAATATATCTCATTACATGATTTGCAAATACCTAAGCACAATATGACCGGTTGCAAACAAGCACAGAAATCCTACATTTTAAAATCCGTGCGAAAGATTTCCCATATCAACCTATGGCATCGCAAGATCAGATCGCACAGGCCTATCGCACAGGTTTATCTGCGTCCTCTTCAATCATCAGATAACTGTATCTTAAAAGAATACACTTGCAAGCAGAGAAATCTAAGTTCAATCTGTGGTGCAATTGCACAGCCTTATTCTAGCTTAATATGGTCATCAAAAGTTAAAAAGGCTAATAGTATGCGGAAATCAGTAAGGAATCTTGCCAGGGAAGTTGAAAAACTTGCATCCGTCTCTGACTATCCTGGTCATCAAACAACAATAACAACAATGATAACAATAATATCAATAACAACAACAGCAATAATAATGTTATTATTATCATCCCCACCATTACCAACACTATAACTACTATTAACACTCTTTTAGTAGTATTTCAAGACATATCTAGAGTAGATTGGAAAAGCTTTTTTATTCATACATTTATTTCTTCCATTGTTAAAATGTTGTTGTTGTTTTTTTTTTGTTTTTTGTGGGGTTTTTTCTGTTTGTTTTTTTTTTTTTGTTTGTTTTTTTTTTTTTTTTTTTTGTTTGTTTTTTTGTTGTTTTTTTTTGTTTTTGTTTTTTTTGTATTTTTTTTTTTTCTTGTATTTATAAAAGTTATAAAAAAGTGTTGGGATAGCAAATATTTCGGAAAAAAAAAACTGTTTTTTTTTTTTTTTTTTTTTTTTTTTGTTGTTGTTGTTGTTTTTTTTTTTTTTTTTGTTTTTTTTTTTTTGTTTTTTTGTTTTGTTTTTCAATGTTAGAGTATTTATTTTTTTCGTTGTGTTTTCATTTATGTCTCTAGTGGCCTTCTAAAATGTTATAAATATTTTTTGGGAAACCAAATATTTTGCAGTAAGAGGGTAGATTAGAATTGTTTATTTAATTTGTATTAATTTGATTTGTATTAGTTTGTTTCTTCTTTTCTTTTTATTTTATTTTATTTTTATTATTTTGTTTATTCATTAAATATTGTTGATTTATTTATTTCTATAAAAACTAAAATCAGCCAGCGCAGGTTCTTTATATTGATCTGAGTTTTCACTGGGTGCACATGCCATTTTGTAGAAATGGCTGAGCTCCAGGTTTTATGTTATTCATTAGTGCAAAAAATGTTTTAATAAATGGAATCGTTCATATTGCAGGTTGAATTTATTCCACAATTATTATAAAATTATAAGGTAAGTGATCAATATCTTCATAGCGTTGTTATTAAAATTCTAAAATATCCACTGGACAGTTCATGTTTCGTATTTCATAATGAAGGGTAATAATGTAAAGCACACCCTACAAAAAGTGTGCCTAGTGAAAACTCAACCAATCTGCACATCCGTAGTCTGCTTAGTCTTCTGATCAGATGTGCAGACTTGTGTGACTTTCCGCTCAGCCTACAGGTAATTTTGTAGGACAACTGCTGTGCGCCTGCTCCTATGATATTACCTATGGGACAGAAAGCCAGTACTAAATCTCCAATATTATATTTCCCCTATGGAGGGTCTACCTGTTTATCTTTCATTGACAGAATACCAGGTTTTATAACACCCTGTCCCTTATGAGAGATAAGACTAATGACCCAGACTCATCAGATTTTTTATGTCTTTAAAAACAGTTAATTTTCAAATCAGATATATTTTGGGTACGCTATGAAGTTTGGTACATAATTAAAAGTTCCTTTATTTACGTTTTAAAAGCCATAACATGTTTTATTCTATACCGCAATAGCTCAAAATAAGATATTTTTATTGGATCAAAAATCTTAATATTTCGAAATGTATGTATCGATGTGTATAGTGCACTTGCGTCTAGTGGAGCTGTTTGCGTGAGATGATTCTAATAGATGCTGATGTATATGCGTATTGTCCAGGCGAATAGTAGGTGAAAGATGAATATCTGGATGATCCGCTTATCTAGAGCTATGCATACTAAGAAAAGAAATCTGTTATACGTTTGATGTTTTTTTTTTTGTTTTGTTTTTTTGTTGTTGTTTTTTTTTTTTTTTTTTTTTTTTTTTTTTTTCTTCTTCTTCTTCTTCTTCTTCTTCTTTTTCAGATGTTTGATTCGGATATCAAAGAGCTTCCTAGTGCTGTTATGGGTGAGGTGCCCCTGCTTCCAGACCTTCTCGATGAATCCAGAGCAGCAAATATGGTATTAATTTTTCACCTGAAGAATCTTGCGCTATAATTTGATGCCATACGGCATCAAATTATCCATACGGCATCAAATTATCGCGCAAGATTCTTCCACCAACGGCATCAAATTGTCGCGCAAGATACGGCATCAAATTATCGCGCAAGATTCTTCCACCAACGGCATCAAATTGTCGCGCAAGATTCTTCAGATGGAAAAAATGGGCTCTGTGTAACGATTTCGAGGTAGGAGATATCCTGTCCACCAGGGCATTTCACATGGCTTTGTATCTTCTCTCAGTTAGCCAGCATTCAAACTCAACTAGTAATCTCGTTATTGCGTTTCATAGTATTAACCATTTAAGCCAAGTGGACTCTTCTACAACTCTTTTGATAAGTCAATTTCCTGTATAAGGGGTGCCTTGTTAGTTTTTATTATTATCATGTTTTGTAGAAATTTCTGAATTTAATGCAAACAGTGTAGACCCTGATCAGACGCCGTGTTCGGCGGCGTCTGATCTGGGTCTACACTATTTGTCAATGTCCGTTTTATGGGACACTATGCTTAAAGGGTTTAATTGGCTTCCTACGTTATATTGGTTACCGAAACTTCATAAACGACCTTATTAAGCACGTTGCTAATTCTAGTTCATGTACGACTACTGTTTTGTCCACACTGCTAACTTACTGCCTTACTGCTGTTAAAAAACATTGGATTAGATACTATGATACTGTTTACGAAAGAGACGGAATTAACTATGTTTGGTCAAATAAAAATGATGTTCTCAATAAATTTAAATCTTAAAACTTTCATGCTTTTAAATTGTCTACATATGATTTTTCTACACTGTATACTATGTTACCTCATCATCTTATAAAAGATAAACTTATTGATTTAATTCAACTAGTTTTACTCTTTGTTGCTTTGTGGTTTATTCTACGAGGCGATTTGCTTTATGTCTTACCTTGTGTTATTTTGTTCTTGTGTTTTTTTTTCAGTGTTTTTAGCATTGCGATTACCTCGCTTGGGGAAGAGAGAGCTAATCTTATTGCTTTTCGTACGTTTGTTCGATTTGTGCTTGTTTGGATTTGTCGGTTTCCTCTTCCTCTTGCTGTCTGGGAAGGGCTGCGGTTTGTGATTGTGGCATTCTCTGGACTTTCCCTCACCTTTTTTTTTTTTTTTTTTTTTTCATTTCTTGTACGATAAAATTTCGCAAAAACTGTAGTTGAAGCTGGCAAAAGACGACTTGCTTAAAAGTTTGTAAAAAGCATCGTATTTCGATAGAATTGCTCAAAAATATGTATAGTACCATGTATTCTGATGGAATATTTATAATCAAAGAACTATCTGTGCTTGTTAGTCGCCTAGTCTGGTTTGTTTAAGGAGCTGTGAACTTTTGGCGATTATAAGATCGTATATTGTTACAAAAGTCATTGAAAAGTCAAAAACAGATATTTTTCGAAACGGTGCTTGGGTTTTGATTTCAAGAACAAACACTGAAATGTGTCCAATATTGAATACTGGACGTTATTTCAGTTGGGCAAACCTTCTAGAGGAATCTGAGCAGTTATATTTTGTAATTTAACGAAATCCAAATCTGGGTATACGTTGCGTACAGATAATAAGGCCCATACGAGACTCAGAGCACCCTTCATAGAAGCTTTTAATCCTAATGTGCCAGATATTTCACATCACGAAAACATGCCTATATAATTTTGACCCCTCAATCCCCACTTTTATATAGAAAAACTGGGGTTTACAGGGGTATAAATTATTTTTCTTATTTCTGCTTAAAACATAGATTGTTTGTACTCGTTAGAACCGCCTCAGCGAGGCGGTTCTAACGAGTACCCACAATCTATGCTTTGAGCAGGAATATGAAAAAATATAGGAGTTTTTTATCTGAAAATTTTCAGTTTTTGAAGGTGAAATTTTCTATATATTTGAATAGGCGTGTTTTCGTAATGAAAATATGGCTTACATAATCTGAGATCAGGAGGTGCCACGGCTGCAGATAATAATGGGATGGCCGTTCGTTTGTTTAAGCGTCATGGTTTCCCATTGTTTGGAATTGTAACAATTAAAAATGATTATAGAAACTGTTTTTAAAGGTTAAATGAAAGAAACAGTTAGCGTTGCAGCGGTTCAAACATACCTTTATATGTGTCCGTTCTTTATGTTCTAGCGGTCGATTCACACGCTTAAGGCATTTTGGTTGTTGCGTTTTGATTAGAATGCTGGCGGAAATGTCAAGAGAACTATCTTCTCCAGGAAACAGGGTACCAATTAGAGTAGCGAGCTTTGGGGCCAGCAAAACGAATACGGAGATCAAGGGCTATATTTGTTAAAAGCCTTGATTCAGATTGGACAATAATAGATGAGACTTTGACTGAGTTGGGAGCCTTTATGCGAACCGAATTATTATGTATTTCTGTATTAAGAGTAGCATCGGGACCCAGGGTGAAGTTAGGTAGCTGTAAAAGTGCTTTAACCCCCCTCCCCACCCCTGCCCCCCCCCCACCCCCGCCCCCGGTGGTTTACTCTACTGACCGTTCTAAGGCGGTGGTCCCGGTGTTAGTCTTACTCTTTGTTGCTTTGTGGTTTATTCTACGAGGTTATTTGTTGTATGTCTTTCCGTGTGTCATTTTGTTCTTGTGTTTTTCAGTCCTTTTAGTATTGCGATTACCTCGCTTGGGGAAGAGAGAGCTAAATCTTAGTCCTTTTTAGTACGTTTGTTCGATTTGTACTTATTTGGATTTGTCGGTTTCCTCTTCCTCTTGGGGTCTGGAAAGGGCTGCGGTTTGTGATTGTAGCACTCACTGGACTTTTCTCTTACCTTTTTTGAATTTAATTTATGTCCGTTAAAAACAAAAAATATATTTCATTAAATTGCAGACCTAATTTAGATTTGTCAAAGGTATTTTTGTGTACTATTTAAGTATTGACAAATCGGACCTGGTAAACAACTTATTATTATTTTTATTTATTTTCCGCAAAAATAGGGGTACATCATATGTTCAAGGGCAGAAACGTGCCAAAGTATGCTAATAGACCCCTTCTTTGTGTAATGCATTTTGTCAGCTAAGGCTGACCTTTAATTTCAGACCAATTTTGGAAGTCAAGGAATAGTGTGAGGGTCAGAATTTAGCTAATGCTATAATGGAACCTGTGGAAAAGTAATTAGGCTCCTGGCCAAACTATAAATAGTAATAAATTCAACATAAAAATACCAAACAAGTAGACTGTCGATTAAGTAAGCAAACTATTGTTCGTGTTAAAGAGGAACTGGTAAAGGGGGACTGTCTTGGTGGGAACTCTGTCCACATTGTTTTGCCACCCTTCAGAAAACAGATCCACTATAATAGAAAAGAATTTGCTCCCCTTGGGAGCAATTTTTTTTTCTTTTAGAGTAGACCCTTTTTCAGAAAGGGACTGCTGTACATGAAAGCAATTGTGACATCATAAAACTTGCAACTACCCTATCAAATGTATCCAGTTCCTTTTAACTGACTACGCTGTCGGTATAAAAGTAAGAATCGTTCATCATTCTAATGAAGCGACTGTGTGTCTTGCTAATAAGCCTCGAGCACTTTGGCAGAGAGAAAACCTGACATAGGTATTACTTACGTAAGGACTTCACATTTCTCGACGTAAAGAAATAGACACGACATACTGTTCATCACAAGGCCTTTATATAGATATAAAGCACTAATTATATTACCAGACAGTCTGATGGAAGCGTCATTAGTCTTGATGAGAATACTTGAATTTAAGGAGACTAGACCCAGCTAGCATTCTACGTAAATCTACATCGGGCCGTCATCGGCCCGTCAGCTACCCTGACGGGCCGATGACGGCCCGATATAGATTTACGTAGAATGCTGACTGGGGATAAGCCTGAGCAGATTTTCCACCATATGCAGTAAGGAGATATTTTTTATGCTTCTTGTTTGATTTCCTACATGCCAAGCCCTCCCCCACCCCACCCCTGAAAGCGTCTACTATAAAAAGAACGTATTGAATTTCCTTCTAAGTGGTTGGGAGGGGGGAACTTTTCCTTTCAGAGTAGACCCATTTTAAGAAGGAAGATTTGACAGTTGCCGCCCTGGAATTGTGTCAATATCTCTTATTCGCTAATTCGTTCTGCTGACTTGACAAAGATTACAGTGATCAATATAAATGACATTGATGAAATATAGAATGTGAATCAAAATGTAACTGATTATGCCGAGGGGAAAATAGAGTATCTGAGCCTGGGTAAGTCAAGATGTATTTCATGTTGAGGCGCATGTGTACTACAATGTTGAAAGGCATGTGCATATACTACACTGTTGAGGCACATGTACATATACTACAATATGAGGCGCATAAGCATATACCAAAATGTTGATACGCATGTGCATATACTACAATTGTGAGGCGTATGTGCATATACAACATTTGTGAGGGGCATGTGCATATACCACAATTGTAAGGTGCATGTGCACACCACAATGTTGAGGCGCATATGCATATACCACAATGCTGAGGCGCATATGCATATACTACAATGTTGAGGTGCATGTCAATATACTACCTTGTTGAGACACACGTTCATATACCACAATGTTGAGGGGCATGTACGTATACAAAAATGTTGAGACGCATTGCATATACCACAATGTTGAGGCGCACGTGTATATACCTCACTGTTGAGGTGCATATACAGCTGCTGTGAGGTGCATATGCATATACTACAATCTTTAGGCATATATGCATATACCACAATGTTGAGGCACATTTGTATATACCACAATGTTGAGGCGCATGGGCATATACCAGAATGTTAATGCACATTTGCATATACTACAATGTTGGGGCGCATATTCATAAACCACAATGTTGAGGCGCATGTGCCTTTTTCACAATGTTGAGGAGCATATGTATATACCACAATGTTGAGACGCATGTACATATACCGCAATGATGAGTCGCATGTGCGTATGCATCAATGTTGAGTTACCTAATTTATAATTATGCGACAACGTTGAAGCGCATGTGCCCATACCATACTGTTGAGGTGCATATGTATGTACCACACTGTTTAAGCGCATGTACATATACCACTATGTTTAGGCGCATGTGCATATTCCACAATGTTTAGGTACATACGCATATACCACTGTGTTATAGCGCATGTGCATATACCACAATGTTGAGGCATATATCACTATGTTATAGCGCATATGCATATACCACAATGTTGAGGCACATACGCATATATACCACTATGTTATAGCGAATGGGCATATACCACAATGTTGAGGCACACTTACATATACATATACCACTATGTTATAGCGCATGTGTATATACCAAGATGTTAAGGCACATATGCATATACAACAATGTTCAAAATATTTAGATATTTTAGGACAGAATTTAATTTTCGGCAAATATTATCAATGTATAAACTCCGATGAGTCACTATCAAACTAAATTCCGTCCAAAAAGGCTTCATGTTTCGTGTGTGACTGATTTGTCATCGCTTACACATCGATAAAATCCACAAAAATGACATCCACTTCTTGTCATTCCAACCGGTCCCAAGGTTATAAAACTTTTTTTCATGCTCAGCTCATCTGAGCATGAAATTCTCTCTGCTAATAAATATAAAAATGCTAACAATAATTGGCATTTTCATATGTTTTAGCAGAGGAATTATCATTCTCAGCTATATTTAGCAAGAAATCATTTGCATTTGATAGTAATTTGAGATATATAAGCAGGACAAATTTCATGCTCAGCTGAGTTGAGCATGAAAAAAGTTTTATAACCTCGGGGCCCGGTCGTTTAACAATCGAAAACGTGAGTTGGAATGCTACGCAAAGAAAATAGTTCCAAGATTAATGCTCGAAGTATAAACGATGGCTTCAATTTGATTTCGATCGAAAACAGACCCCGAGATTATAAAACTTTTTTCATGCTCAACTCAACTGAGCATGAAATTTTTCAAGCTAATAGATCTTAAATTATTAACAATGCCAAATTCTTGCTTGCTAAACATAGCTGAACATGAAAATTTCCCTGCTAATAAATATGAAAATGCCAACTATTGTTGGCATTTTCATTTTTATTAGCAGAGAAAATTTCATGCTCAGCTGAGTTGAGCATGAAAAAAGTTTTAAACCTCGGTGCCCGAACGAATAAAGAGGCGCTATGTTGGAACACTGAACAGCAAAACTGGTAAGAGAGGTAAATGTAAGCCAGGATTCAGGCACTCAACCTCGCGATGTCTTACATTCATCAAAAAGAAAGCCAAGAGCACACACATAAAAACTAAAGGCAAGTAAGAAACTAAAGCCCTGTACACACGGACCGATTTGCTCACGTGAGTATTTATTTGCGTATACTCAAATTTGCTTACAAATTGGCGCATGTCTATGCTTTTACTCACGTGAGTAAACTTTACTCCATACGCAATTTTTTTTACTCTTGCACTTGGTGGAAACCAAATGCAAATCTCTGTTTGCATATATGCAAAATTTGCACATGAGTATTTTTGGTCATGTGTACGCTCGGTAAAATTTGCTTACAGGAGTATTTCAATCAAGTATAGATCAAATATTGCATCAGCTCTATTTCCAGACATTGTGTGACCCATAAACTGATAGTTATCACATGTGGTCATGTGATTAGTTACTTTGTTCATTCTGACCTTTCCATGTGTTGATAAACCATGGATAAAATACTTCAATGACAATATATTATCTTTTCCAGTGTGGCAAAGGTCAGTGACAGCAGAGTTGTACTTTGTATATTTTGTTTTACTTGGTTTCTAGATTATTTTACTCATTCGAGACGTTTCAGTCATTAGGTGGGGTGAAAACAGGAGTACCCAGAGAAAAACTACCTGCCACACCTTCAAGCAGAACTTGGCTTGTCCCAGATTCTGACCAGAGCTGGGCTCGAATTCACAGCGGTGTGATGGCGAGAGATCCAGTGCAGTGAAGACTAGTGGCCTTAACCTCTCAGCCTTGGGGACCACTTTACGCAGTTTTAATGACCTGGCAGGTGCATAATAAAACATTCATCAGAAGGAACGGAGGATCAGCAACAGTTCGAGACAGGATTTATCTGCTGTACTGCAGTCGATGTATGTTTTATTATACATGCATGCCAGTCTTCTGAGCAATGAAAAAACTGTCATGATTTTCTCTAATTTTTATTGACCATTGAAAAGACCTTTGTTGATGCATTGAGATTGAAACACCAGCTTCATCTACCACAAATATTAAGGACTGATTAGGACAATCAAAACTTTTCAAAACTAATTTCAAAGAGATTATTCAATCTCTGAAGCCTAAGGAAAGCAAACATGTGTATCATCAAGTAACTTAGGAGCACAGGATTTCAGATGTTCTCAATAGAAAGAGCAGTGGCCAGATCATCGCGTGTTGACTTTGCACACGAAAGCTCATTTACATTCAATTCATTCAGCTCATTATCTTTGATGTATCTTCATCATCATCGTTAGCTTCATCTATCCAAGCCTCATTATAGGGATTAAACATGGTTTTCCATGCATTAACATTCGCCAGGTCCCGTGGGAGGTGTTGAAAACCGAGACCGAAGGCCGCGGTTTTCAAGACCTCCCAAGGGACCTTGCGAATGTTAATGCATTCAAAAACCATGTTCGATCGCTATTATTGCATATAAACTGAAAACCTTTGCTACATTTCGCGTTATTTCTTGCACTATTTTGTTTCGCCTTTTCACCGATGTCTCGCTCGCGAACGCTATTTCCACGGACTATGCTCGTTCTAGGACAGGGCAGTCTACATCTCGTGACGACAGCAATTCTGTGGCCCCGGTACGAGCATATTGAAAGTTGCGTAGCCATGCATTAACAGCGCGTGAATTGCCTTGTTAATACACGGCTTTTCGCCCGTTAACGCACGGCTATTAATAACGTGCGGCACTGCTTTTTATGCAATAATGTATCGTTCATGGTTCAGTTCGCATATGTTGTGGAGAATTACGCACGCCGCTATCACGGTACAAGCGAATTCAACGTCCACATCCAGGCGTTTTAGTAAGCATCTCCATGTGCCTTTCAGGCGACCAAATGAATTTTCGATGGTCATCCGAGCTCTGCTGAGCCTATAGTTGAAAGTCTGCTGCTGATGTGTCAAGTTTGCTCTCTCTGAATAAGGCTTCATTAGCCAGGGTTTCAATATCAAAGCAGGGTCTCCTAGCAGTACTGGCATACTGGCATAGTCGACTCTCTGACTGGAAGACTAATTGTCTGCATCCAGTTTTAGAAGAGGTCAGAATTCGCCTTCCAATATTTGTATCACGAAATATGTAATTACTGTCACCACAGACAGCCTGCCTGATGAGAGAATAGAACCCTTTGCGGTTCAAGTAGTCACCGTGAGATTCCTGCGGCTTGACAAGTTGTATATGGGTGCCATCAATGGCCCCGCCACAGTTTGGAAAGTCCCATGATTCTTGATATCCTTCGATTACACTCTTTAAACCATCATCGATAGAAAATGATACATATTGTTCCAGGTGCTTTTAACTAGAGCTTTGCAAACCCTGTGACCGCATTGCCAACAGTTCTGTACTCACATAGGCTAGCCAGCCAGTATAGAGTGATCGCAACTTGTTTTGGCACATCGATTGCAGGAGAAAGGTCAGGCTCTAGAATCCTGCACAACTCGTCCTAAGTCTGCCGCCTCATTCTGAAGTTACCTAACCATTGTTAATCATCAAACGTTCCCATTACTACCCGGTCATACCAGTCTGCGGATCTGTCCCTGCTCCATATTTCCTTGTTTTTGTTAAATCCCAGAGCAAAGCCTAATCCCAAGCAATATGGCAGCATTCTACGTCTCCTAAATCTTATCAGTCTATTCATTTTCATTGAAATGACCAAAATGATCAGATATAATAGTATGTGGAAATAAATACTTACGTATGCAAATGGTTACATGTGTACAGAGTGTTTAGACTCTCATAGTCCATGTGAACGCTAAGCAAAAAATACTTTTGCTCATCTGTGCAAAATTTGTATATGTGCAAGTTTACTTACGTATGCAAGTCGGCGCATGTGTACGGAGCTTTATAAGTGAGATGACCCAATGCTAGGACGGAATCATACAAAATGGTAAAGTGGACAAATGTAAAAGGGTTGACCTGATTTCTATTGCCTTTGATGTCTTGTGCGCATAGGCGATTAACCTTTAAAATACAATTCTCTTGGCTAATTCAGCAGACAACAAATTGGTGATATTTTTCTTATCATTCCTAGATAACAGGATTTGACATTTCATGCAAATTGTCTCCACTGAAGACCATTGCATGCAATGTCGAATCCTGTTTTCTGGGGGAAAAACATATTTAATATGTCGTCTGTTGAAAGTTTTTCCCAGAGTGCGAAGCGTTATTCACTCTTTTCTCATGACAGCACTTTAACCCTTAAAATGCCAAGCAAAATTTGTAGCAGACGACATTCTATTTTTTTCTTATTGTTTAGTGAAGATAAGTCTTGACATTTCATGTGCTTTGAAGACGATTAACATGAAATGATTTTTTAATATTTCGTTATTTCGAAATCTTAATTCGTTATTTCGAATAGATTCGTTAAAACGAATTAGTAATTCGACGTTTCTAAATACTCCTTGTTTAATTCGGATTATCAAATCGTTTTAACGAATTATAATTCCTTATTTCGAATTATTAATTCGTTTTATTGATTAACTACTTGGTTATTTAGAACTATTATTTTAAGGCCCTGAAAAGATTCGATTGCGTGAAATACCGCATGTTTGGTTTACACACAATGTTTAATCTTTGAATTGAAAACAAAACATTGCAAAGGCACACAGTTTAACCCTTAAACTGCCAATCACAACAATAGTCGTCTGTTTTGTCGTTTGCTTGTGATTTTAAAAGTCATTTTTGCAAACAGTGTGGACCCAGATCAGACTGCTCCTCTAGGAGCAGTCTGATCTGGGTCCGCACTGTTTGCCTGTAGGCAAAAATAGGTTTGAAAAGTTTGCAAGAGTATTCATCAGATGACATAAACAGACGGCATTTTCAGATACAGGTTTTCTTGGCGCTTTAAGGGTTAAACGCGTTGTTTATTCAGGTGATTGCTTTTCTCGTTTCTGACTTAGTGTTTAGATGGTAGGATATACTTTATGATGGTGAGGACTGGAACCAGTACAAGTACGAAAGCTGCCAAGGGCTATACTTCGTAAAAAAAGCTTTACTCTGATTATACAAAAATAGATGAGACTGTTTGCATTTATGTCAGTTTTATATAAAAATATATCTTATTTAATTGCAGACCAAATTTAAATTTGCCAATGATATTTTAGTGTGCTCCGGTCGGAAAATTAAACCTGGTAATTTTTTTTTTTTTTTTTTTTTTTTTTTTTTTTTTTGTTTATTTTCCACCAAATGGGGACATGTGTTTAAGAGCAGAAATGTGCCAAATCATGCTGAAAGATATTTTCCTTTTTGTGATTTATTTTGTCAATTTAGGGCTAACATATCATTTGAGGCCACATTTGGAATCAGGTAATATTGTGAAGGACAGACTTCAGCCAAAGACTGTAATGGAAGCCTTAGGAAAAGAAATCAGGCTCCTGGTCCATAGAGACGTACGAAATCTACTTACAAACTTAATTCAAAACACGTAATTTAGCTACATTTAAAAGCTAGTGTTGATGGTTCGTCTAAACTTTGATTAAATTATAGCACAAGACTCTTCTTTGCAGTTAATAAACCCCTCTCAAGTAATTTGATTGCAATGCCATATAAAGCTAGAGGCCAATAGTGATCGATAAAACAGACTGCACATCGATGAATGTTTACTGACCATTAGATCCCACGGGGATCACTGAACTGTCAATGCAAATCAAGGGAATTCCAAGCTACAGGCAGATAGTGATCGGTAAAACAGGCTGCATATCGATGTAGGTTTACTGACCATTACTTCACACAGAGAATACTGAAGTGTCAATGCAAATCATGGGAATCCCAAACTAGAAGCAGATAGTGATCATTAAAACAGGCTGCATATCGATAAATGTTTACTGACCATTACATCACACGGAGGTTACTGAAGTATCAATACAAATCATAGGAATCCCAAACTAGAGGCAGATAGTGATCATTAAAACAGGCTGCATATCGAGTAATGTTTTACTGACCATTACACCACACGGAGAATACTGAAATATCAATAAAAATCATGGGAATCCCAAGCTACACCATGGTCGTGTCAAGAAGGACAAGCCGACACCGTATGACGTCATATATGAAGGATTGATACCTTATAGCGCTACAGGATCGATACCTTAAAGCGCAACAGAAACACGACCAGAAGGCCACAAACCGAATTCCAGCATGCAATTTGTCAACGGATTCCCGTTAAAGCAATACGTAACAGGGCTGCGTTCAATAGTGCGAGTTACTCGCGAGTGTTTTGCCCTGGATTCCTGCTCCTGTTGGCGCTCGTCATTATGTACTGGGATCCAGGCCAAAACGTTCGCTGTTACTTTGCACTTCTGAAAGCAGCCCCGACTACATGAAGATCACCTTAGCGCTAGACGTCCAGCAACAGGGCTGTCTCACGAGGCAACATGATGCACGGCGATATGAGCTCAAAGAGCATCAGAACTGGCGATTACAAGACTGGCGCACAGTACTGTCCACAAATGAAAGCAGATTTCACCTGAGTGCTTGTGATCGACGTGTTCGAGTCTGGAGACGACCAGGACTGCAACATTGTGGAAACACACAGCTATGGAATGGGGTCAGTGATGATATGGGGTAGAATTTCAAATAAAGGCCGAACGGATTTTTATGTGATAAACGGAGATACGCTGACTGCTTTACTGTATCGAGTTGAACTTCTAGATTCTATTGTGAAGCTTTTGCTGGGGCAATCGGTGACAATTTCATTCTGATGCAGGATAATGCGCGCCTCCGTACTGTTAGAGTGTACATGGATTACTTAATCATGAAACTACTGAAGTATTTGACTGGCTGGCACGTTCTCCTAACTTAAATCCAAAAGAGCATGCATGGGATATTCTTTACAGACGTATCTCACAGCGGGATCATCCACCAATGACTATTATTGCATACAAAGCAGCGTCGCACGTTATTAACAGCCGTGCATTAACCAGCGATAAAGCCGTGTGTTAACAAGGCAATTCACGCGCTGCTAATGTACGGCTACGCAATTTTCAATATGATCTTACCGGGGCCACAGATTTGCTGCTCTTACGAGATGAATATTGCCCAGCCCTAGAACGAGCATAGTCCGTGGAAATTACGTTCGCGAGACATCGGTGAAAAGGCGAAACAAACTAATGCAAGAAATAACGCGAAATGTAGCAAATGTTTTCAGTTTTTATGCAATAATAGCGATCGAACATGGTTTTTCAATGCATTAACATTCGCCAGGTCCCTTGGGAGGTGTTGAAAACCGCGGGCTTCGGCCTCGGCTTTCAACACCTACCACGGGACCTGGCAATGTTAATGCATGAAAAACCATGTTTGATCCTATATTCAAGAACTCATAAAAAGTTTTAGACATGAGTGGGAAATACTAGCTTTACTAACAATTCAGAAATTGACTTGTAGTATGCCAGGGGTGTTTCGCTGCTCGAGGTGGTCATACACATTACTGATAGGAAAAAAGTGACTGATTTGCGCATGTGTGTTACATCAGAAATCTTCTAACGTAAAGATGGGTGATTTTTTCATATATTATTGCAAATAATTCTTTACCGATTATTGGCCGTGATTTGTGAACTGGTTGCAGATATTTCCAAACATGTTACAGTATTCATCTTTCTGTATCGTCGTTCATCATTATTAAAGTATTTATCTTTCTGTATCGTCGTTTTATCATCATTAAAGTATTCATCTTTCTGTATCGTAGTTTCATTACTATTAAAGTATTCATATTTTTGTATCGTCGTTTCAACATTATTAAATTTATTTTATTTCTGCATCGTCGTTTGATCATTATTAAAGTTATTCATATTTCTGTATCGTCCTTTCATCATCATTAAAGTTATTTATATTTTTGTATCATCTTTCATCATCATTAAAGTTATTCATATTGCTGTACCGTCGTTTCATCATTATTAAAGTTATTCATATTTCTGTACCGTCGTTTCATCATTATTAAGAGTATTCATATTTCTGTATCGTCGTTTTATCATCATTAAAGTTATTCATATTTTTGTATCATCATTTCATCATTATTAAAGCTATTCATATTTCTGTATTGTCGTTTCATCATTATTAAAGTTATTCTTATTTCTGTATCGTCATTTCATTATTATTAAAGTTATTCATATTTCTGTATCGTCATTTCATCATTATTAAAGTTATTCATATTTCTGTATCGTCTTTTCATCATTATTAAAGTTATTCATATTCCTGTATCGTCGTTTCAAAATTATTAAAGTTATTCATATTTCTGTATCGCCGTTTTATAATTATTTAAGTTATTTATATTTCTGTATCGTCATTTCATCATTATTAAAGTTTTTCATATTTCTGTATCGCCATTTCGTCATTATTAAAGTTACTCGTATGTATATTTCTGTTTCGTCGTTTCATCATTCTTAAAGTTATTCATATTTCTGTATCGTCGTTTCAACATTATTAAAGTTATTCATATTTCTGTATCGTCGTTTTATCATTATTTAAGTTATTCATATTTCTGTTTCGTCGTTTCATCATTATTATCCAACATCTTTATACCATGAGGAAATGTGTGTTTGCTCCTTTAATTATTTTGAGCAGTGTATTTTTCATATAGCATTCTGTAGCCTAAACTGTTTTATTATTATTATTATTTACACAGAAAATAAGGGTTGACATTTAATTGTCTTCTTTAGTGACAACTCATCACTTAAACATGCATATATAATTTTGACCCCCTTACACCCCACTTTTATATAGTAAAACTGGGGTTTACAGGGGTATACATTATTTTTATTATTTATGCTCAAAAACATAGACTGTGGGTACTCGTTAGAACCGCCTCGCTGAAGCGGTTCTATCGAGTACCCACAATCTATGTTTTGAGAAAAATAAAAAATATCAGAGTTCTTTTTTATCTGAAAATTTTCACTTTCAGGAGTTGAAAGTTTCTATATATTTGAATAGGCGTGTTTTCGTAATGTTATATAATTTTTTAGCTTTATTTTCTGTAAAAAAATAAGAACAAAAAGAAGAAATTTAAAGTAATTTAAAATGTCGCCTGCTGCTTTGACTTTTAGTCTCCGTCCTTGTTCATTAGGTACGTCTAATGAATAAAAATGCTATCTAAAGTATTCCGGAGATTTTGAACGTAAATTTAAAAAGAAATGCTATTTTTATTCAGAATTGAGGATATTCCAAAATTCACTACTTTATGTAATAACAAGAAAAATGCCTAACGGCATTATGGACATTTTTTTACCACGGAAAAATAAAGGTAACATATCACTTTGAAAAATTTTAATCGAAAGGTAAACCTCAGATGACGCCCGAAACCTCGGATGACGCCCGACCGCCCGGATATCACAATTTTAAAGAACAGAAATTTTCCATGAAAAACCTGTCCAAAAATACAATTTTTATCAAAAAAAAACATAATGCTGGTTACTGATGAGGTAACTGGTAAGTACATAGAAGAAGCTCAGCCACTGAAGCTACAACCTGCATAAGTGAAAAACATCAATTTGGCTGCACAAGCTGTCATCTTAGGGGAGATAAGTACGTAACAAAGAAAATCAGTTGTCTCTCTTGCACGCGACAAGCCTACTGGTCCTTATCTATGCCTCTACCAAATATTATCAATATATTTCAAGCCATTAAGAACTTATGAAGTGCAGAATGGCTTAGAAATTTGTTCAGGGGAGTTAACTAGAAAAAAAGCAATTGCCCCTCTTGCATGTGACACTCTTACTTGACCTGATATATGTCCCTACGAAATATTATTAAATTATTGGAAACAGTATGGGAGTCATGGCCTGCACAAGATTCCGGTTTCAGGTGAGATAAGTACATACGGAAGAAAGTGAGAGTTGTCTCTCTTTCACATGACACCTCTTCTGGTCCTTATCTATGTCTCTACCAAATATTATCAAAATATTTCAAACCATTAAGAAGTTATGGAGTGCATAATAATTTGGCTTAGAAATTCCCTCAGGGGAGATAACTAGAAAAATAACAAAGCAAGAGTTGTCCTTCTTGCAAGTGACACTACTACTTGACCTGATATATGTCTCTACCAAATATTACTAAATTATCTCAAATAATATGGGAGTTTTGGCCTGCACAAGATTTCAGCTTTAGGGGAGATAAGTACATAACAAAGAAAGTGAGAGTTGTGTCTCTTGCACGTGACCACCCTTCTGGTCCTCCTTTTCATCCCTACGAAATTTGAAAACAATCAACTGAAGAATAAAGTAACATATAACTTTGAAAAAAGGTTAACCAAAAGGTAAATCTTGGACATCAGTGGAGATAAGTACTAACAAAGAAAGTGAGAGTTGTCTCTCCTGCAAGCGACACGCCTACTGGTCCTCCTTTTCATCCCTACTGTTACGTAATGACCATTACGCATGTGTTTATGGGCCGTAAGGCATGTTCATGTTATATTTAATAAAGAATATAAGGGCCTATTTCTCCTATTACCTGTACGTTTCATTTGGTTTAACTTTAATTCTACAATACTTTATAAAAGATAGGAAAAATATCAGGTTTCAACTTTAATCTGCTCTAAGGTCTTACAGCTTGTTAAGTAAGAAGTAAATCTTATATTTTTGGTAAAAACACATAAAAAGTGACAAGCGTAAAACATACATCTTCTGAATCAGATCAGCAACCCAGATGTTCATTGACGTCATAAATGAATATTGATAAGGGTTAATAAGGGTTAAGGGGTAGGACTTGGCAGACGTAAGATGTCAAGTATACCAGTAATATTCCGTACAGGTCCGGGAGGGGAGGTCCTAGCTCTATTTTCAGAGCCATGATGTAATGGTCATGTGAGCAAGAGTATATAAGCTGTGCGCAATGCGTGTAGCGGGAGTTAGTTGTTTACTCTGAAGGAGTGGACACTCAATGGCCGGATCCTAGGCTTAGCGGACGACTATGCAACACCCCTAATTTTTGTATGGTGCCGTGACCAGGATGGACTTAACTAATTACTTAGTTAATTAACTTTCGTGTTCTTGAACGACTTTCGGAGAAGACATTCTCAAGTTTCGTGTGAAAGGACAGGGACATTCTTGACTGGGTAAGTCTTGATTTGTATTTTGTCTTTGTTTATCATTGAGAATGGCAGAAGCTGGTATAGCACAAGCTTTTCAAACTTTGGCTACTCAGATGGGCAAAGTCTCAACTGCGTTGGGGGCCCAGGGTGTTAATCAAATTGTTACGCCATTCGAGGGGGAAGCTTCTAAGTTCAAGGACTGGGTTAAGTCCATAGAGAAATATGCTGTACTAACGAACCTGGGGGATGATGGAATTAAACGTGTGGCATATCAAGCTAGCCGGGGTCCAGCCAGTGACTTCATCAGACGATATCAGGACGCAAACCAGCAGGCTACATGGGCTCAAATGAAAGCTGAGCTAGCGGTCAGATTTTCAGAAGTGACCGACGCGCAACATGCTTTCATGTTGTTAAGGAAAGAAAAACAAAAGCATAGCGAGACCGTGCAGGTCTATGCTGAAAGGTTGTTAACCTTAGCGGAAGATGCTTTTGTGGGCCAACAAGGGGCACCCATTCAAAGACAGTTAATTGACATTTTCGTCGATGGGTTGGCTGAGGATCAATTAAAACTTAAGGTGTTACGGGAGAATCCTGCAACTTTGGAGGCTGCTGTAACATGTGCAACCAACGAACAAAACTTACGCAAGAGGTTTAATTTGCGAACACGTCGTGAATATTATCCAGTCACTGACGATGATCGCATGGAAGTCGATTACTACAGACCTGGATTGCGTTGCTTCAAGTGCAACAGAAAAGGTCATAGGTCAAAGGACTGTAGGGTCAAACCGCGTGTTAACGCAGTAGAAAATCAGGCTGTACCTAAAACTTATAATGACCGGAAAAAGGATATGAGTTGCTGGTACTGTGATAAAAAGGGACACTTAAAGCATGAGTGTAGAAAACGCAAGGCAGATTTAGAGAGGGGTAAGCAAAATTCAGGACAAAACAGAAATCAAACTAATCAGGGAAACTAGGGGGCTCCTCTCATAAAGAAGCCGGTGGGAGGAGTAAATTTAGAAATAAAATTCCAACTTTCAATATAGCGTTTACAGGAAGTCCAAACTCATGTTTAATTCAAGTAGGAAAAAATAAATTTAGGTCACTTGTAGATTCTGGAGCCGAGGTATCACTTATACATAGACGCGTATACAGGTTACTGAAAAATAAGCCAGCGCTTATAAATAAAACTGCAAGACTGCAGTCAGTCAGCGGCGGAGCATTAAAAATTGACGGTTATGTTAACTTAGTTATAAAAATCGGGGATACCGAAATTGAACACGGGTTTTACGTGTCGCCGTCTATTAATAGAAATGTTATTTTAGGTAGAGACTGGCTTGTTCAAAATGGCGTTAGATTGTATTTCGACTTAGGTTTTCTACAAGTTGGCAACAGTAAGGTTCCTCTCGAAGAAGATATTCATATAGCATCACTGGTTAGGTTAAAATCAAATACTGTACTCAAACCGCAAACTGCTTCTGTTTGTGTAGGGAAGGTCAAGGATAGTTATGAGTTACCTACTTCTCATTTGTATTCAGTTTCAGCTGTTAATGTTGGGTATATAAGTTCAGAACCTGGACTCATGGTTTCAAATTCTGTTGCTAGGTTAAGTAAGGGGAGAGCAATACCAATAATGGTGGTAAACAATACGAATCGAACTCTGCAGTTGTCTAGAGGTTGTGTTGTTGCAAAAGTTGAGACAATAGGTAAGGGAAATATTCGAAGCATAAATACGGTAATGAAAAATGCAAAGTCAAATACACATATTGATTGGAATTCAGATGTAGATGTCCCGGGTGAGCACAAGGCAATTGTTGTTAATTTTCTGAAAAGGCATAGGGACCTTTTCGCTACAAAAGATTCGGAATTAGGGCACACAGACACAGTGAAAATGAAAATAGAAACAGGAACACAACAACCAATTAAGTTGAGGCCGTATAGGACACCCATTCAAAATAGACAAGTAATAGATAAGGCTGTTGACGAAATGCTCGATGCAAATGTCATTCGTAGGTCAAAATCTCCGTGGAGTTTTCCAGTAGTAATAGTAGATAAGAAAGATGGGTCAAAAAGATTTTGTGTTGATTTTAGGAAGTTGAATCAAATTACTAAACCTAATTCTTATCCTCTTCCTTTGATTGATGATATTTTGGCACTTTTAGGAAAAGCAAAGTACTTTACTTCACTTGATTTGAAAAGTGGGTATTGGCAAGTGCTCATGGACGAAAAAGATAAAGAGAAAACTGCTTTCGCTTGTCATAGAGGTTTATTTGAATTTAATGTTATGCCTTTCGGGTTGACATCAGCTCCAGCTGTGTTTCAAGAACTCATGTCAATTGTACTTCATGGGTTGAGCCATTTTGCTACAGCATACTTGGATGACATATTGATTTACAGTGAAACTTTGGAAGATCATATGCATCATTTGCAGGAAGTGTTTGACAGGTTGCGAGAACATGGGTTAAAGTTAAAACTTAAGAAATGTTCATTTTTGAAACTAGAGACAAATTATCTGGGATTTTTAATTAATGACAGAGGCATAAAGCCAGATCCTCTGAAAGTTGAAGCAATAAAGTCGTTACCTGCACCTACATGTGTAAGAGAAGTTCGATCATTCATAGGTATGACCTCGTACTATCGTCGGTTCATTCCCAATTTCTCAGAAATTGCGGAACCAGTCATTGCCTTGACACGTAAACATGCAAGATTCAAATGGTTTGAGGAATGCCAGAAAGCATTCGAATACTTAAAAGCAAGTTTGACAGTTGTACCTTTGCTGTCATACCCAGATCCGAATAAGCCGTACACTTTATATACAGACGCAAGTAATTCGTGTATCGGTGCGTGCTTGACTCAACAGTGCGACGATGAAGATGGCATTTTGCCAAATGTTAAAAATGAGAAACCAATCTATTATCTCTCCCATAAGTTAAGTAGGACACAATGTAAATGGTCTACAATAGAGAAAGAAGCATTTGCGATCCATTATTCATTACAGAAGCTAGATTATTATCTCCACAATTCTAGGTTTGTTATCAAAACTGATCATAAGCCCCTTAAGTATTTGTTAGAGTCTCCAATACAGAATAAAAAGATCCAGCTGTGGGCGCTGGGTATGTCCGGTTATAACTGCAAGATTGAATATATAGCAGGTACTGAAAATACCTGTGCTGATTTGCTTAGCAGAAAACCAAATGGTGAGTGCACTGACCCAATTTTAGAACCCTTTGAATTTGACATAAATGATAATACTTTTGAAGTAGGAATGATAAATTCCAATGAAATGGACCCAAAAGAATTTGCAAGTTGTCAGGTTCCTGAAAAAGAACCATTAGGAGTTCCAGAATGTGAGTTACCTGGTCTTAATATGGTACAAGAACAATCAAAAGACAGTGAAATTCTAGAGCTTAAAACAGTCTTGGCACATGGTGATCCATCTAAAGCAATTAAGCGCAGATATCTTATTGAAAATAACATTGTGTATTTCTTGTCTGACCCTGATGATAATCCAATGTTACGTTTGTATATCCCTGAGCAACTAAGACAGTTGGTAGTAAAACAATACCATGATGACAATGGTCACATGGGTGTTCAAAAGACGTACGATGCTATTCGTCAAAAATATTATTGGCCAAATTTATTTAAAGAATTGTATGACTATGTTTCGGCTTGTACCATTTGCCAAACAAGGTCTGCTCAAAAAGTAAAACCTCCTATCCAAGAAACGGATATACCACCGTACGCATTTGCAAAATTAAGTCTTGATTTGTCGGGACCGTATCCAAAAAGTTTGTCAGGGAACAGGTACATAATTGCTTTTGTTGACTGGTATAGTGGTTGGCCAGAAGCATTTGCAGTGCCAGATAAGACGGCAGAAACTATTGCACACTTGATAATAAATGAGATGTTTCCTCGTTTTGGTTGTCCACTTGAATTGGTCACAGATAATGGTACTGAAAATTGCAATAAGGTTGTTAAGGAAACATTAGAAGTTTTGAACATTCACCGTGTACGCACAAGTTATTATAGTCCTCAATCAAATAGCCGCGTGGAACGCCTCCATCGTACTTTGCATGACGTCTTAGCCAAGAAACTGATTGATGGTCAAGACACTTGGGACTTACACTTGAACCAAGTGTTAGCAGCCATTAGGTTCAATGTCAGTGAAGCGACCGATTATTCGCCATATTACCTTTTATATAATCGCGATGTCGTGCTTCCAATTGACAATTTATTAAAACCTAGACTTAAATATCAAGGTGAAGATCTCCATCAGATCTCATTACAAGAGCAACATAAGGCCTTTATGTTAGTTCACGGTAGGTTAAAGAAACAGAAACGTCGGCAAGCAAAGTATGCAAATAAAAATTGTAAGGACATACAGTTTAAGGTAGGGGATCCTGTATTTTATAGGAAACATGCTCGTACTGGTAAACTAGATATTAAATGGGAACCATTTTATAGGGTCATTGAGTGCAAATCTCCAGTTACATATGTAATAAGGAATCAGTTGGACGGTAGGACGGTTAAAGTTCATGCGAGACATTTAAAGTTAGCTAAGGTAGACGATTGGGAAATACCTAAAACATCCGAGGGTAGGCCAATTCGTAAAGCCGCGTATGTCGTACCTCCGCCTGATGCAGATAAAAGTTCCTCAGATTCCTCAGAATCTGAATCGGTAAACCCTCAAATGAAACTTGCAGCCAAATACCGTCGCGAGAGGGAAGATTCAGATGATGAAGAAGACATTCCGTTGATGGAACTTGCGAAACGTTTGAAAGCGCGAGAATGTCGCGAAGCCGAAGAAAGGGCACCTATGTCGAGTGAAAGTAACTCGCCAAGTGATACTAGTGATACAGAATCTATGGGTACAATAGATTATGAACTATCAGACTCAATGTTAGTTGATCAGGTTAAGGCATTACCGGCAGAGACGTCTGTCGGAACCAAGCGTTTAGCTAAAGTAAAAAGGTCAAAAAGAGACCGGGAAGTTAAGGGTAAGATTAGGACCCTATTAAGCGCTATAGCGGAAATGTTTTAATTAAAATGGCTTCATATTGTGTAAATAGGTATAAAGGTTAGAATATTCAACAGTGTGTCTGTTTCATTGCAGGGAGCAGACGGTCACTATGCAGCTTATGCGTTGCATTATTTCTTTATCACTTTTTGGCTATGCCTTTGGGGTAATAGTGCATGAAAATGTAGTTTTTCATAAAGTAAATGAAATCACAACCACAAGAGCAAGATGGTTGGTTACATTTGTGCAAGATCTGCGTCCTTTTCAATATTTCTTGACAAAGCTCAGTAATGATATTGAGCAAGCTGCAAACATTACAGACGTCATCATTGACCACTACACTGGTCGAAGTTATGGACGATTTGTAGGTACAATTAAGAGTCTTAGGAAAGAGGTAAAATCTCTCCAAGATACTCAGGCAGGTATAATCCAAAGTTATTCGGATTATAGGTCATTAGGTTCAAAGGAAAAACGGAGTTTACTTCCGTTTGTCGGCCAAGCCTTTAGCTTTCTCTTTGGAACCGTCTCTGAGGCTGATATAGAAAATGTAAGACGTGGGTTGGCTGATCTTTATAGCAATCAACAAGACATTGTTCATGTCTTGGAAGAACAAATGTCTATTCTTAACGTATCAAGAGTTCAAATAGCAGAGAATCGACAGGCTATCGTAAACTTGGTAATCTGTGTTAATAGATTTGATTTACGAATTCGAAAGCTAACAGAGGCAATACAAAAGCGTTTTGAGCAGGTAGAAATGTTTATCGACATATACTCGCAAATAGATATAATTCTAAGCGAAATTAAAGATACTGTTCAACGTGCTACTTTCTATCTTGAAAATCTACGTTTAGAATTAAATATGTTGTCTCTTAATCACTTATCGCCAAGTACCATAACTCCGAAAAACCTCAGGAAGTTGTTACTTGATATAAAAACTCGACTTCCGTCTTCTCTTAAACTTCCAGAAGATCCCATGGCAAATATTTGGTATTTCTATCAAACACTTACATGTAAAACGATTCTCGATGGTGACAAGGTGCTTGTCATAATTTCGGTTCCATTACTTGATTTTCATGGTGAATTTGAGGTTTATAAAGTATATAATTTGCCCTTGCCAATGCATCAAAACTTAAGTGACGGGTCTACACTGCCTGGTATGATAGCGCGGTATGATATAGAATATCAAGCTATACTTATCAATTAAGATCGCACTAGGTACGCTTTGTTGGAAGCAGATGAAATTCACAAATGCAGCAACACGGTCATGAAATATTGTAGTCCCAGGAACGCAATCCTGCCGGTCAATTTAAATCACCTTTGTGTTTTGGCATTTTTCACAAAAGACGACAAAAAGATCAATAGGTTCTGTCGTAGAGTAGTTGAACCGAATGCAATGTTGCCTATGGCTACTTACATATCAGCGGGTCGATGGGTAGTCAGTACACAGGAAAAGCTTACATTTTCTGTTGTATGTTTAGGGTCAGCAGGCCAAGGGTCACAGTTAACGCAACATAGTCAAAGCGTGAGTCCTCCACTTGGGGTTATTCAGTTAAAAGCGGGTTGTCATGGCTCGAATAATTTTCTGAGTCTGCCCCCATACTATGAATACGAGGGTCATTTTTCTGCAACCGACCCCTTGACTACATTACTAGATCTGCATAATATGTCAAAATTTCGGGTATGGGAACCTTTTAAAGAGGCCTTGCCAAATTTCACAAAATTGGAATTACCAGAAAACTTGCAAACTATTGAGCAAATTTCTATGGGTGATTTAATAGCGAGATTGAGAAACTTACGTAAGGTTGACGTCAGCAGTACGTCGTGGCCAACATGGGCATATATAATTATCAATATTGGGGTATCAGTATTGATTGGGTGTATTATATATATGTACTGTAGGTTTTATAAAGGTAAAAAGAAAAGGGTACATATTTTAACTTGCTGTAGAAGGCTAGCCATTCTCAGTGGTAATGAAACAAATGCGAATCCAGACGAACTAAATGGTCAAACCAAGGTGTCCTACCAGGGACGGGAAGAAACAGTCATGTTTCTCGGAAGCGATAGTTCTTCCGCACCGGGTAATAAAGACACGTCGCCGCATGAAGACGAAGGGATGTTACAAAGACTGTATCCGAACCTTCCTCTTGCCGGAAATAAACATTCGTCGTCGTCATAAACAAGTGTACATACGGACAAACTATGTTATTGTTAAAATAAGTAGTGTAGAAACAGTTGGTATATTTTCGCCAAGTTGTGGCTAAAAAGACAATTATCCTTACTTAAAGTTCAATCATTTAGAAATGTATATAGAATGCAGGTGTTGTGTATATCGTATATCTAAAGCAACGATTTAGTCGGCTATAAAAGTAAAATAGTATGAAATTTTATCTATCGGAAAAAGATAGGCATTAATCAAGTCCAGCTTATTAACGGTATCCAAGTAGAAAATTAGTACGTTTATATTCGGGAATACAGATTAAAATAATGAGAACTACAGAACATCTGTGGGAACTAGAATAAATTGACTTACGCTCAAACTTTAAGTCACACACATTTCAGAACTCAAACATACAGCACGTAAAAATCAAAACAGTGAAAAAAAAATGGCAGTACCCACAGAAAACGATTTGGGAGTAAAGTTTGTTCTTAGCTCGGAAAAATTCATTAGAGTCAGGGACTTATTGGAAAGTATCACTGAGGAGCAGAAAAGTGAACTAAACATTGATATATCGAACCCAGAAACCATACTAGCTAGGATAATTTACACAGAACACATGTACAGAAGACCTAGACCACAGGTCGACGTTGACAACCCCTCACTTGAACTGGACTCTGATTCTGACAGTGACATAAGGATACTGTCAGACATAGAGGAGCCGAAGGACGACGAGACGGGAGAAAATCAGAGGCAAGTGGAAACCCAGCCTCTACTTTCGATCGGGGCTAGAACATTCCTTCAGGCTTGTGAGGAAGCCTTCGGAAGGGCGGCTGTGGCACGACGGGAACGGGAAAATGGACCGGGAGTGGCAGATGATCAAGGGGAACCAGCCACTCCTGCGGTAGGTCCATCAGGATCAACAGAATACGGACCGGGGGTGGAAGATGAGAGGGAACCAGCCACCCCTGCGGTAGGTCCGTCGGAATTGTCGGGACAGGACAAAGAACAAGATTAAATATGTTATATAGCAAATGTAAATAGTGCACTGACAGCTAAATGTAAATATATATATAGTGCAGTGACAGCTAAAGTGCGAGTGTATATTTTTCATTCAAAATGTTTCTTTTGTGTTTTATGTGAAAAAAACCTTCTCATAGGAAAGAAAGGGTATGAGAGGATGACTAAGGTAATAAGGTTTGAATAAAGTTTTAATTAAGGTAATTTCTAAAGCATACATTTTGTAATTAGTGAATATTAATTGCATGTTTTCCTATTAAGTTCAATGATAACGATTATCATTGTGTCCACTTAGAAATATTCTACCACAGGTAGTATATTTCTTGTGTGGGGACGAATGTTACGTAATGACCATTACGCATGTGTTTATGGGCCGTAAGGCATGTTCATGTTATATTTAATAAAGAATATAAGGGCCTATTTCTCCTATTACCTGTACGTTTCATTTGGTTTAACTTTAATTCTACAATACTTTATAAAAGATAGGAAAAATATCAGGTTTCAACTTTAATCTGCTCTAAGGTCTTACAGCTTGTTAAGTAAGAAGTAAATCTTATATTTTTGGTAAAAACACATAAAAAGTGACAAGCGTAAAACATACATCTTCTGAATCAGATCAGCAACCCAGATGTTCATTGACGTCATAAATGAATATTGATAAGGGTTAATAAGGGTTAAGGGGTAGGACTTGGCAGACGTAAGATGTCAAGTATACCAGTAATATTCCGTACAGGTCCGGGAGGGGAGGTCCTAGCTCTATTTTCAGAGCCATGATGTAATGGTCATGTGAGCAAGAGTATATAAGCTGTGCGCAATGCGTGGAGCGGGAGTTAGTTGTTTACTCTGAAGGAGTGGACACTCAATGGCCGGATCCTAGGCTTAGCGGACGACTATGCAACACTACCAAATATAAAAGCAATCCATTGAAGAATCGCTGAAGAATAAAGGTAACATGTAACTTTGAAGGAAAGGTAAACCAAAAGGTAAACCGCGGACATCAGGGGAGATAAGTACATAACGAAGAAAGTGACAGCTGTCTCTTTTGCACATAACATGCCTACTGGTCCTCCTCTTCATCCCTACCAAATATGAAAGCCATCCATTGAAGACTAAAGGTAACATAAAACTTTGTATAAAAACGTTGACCAAAAGGTAAAATCTCGGACGACGCCCGATGCCCGCCCGCCCGCCCGGACATCGCTATTTTGAAGGACGGATTTAAGAAAAAGAAAAAAAAACATCAAAAAGAGGGAATCTGGTTGGATGAGGAAGGGGCGAGACGTTATGGAAAAGTTTACTTGATACCAAGCTTATTTCCGATATATTGGTATTGTCCACGTACGCATAGACAGTTTTCAAAATAGTGTTTCTTATTTTTTTTTTTTACAGAAAATTCCACTAGTTTGACATTTAATTCAAAATGTCAGTTTGAATGAAACGCCAAGTTTTATTTTCTGTGAAAAAAAAAAATAAGAAAAAAGTACAATGTATCGCTAATTTTCATCAAACGACTTAGCTTACGGAGTGCTATTGTCGCTTGCGCTGTGCATGCGTGCGTGTGTTCGTATGTGTAGGGCGAAACTGACATGATTTCTAGCCTAAACATACACCTAAATTTACGTCGAAAAATCCGGACCTATAAATTTCAGGCCGCGCCAAGCGAAAACATGTCTTCGGGGAAATGCGGACAGCGAAGGCCGAGTTCAGCCTGCGATCCGCGCAGTCTGATCATGGCCTTTGTATCCGCTAACAGAATCATTGGATACTACAGAATGTATGAATGGAAAGCAAAGGCCCGGGAGATACTTTGCGCATGCGCAGGATGATCTGAATCTGCGTATTTAAGCATGTTTGAAGGTATTGTTCGACTTCACGCGACCCATAATGCAGTTACTATAAAATGAATGAATATCTGTTGGGAATGAACTAAGGAAAATTATAACTCAATTCGGGGAAATTGTTAAGAAAGACAGATGATTAATAATGAATAAATGTAATTTCGCCAGGCGCACGAAAATCTAAATACTGCTATGCGTGAACACCGAGGGTCCGATAAAGCCAACACATAGGCATATTGCGCGCGATGTTTGTGAATGAATGTGCCTGTATTTGAACCGCGCCAAGAACAAAATGTGGGCATGTGGGAACAGTAAATGTCCAGTTCAGCAAGCGAAGCCGCACAACCTGATAAGGGCCTTTGTTATACATTGATTTATTCTACATAATCCAATTACTCTGTAAGCGGACAGTGAAAGACCAGATCAGCCTGCGCGGATACGCAGGCTGGTCTTGGCCTGCGCTGTTCGCCAATGTTCCAAAGGCGCATTTTTGCATGGCGCTGTTGATATAGTTCAAGACGAAAGAAGGTTATGACTAGACTGAGCATATATCTTATTTGTTCATATGTTATTAGTAATGTGTCCGTTTTACCGCATCTTGTCTGATTCAATTACTACTCGATCAGAATTATTTGCATCTCGGTGACGTTGAAATATCAACAGTAATCGCTTTAAGGTACTTGATTCACTTGGTAGTTTTTTTTTTTTTTTTTTTTTTTTTTTTTTGTTTGTTTTTTTGTTGTTGTTTTTTTTGTTTGTTTTTTTTTTTTTTTTTTTTGTTTTGTTTTTTTTTTGTTTTTTGTTGGTTTTGTTGTTGTTGTTTTGTTTTTTTATTGGTTTTTTTGTTGTTGTTTTTTTGTTTGTTTGTTTTTTTGTTGTTGTTTTTTTTTCTTGTTTTGTTTTTTTGTTTTTGTTTCCGGTAAATTTTAAAAGGGAGGTATTTTTGGGACTTCCTGATAGCGTTCCTGTACATCAACCCCTTCATGAAACGAGGTCAACTCTAGGAGGAAGGAATTTGCTCCAATGGAGAGCAAATTCTTTTTTTTTTTTTTTTTTTTTAGAGTAGACAACTCTTTTCAGAAGGGAAGCAAAAATAATTAACAGAGTTACCTCCCTTGAAAGTGTAGAGATTCGCCTGAAGTTCAGTAGCAGTCAGTCTGGTTATAAATTATGTGAGTCTTGCTCTGTTTGTTTTATTCATCAGGTAAAATACCCGAAATACTTCCTAAAGAAACCATTTGGTCTCACTGGGGAATGAACGTTAATCATCATAATAATTCTTGCGGACAAACGATCGTATTCTTTTGACTTTTCAGTAATTTTTATTTATAAGTCATTGATTATTTTTCACCTGTGAGGAAATCTTGAGGTTTCAGTTGATCAGTAAAAAGATTTAACAGAAATAATCGGTCTGAACAGATTAATAATTGCCTGAGCAGATTAATAATTGGTCTAAACAGATTGATTATCGGTCTGAACAGAATAAAAATTGGCCTGAACAGATTAATGATCGGTCTGAATAGATAAACAATCGACCTAAACAGATTAATAATCGGTCTGAACAGATGAATAATTGGTCTGATTAGATTACAAATTTCATGCATAATATGAAACAAAAAAGCTGATTCAGATTACTGTGAAACGTGTCTTAAAAGCCACCAATATTAACCAATCACCTGTCTTCAAAGGCCACTTTTCAGACCTCATAACATCATAAAATAATCAAAGGGCTGAATAGCCCTGAAATGACAGATTCTATGAGAAACTGATAAATTCCCGGTATCATTCTGTTCTCCATCTAAGTTTGTGAGACGCTTCTTCGTCGAAGAAAATGAGGTATAGCGAACAACAATGGCGCAGATCAGCCTGCGCGGACGCGCAGGCTGATCTGCGCCTTTGTTGTTCGCACATATATTAAGCGACTCTCGCCATAGATCAAGCACAAGTTGCACTACTTTTGTATGGAGAGCTCTTCAATGGCGTACTTATATACACACATTGAAACATTGGGTCTACTTTTGTGCGCGGATACATACGAAATTGAATAGTAGTCAGTCACTTTCTCTAAAACCGTGCGTGGCAACGAAGAATGACAGATAGAATCTGTCATTAAAATAACTTGAATTAAGCAAGCACGTGAGTAGTATAGGGTCACGTGTCTTTAGCAACAATGTTAGGTTTTCTCTTAGCGGCTTACTTAACACGGGTTTGACTGCAGATTATAATTCAGATAACTAATGATTAATACAAATTGATGACTTTTTTTTCTTCTTTTGTTTCTGGGAACAATAAGAAAAATATGTCTAAATGTCGTCTGCTGAATTTTTCCGACCATGCTAAGCGTGAAAATGCCCACTCTGAAAATGTTCTTTTGCGTGTAATACCGCATTCGATCTTATTCTTTAATCAGGTATCAGACAACTAATGCTAACTACACCACACACACACACACACACACACACACACACACACACACACACACACACACACACACATTGATGTGACAACTTTCATTATGAATATCTATGTATAGTGAAATTCAAAGTAATTTTATTTTATATTTTTATATATATAAAGTATGTATAACTTTGAGTACACAAAAGCATTGTATTTATTACTGACAAAAAGAAAGCTACTAAAGGTGTGCTTGAGAACACAGACATTTGACTCAGATAGTGCGTATACTCTGTGATGTAAATGTGTGTAAAGTTAATATTCTGATATGTCAGAAAACGTCTTCGTTTGCAAGGCTGCTAATATTCTCATGCATTTCTTTAGGGCTTATTATTTTTCCGAAAACAGGATAATGGCAACTGAGTACGTTCAATCTGCATGCAGTTTTAGGATCCGTTCTCGCTGTTTATTTTACTACTACATCGATGATAATGGCATCCGCTTTTCGCCAAATTGTACAGTCATTTCGTATATGGTTGCATGGAAAAGAAAAAGAAAAAAATCACGAATCAAAACATGCATTGGTCAAACGTGATTTCCAAGAATTTAATAAACTCTTTACTTTGAGTGTTTTGCATGTAAGGCAAAGAAGCGTTGAAGCACACGCTTGTAACAGTCTTTTGTTGAAGTACAGCTTGACCATGGACATAATATTAGCCGGTAAGTTCGTGTTTCACATATGTCGCAATAATTTCTAAACCCAATAATAAAATATTTTCGTTTGAGAATAGTCCCCTTTTAGAATGGATTCTCGTAGCAGGAAAGACCTTATTATGTGGGGTTTCTAGGCATAAATGGATTATAGAAAGAAAAGTCTACCCTAGCCCACCCTGGGAACACATTGTTTCCTCTAAGAATAGTCCCCTATTGAGGATGGAAAGTACAGTATAACCTCAATGGCTCGAACCCGGATGGCTCGTTTACCGTAGATTTCGAACTCTTTTTTTCAGTCCCTACAAAATCCTTCCAATAGCTCAAGGAAACAAATATTTAGGGATTTTTTCTTATTTTATCCTGGCATTGTATGTTGTGTGTACTCATTAGAATCGCCTCATCGAGGCGATTCTAATGAGTACACTCAACATACAATCATTGTGTAGAAAATCGAAGATTTCCCTAAATTATCGCTATTTGCTTCCTGAACTGGTGCCATGATTAACCCTTAGTGGCTCGAACTACCCATGTCTCGAACGAATTTCCATGGTCCCGAAGATATTCGAGTCATTGAGGTTCGACTGTACGTTCTTTTACGGTTGATCAGTCTCTTTCTGAAAAGCTAAATCAGAGTTTTCCACATTAAATGCTTTCTCTTTAACCCTTTGCATACTGGGTAAAAAATTCAGCAGACGATATTTTCAAATATTTTTCATACTTTTTTACAGAAAATAGGAGTTGATACAAGGGAGAAAATTTGCATTAAGTGTCAGATCCAATGTTCTAGGAAAAATAAGACAAATGTCATCAGTTTGTCGTCTGCTGAATTTGCCCAAAGCATGTAAGTGTTAACATTTACCTTTATCTAGTTTTTATTTTACTATTATTTTCATTCTATTTTATTTATTTTTTTACTTTCATAAAATAAGGCTTGACATCCTTTTTAATGTACTTTTGATTTGTCAGAAAATACCGGCCTTTTACTTTGAAATAACATCACGAAAACATACCTATATAATTTTTACCCCCTCAAACTCCACTTTCATATAGTAAAACTCGGGTTTACAGGGGTATACATTATTTTCTTATTCCTGCTCAAAAACATAGATTGTGGGTACTCAGAACCGCCTCGCCGAGGCGGTTCTAACGAGTACCCACAATCTATGTTTGGAGCTGAAATAAGAAAAATATTAGCGTTTTTATCCGAAAATTTTCAATTTTTTGAGTTAATTTTTGCTATATATTTGAATAGGCATGTTCTCATAATGAGAACAGCAATTCTCCAGTGGGTCGTCTGCTGATGTTGCACTCTATACTAATACAGCTTTATTGGTCACTATATGCCTACTTGTATTTTTGTTTTGTAGATAGACTGCAGTTATTTAATTATCGGACATATTAAGTAAATTACCCCGAGTGATAAATATAATATCGGACTGATGTTTCTGAAGATAATGCTACTTTCAATTTATGAATCTGAAAATTAATCATTATAGTCAAGTAACAAGTATTAGCCTTCACAAAAAGCTTGGTCTGCGCTTAGAACACAATGTTAAAGCTGATTTTAACACGGGTTCTTTACATGCAAATCTTGGCTTAATCAGCTAAATTCCATAATGCAAAAGGTGAATTCGAGAGGTCTAAATGAGATCTCCAAAAGAATGGCCTCACATTAAAAAATAATTACAGCTAGGTTCACTTCGCTTTTTAGGCTTACTTCATCAAAACTAAAATAAGTAGTTAATAATAACATTTTTTGTCACGCTGTCCCGGAAATGTTATGAATTGCGCTGAATAATACGAAAACAACCACCCACTTTAACCCTTGTCCTGCTGAATAAATTAAGATGCCACGCCCACTTCTAATTTTCAGCCAGTCAGGTTACTTGATCCAGATTGTTGTTATAAATTTGCATACTTGATGGCAAACAGTGCAGATCTAGATCAGTTGGCTTCTTCAGAAGCCAACTGATCTGGATCTACACTGTTTGCAAAACTGGATATATCCAGATTCAGCAGGACAAAGAGCTTGTTCTGATAACTCGGCCCGATTCCCCAATTGAAATAGAGGGACGGGGGGTGGGGGTCGCATTTTTCAAAACAGTAATATTCAGAAAGTAATGACACATTTTTTTTTATTTTTTTTTTTTATTTTTTTTTTTTTTTTTTTTTTTTCATTTATATGTCTTTTTTATTACAAATAAACTTTTGGATGTATTATTGCAGATACTAAGCCATTTTATGAGTCTTTTTACACCTATCCTTACAACGTCTTTTTAGATAGATATACTATGGACTCAATTTCCACTTACTTATTGAACCATTTTCCGCATCTTTATTAGATACGTTTTTAGAACCTATCAGATGATATTATGAACGATTCGCTAACTTGAAGTACCAATCTTGTGCATATGTCTGTAGATCACATGACAAATGTCATAGCTTTTTCTATAAGAATGTGTTAAAAAGGGGTAACAGCCTTTTCAAATAAAAATGCCTTCCTCCCCGTGACCGACAAAATCCTTTTATTTACTGTTTCATCAAATCTACACATATGAAGGAATTTGGCGGTCACGGGATGGAACAGTATTTACCAAGCCACTAAAGTGACCTACCCTAAGTTTCATTTTACCGTTACCTTTCTCAATGCAACCTGAGAGAATTTACTGGAATTATCAGCGGCTATGTCGGAATCATTAGTTTTCTATCTATACAAACTGGTATATTTGATTATTTTTAGGTTTATGATCTGTACACAAAAGAAACCATAAACTGTACCAGTCTTATATTTCTCAAGTATTAAACACTATCAGTGGTGAAGCATGAGTGTGTGTGCTTTAAATATTTTGTCATATAGAAGTACGCTCTCAGTAAACTAAACTGTCAAACATTCTTGAACAAAATATCTAGTCCTTTGACCTGTGATATTGACGTTAGCTACCTGCCAATGGTTAAGTTATCCGTACGATCATCTGGTCCCTAACACCCTACATTTATTGAACTACTGGATAGTAAGAAGGCGGTATGGACCCTGATCGGAAACTGCAGAATGCGGCACCCGATCTGGGCCGGTAATGTTTGCTCAGGTTAGTCTGTCTCACAGGTCAAATTGCGATATTAAATTACGATATTAATAAAAAAAGATTGTTTAAAACATTAGCTGGTGCCCTCGGAAAATTCTAAGTGAGCGACATGATGGAGTATTTTTCTTGTTTTCCGTGGGTCGAGATTTGGCATTTCATTCAAATCGACAATTTGCATGAAGTGTCGGGTCTTGTATTCGGGGAGGGTTGTAAGGAGTGTTGCCGGTTTGTCGTCTGCGGATTTGACCAAGAGTGTGATAATGGTTAACTAATGTTTTTATTCATGTAGCATAAAGTAAAATCCAGGTGACAGGCATCATCTTTCATGCCGTAACGGTCCTGACTGTCTACCCACCTTGTCAATATTATCTCTGAAATGTCGTTATAAACGCTTAGCATTTGAATAAAACTTTCAGCGAACGACATGTCGAGGCATTTATTTTGGGTTTTTCTCCAGGAGGATGGGTTCTGGCATTTTGTGCAAGTTGTCTCCATTGGTTTGGAGATAATTGGCATGTGATGTCGGGGCCTTTTTTCGGGGAGGAGTAGGAGATGTGCCATCGATTTTCGTCTGCTGAATTATCTAATAGAGAGCTAAATGTTAAAGTCGGCTTGGACATCAAAATTTGATTAAAATGAGCTATTTACTAGCACATCGCCAATTACAACTGCAGCAGGTGACATTATTATTTGTGCTCTTCTTCTTCTTTTTTTTTTTTTTTTTTTTTTTCTTCTTTTCTCAAAACAAAGGCTGATATTTTAGTTATGGTATTTATCCTAATTATTCGGGCATTTGAAGTTTTTTCAACATAGCTATCTGAAATTTGAACGAGCCTGTTTGACTCCCTAGATGTGTGACAATTGAGATCTGGCGGGAGTGCAAATGAACGAGTCATGGATCAAGCCGCTCTCGTCGAAGGGGTTTAATTTGGGCTTTCTCTACCTCGCTGGGCGTGCCTGCCAAAAAACTAGGAATTTAGCTGTATGTGTATCAAACCAGCGTATAAGAGGGTATATCTTACCATATCTATGAATCTTGGGTTTAAAAACAAAGACTATCAGTATTCTCTACGACCGTAGATTGTAATTGTTATCATGTGTAAAATTCGACGAATGTTTACTGACCATGACCAAGCATGGGATTTCCGTGTTTAGCCCTGATATATCGGTGCTCCACGGGTAACATTAGGGTCAGTAAGCATTCGTCTTATCAAACTTATTGATAACTGAAAGAAACTTGTTAATAACAGTCTATCAGGTTAACCCTTATTTGCACTGGATTTTATTTGTGACCAGTTGAGATGACGGTTAACTTTAAATCGAAATTGTTAAATTGGTTATGCTGATACAATTTGCAGCGATAAACCTAATCCCTGCTGATACCTTGTTTTACAGTTCTTAACTGTTTCATAGCTTATTTCTGAATGTTATATGTTGTTGTTGAGCACAGATTATTTCGCGTGTTGTATGTGCTCAAATGGTCTGGTTTCCAGCATACAAATGCTATTAGGTTAACAACTGTAGTAGAAAGGCCAACTCTCTCTCTCTCTCTCTCTCTCTCTCTCTCTCTCTCTCTCCCTCTCTCTCTCTCTCTGTTGGCCTCTTCAGTGCAATAGTGAGCTGCCGATGCAAATTCCAAGCTATTCTAAAGTGAATAGTGTATTTTTGTTGTTAGATAATCATTGGGATGCACTGATGCTATGTGACACAGTATGATATTTAATTTGTTGTTTCTATCAAATTCTGGCTGCTATTCTAGATGCAATGAAATCAAACAATAACATTAAAATGAACGAAAATCAAATAACTTCAAAATGATTATATTGTTAAAAGTATACCTCAAAAATTTAAAATTTACATTCCATCCTTTATATGTTTATATCCATGTATATATCAATGTTTTGCTTTTTTTTCATGTTGTTACTGTCTATATTTTCGGAGCGTCTCTAGAGGGTAGGTATCGGGACTGTGCCGCGAGAATTCACTGGTCTATACGTGTTCAAGTTATCGATGTAGTCTTGTGTAGGTTGCTGACTGAGTTGTTCTTGTATCTTTTGATATTGATTACGTAAAATTGAAAAGGAAGAATACGGTCAGCACCCTACACACGTACAAATTCTGTTATAATTTCGCTATTGTTTTCCACTTTGTTGTCCTACTTTTGCTATGCAGGGATATTATATATACGTATTCAATTTATAAAACTATTATTGATGATTCTTGTCGTATCCAGAATCTCTACTTTCGGCATCTCTCAAAGAAGCTGTTAGTAAGCAATAAACAAAGATTAAATGTTCAATTCACTTATTCCATATTTCTTGCACTATCCATTACTGTTTTAGTTACATGGTTCTGCGTTCTGCTCTTGGTGTCGAGAGATATCCATCCAAATCCCGGCCCGCTATCATCTCTTTCGGATAGTTATGATAGCTCTTCATCAGGAAACGGTTCTATTTTTGGTACTTCGTCTCTCTCTTCCCATTTATCATTTGTTCATTATAACGTGCAGAGTATTTTTAACAAACTCGACGTATTATTTGCTGAACTTTCTGACTTTGACATATTAGCGTTTTCAGAGACCTGGCTTCATTCTGCTATATCAACTGCGGACCTGCAACTTCAATCTTATCACTCTCCTGAACGTAAAGACAGGGTCAGCGATAATCATGGTGGTGTGATCATATATGTAAAAGATACACTTTTCTATAGACGCAGGAATGACCTTGAGCCACTAGGAATTGAATGCCTGTGGATAGAGATTATTATTAAGCATAAGAAACTACTTTTCGGTTTATTCTACAGAGCACCCAATTCAAATGCTAATTATTATACGTCTATTGAGGATTCTATCTCCCTGGCAGTTGATACAGGTATAAAGGATATTATTATAGCAGGAGATTTTAACTTTAACATGCTCAGTCCAAACTCATCTCATAAAATCAAAGCAATTTGTGAGCAGTTTTCTTTAAACCAAGTTATTGAGGAACCAACTCATTATACTGAACACTCTTCGTCACTACTGGATATCATTCTTACAAATAATAATGATCATTTAGTCATGAGTGGTGTAGGAGACCCTTTCTTACAACAAGACCGACGGTATCACTGTCCTACTTATGGTATCTTACGATTTGTAAAACCAAAGCGAAAATCATATGTGCGCCGTATTTGGATTTATGAACAAGGTGACTATAATCTATTGAGAAATAAAGCATCATCAACGGACTGGGATGCGCTGCGCAATACCGATATAAATATTTATGCTAAAAATATAACTGAAAAGATTATTGCTTTATCCAATGATTGCATCCCTAATCGAAATGTAAGAATATGTCCGGCTGACCCACCTTGGATTACTACGGCAATTAAAAGACATATAAGGATACGTAAAAGGGCATACAGAAAGGCTAAACATACAAATATACCTGCAAATTGGGAAAGGTTTAGACACTTAAGAAATAAAGTGATAGAAATGATTCGTAAGTCTAAGAAATTATACACCGATAATCTCTCGAATAAATTAAAAACTTGTACTCTTACCTCCAAAGACTGGTGGTCAACTTTAAAGTATTTTATATCTCCGCTCTCTAATTCTCACATACCAACACTTGAACATGAAGGTTTTACATATACTGAGGACCAAGATAAAGCAAATATTTTTAATGACTTTTTCAGGGATCAGACTTTGTTGGACGATGAAAATGCAGATGTTCCTGAATTGCCTATATTAGTTAGTGAAGAACATAAACTGTCATCACTTAACATTACGGCTTTAGAAGTGAATTCGGTTTTGAAAAGTCTTCCCTTGGGGAAGGCTGTTGGACCTGACGGTATAAATAACAGAGTACTTCGTGAATTGGCAAATGAACTTGCAGATCCACTATCCATATTCTACAACCTCTCGCTTCAGAATAGCAAAGTTCCAGATGACTGGAAAGAAGCACACGTCTGTCCGATTCACAAAGGTGGTGATCCTATACTAGTTTCAAATTATAGGCCTGTTTCCCTGCTTAATACCTTGGATAAAGTCTTTGAGAGATGCATTTTCAAACACATTTACAATCATTTTCGTGATAATGATATCCTTTCACCCTTACAATCTGGATTTATACCTGGAGATTCTACTGTTTATCAATTAACTTATCTCTATGATACTTTTTGTCATGCTCTCGATTCGGGTAAAGAAGTAAGAGTTGTCTTTTGTGACATTAGCAAGGCATTTGACCGTGTTTGGCATGCTGGCCTCATTCAAAAACTAAAAGCAGCTGGTATAGCAGGAAGTCTTCTAAATTGGTTCATTGATTATCTAAGCAACAGGAAACAACGGGTGACTTTCTCAGGTGTTAAATCATACTGGAACTCTTTAAAAGCCGGTGTCCCACAAGGTTCCATCCTTGGGCCTTTATTATTTTTGCTGTACATAAATGACATTGTGAAGGACATTGGCTCAAATATTCGCCTCTTTGCTGACGACACAAGCCTATATATAGTTGTTGAAGATCCAACACTTGCAGCTGAACTTCTTAATGCTGACATGGAAAAAGTTGCACGATGGGCTAAACAATGGCTGGTATCTTTTAATCCTTTCAAAACTGAATCCCTTTTAATATCACGGAAGACCAACAAACCAGATCACCCTTCTATCTTTATGTCAGGACAAATAATTAAGGAAGTAGATACTCATAAGCATCTTGGCATTTTTTTATCAAAAGATGGTACGTGGCATAAACATATTGATTATATAAAAACCAAAGCGTGGGCAAAAATAAACATCAACTTGAAACTTAAGTTTCAACTTGACCGTAGATCTCTCGAAATCATATATACCACGTTTATAAGACCGATCCTAGAATACGGAAACGAAATTTGGGATAACTGTACACAGTACGAAAAAAGAGGAAATAGATAAAATTCAAAATGAGGCTGCAAGAATTGCTACGGGAACAACAAAATTAGTATCTATTGAAACACTGTATTCTGAAATAGGATGGGAAACCCTAGATTCCAGAAGACAGAAGCAAAAATTATCTCTTTTTTACAAAATGTATTCAAATATAAGTCCTAGTTATCTTTCCGCTCTTGTACCATCATCTATCAGCGATATTTCTTCATATAACTTAAGAAATGCAAATTACTTGCAAACTGTTGAAACACGAACACGTCAATATTATAATTCTTTTCTCCCTTCTGTGATAAGAGAATGGAATGGTTTATCGGAAGAAACAAGAAACGCCAGTTCAGTTAGTGTCTTCAAATCACGCCTTGACCAAAACGTAATTGTTCCACAAATACCTAAATACTTTTATATTGGCGATAGACGTCTGCAGATGTTGCATACACGTCTTCGAACAAACTGTAGTGCTTTAAATCAGGATCTTTTTCGTAAAAATATTTCTGACACTTCACAGTGCATTTGTGGCAGTACGGAAACCGCTGATCACTTTCTGTTAGAATGTCCCCTTTACCATGGACAAAGACAAGAACTTTTCCAGGTAATCTCACACATTTGCCCAATTTCTGTTGACGTTCTATTGTTTGGCAACAGCACTGTAATTTATGAAAATAACGTAAAAATTTTCGAGGCAGTTCATAATTACATTAAAAAAAGTAAACGTTTTTAATCTTACCTTTTCATGGCACAGTTTTCCTCATTGTTGAGTGATGCGAATACAATGTATTATGATACCGGTGAGATAGGCCAGAGGAATTATAAATTACATTTAGTATACAGCAGGACAACAGGATTATAACAGGATTATAGTGTATTTGGCCATTTTTTTTTTTTTTTTTTTTTTTTTTTTTTTTTTTTTTTTGTTCTCGCGGCGCAGAAGGCGGTCCCTACTCTTCTAACACACTTTGTTTCTCTTCTTTTGTCTTTCTTTCTGCTCTTTCGCTCCTCCACATGCCACTTCTTTCATTTTTTCCTCCTTATCATTGATTAAGTAGACTATTATTATGTTTTTCTTTTTTGTTTGTGTTTTTTTCTGCTCTTCTTCGTGTTTGTTAGGTTTGAACATATAAGGTTCTACTTTCGCTATATAGTAATCTAATGTTATAATTAGTATATATTGGTAGATATGTCACATGAATACGTTAACATATTTACAACCTTGTGCCGTTATCGGATATATTCAATTATATGCATGAGGAGAGGAACTTCATAAGCAATTTGCTTTCGTTCCAATCCTAGTATTTTGTATATTGTTATATTTATTGATGTGCCATTAACTCTGAATAAAATATGTTTAAACTAAACTAATGCAACCCCTACAAGCTCATGTAGCCGCCGCAGTGAATGGTAGACATTCATGTGCGCATGCGCAATTCGCTTTGAATGATTAGAGTATGCACAAAGAAAAAAATTAAATACATACCAGTATTACTATCACTAGGGCTACATAGTTAACCCTTCTCGTGCTAAACACGTCATGCCCTGTCTTAGCAAACAGTGTAGATCCAGATCAGTTGGCTTCTGAAGAAGCCAACTGATCTGGATCTGCACTGTTTGTCATTAAATACGTGAATTTCTATCAAAAACCCGGATCAAGTAATCTCATTGGCTGGAAGTTAGAAGTGGGCGTGGCATCTTAATTTATTCAGCATAAGAAGGGTTAATATATAGAATTTACGCATTTTCATGATATTGCTAGCAAAAAATGCAAATAGATGACCCGACTTTGTTTAGTTTGACTTTTATAAGCATAATCAACCAAAACATATAAACAGAACGAAATTTGACACAGTTCAAAAATCCCACCTGAAATGGAGAAAACTCTCGGCTTATCAGACCAACTCCTTGTCAAAATTATGTATATCTCATAACCTGAAAGTGCTGTAATTGCAAGCTTTCAGCATATCTGTATAAGTATGGTGTTCCGAAACAATGTATATGAATGAAAATACACCTTCTGTATATGTGGGTTTTCCAGTAAGCAATTTCTATTCTGTTTTATTCAGTGCTCCAGATAGTCCCGGGTTTAAGGAAAACAACAAGCATAAAGTCAATGATGGATGGATCGACATTGGAATCACTTCCGTGTGTCTCCTCGCCTCTGTGTAGTCTATGCCCATGGACGTAGACAATCACATGACAGAGCAAAGCATTTAGCCATTTTACGTACAGTGGACTCTTCTACCACAACTCTTTGAACCGGTCTATTTCCAACAGCAGGGTATCTGGTTAGTTGTTTATTACTATTATTATTATTATTATTATTATTATTATTATTATTATTACCATGTTGTTGTTGTTTTTTTTGTTTTTGTTTTTTTTTTTTTTGTTTTGTTTTTTTTGTTTTGTGTGTGTGTGTGTGTGTGTGTGTGTGTGTGTGTGTGTGTGTGTGTGTGTGTGTGTGTGTGTGTGTTTGTTTTGTTTTGTGTTTTGTTTTGTTTTTTTATTGTTGTTTTTTGTTGTTGTTGTTGTTGTTGTTGTTTTTGCTTTTTTTTTTTTTTTTTTTTTTTTTTTTTATTTCCTGTAGTTCATGCAAAAAAGTGTAAACTCTGATCAACGGCCGCATTTTGCCAATTACAATTTTTGGGATCCACCAACTAAAATGAGCTAACCCAAATATATATATATATATTTTTCTCTCGTTTCTCAACAAAAACATATCTTGTGTAACTCTATAGAAGCACCTCACAGAGTACCCACAAGATATGGTTTTGGAGAGAAAAAAAGACAAATTTCAGCTTGACAATCCATTTCTTCAAATCTATGTACACTTTGATATTTTCATTATATAATATAGGGAATGAGGAAGAATTTTGCTAAAGTAAAGACAGGCGTATATATACAGTAAAAGGGGTTGCTAGACGTGAAACAAAAAAACGAAAAGCAAGTTTAAACCCTGCAAAATTTTGAAAATCTTTTTTTCCCGTATTATCTATAGAAATTAGGGGTACCTGGCAGTATACCGCCAGGTACCCCTATTTTCTTTATATAACATGGGAAAACATGGAGTAGGAGTACTGTACATATTCTATAGTTGTTTGGTTTGGAGTTTAACGGCCCAGTCAATAACACTATTAAGGTCATGTCGAGCAGACCACACTTTTCGTGGGCAGCCTTAGTCCTCTAAGCAGTTAACCAGTACTTGCGCCCATTCTTTCGCCAGAAACTGACAAATGCCCTTGAATCAATGGAAGGGAGAGAATGTCCGTAGAAAATATTTCATCATCAATTTCCACGAAATAATGCTGCCGGACCCGGCAGGGATCAAAACCGCGACCTCCTGATAACCATCGCATTCAAAGGAACTTAGACTTATTTCTACTCATACAGCCTTGTAAAACACATTCTATAGATTTGTTAACTACTTCCCTGCCATAGGCGATAATGATATGCTTTAGCAAACAGCGTAGATCCAGATGAGACGGCTCATTATGAGCCGTCTCAGCAGGATCTACGCTGTTTGACATTCAGTTTTTCAGCTTTACATATAAACTTCTTTCCAATCGATAGAAAAAAGCTGACGATAAATGGCACCGAAAGAATTAATGTAACGTTTACAATTTTCGAATCCGTTACAAGTGCTATTTTCATTCAACATAAACCATTCTAAGAACAATTTGAGCCGGGCTACAGCATTTCAAACAAGATTGCACGTGCGCCCAGGGAAGACTAAGATCAGTCTGCGCTTTCGCGCAGTCTGAGCAGAGTTCGCAGAGCACTCTGTGGGTAACCAAGGATCCAAAGCGTCCTTAGGCAGACAGTAAAGACTCTGATCAGCCTGCGCGTACGCTCAGGCTGATCTGAGTCTTCGCTGGGCGCATATGTAATCTTGTTGGAAATGCTGTGTCCCGCCTCATTCAGAAAAAAAAATGCTTCATGTTTATTGTCAGACAATACGGTGCCTAAAATACAATTAACAATCTCAGGCTGTTTTAATTGCTTGATTGCCTGATGAAATAATGTTGCTTTTAAAATACAAGTTCTTTTCTGGCTATGGTTTTATGGACGTTTCACACACGATATGTTTATTATATTGTTTTATATTTACTGTTTATCATAGCCCAAACAGCTTCAGTCTTTTCTTTTATAGTTAAACATTTAATATCTTTTCTAAACACTTAACATGCCGTATAAAAACTTCAGCAGACGAAATTTTGAAATTTTTTTACCTTATTTTTCCCAGAAAATAGGATTTGACATTTCGTGCAAATTATCTCCTTAGGAGACAATTTGCATGAAATGTCAAACCCTATTTCACAGAAAAAAATGAGAAAACTCTCTTCAATTTATCGTCTGCTGAACCTGCACATGGCATGGTACATGTAAGTGTTAACTTCTAAAGTGATGTTATTAAAAGCGAACCGATACTCGTTCAAGGGAGGCAACTCTGGCAGATTTTTTTTTTTTTTTTTTTTTTTTTTTTTTTCGCTGTTCTCCTAAAAGGGGATCTACTTTAAAAGGAAACAATTTGTTACTCAGAAAATTATTTCTTTTTATAATAGACCTCTTTTCGGAATGTACTCGGCGTGCCGAAAAACAAACAGGAAGTCACAAAAGTTGTCTCCCGTGAAAAATGCATGAACTGCAACTGGAACTGCGATCAAAAGTGAAAAGCACTCGCGAATGATTTGCTTTTGATCTCGGTCCCTGTTGACGGGCGTCATTAGGTACAGGAATCAAGGGCAAAACTGTTTGCAACAGTTCTGCACTTCTGAACGCAGCCCAGGTGTATCAATGTCCCTTAATAACAAGCAAATTCAGAGAATCTATGTCCCCCATCTTTTAACACTAAACCTCACCCCTATTACCACCACCACCTACAATAGTACCTACTATGCATACAGTATGATAGTTTTGGAGCTCGACTATGTTAAATGCGGAAAAGTGAAAAAAATACGATTAAGTTCAAAACGAGGGAAACTGTAGGAGAAAATGCGGACACAAAGTACCAACTACCATTAACCGTGATACATTATGAAAACATGCCTATTCAGATATACTGAAAATTTTAATACCAAAAAATGAAAATTTTCAGATAAAAAATTCTGATTTTAATATATTTCTGCTCAAAACATAGATTGTGGGTACTCGTTAGAACCACCTCGCCGAGGCAGTTCTAACGAATACCCACAATCTATGTTTTTAAGAAGAAATCAGAAAAATAGTGTATACCCCTGTAAACCCCAGTTTTACTATATAAAAGTGGGGTTTAAGGGGGGTCAAAATTATATAGGCGTGTTTTCGTGATGGTATCTGAGCCAGAAAAAATAACTAAGTTAAAAAAGCGAAATAAAATGATAAAAATTAATCTTAGGTTTATATTCGAATAAAATGCATTTGTTTAGAGCATGACAAAACACCTGTACAGTTTCAAAACGATCGGCATAAAACTGTAGGAGGAGTTACGGTCACAAACTATCAAAAGGTGCGGAACTACGCAACACGAACCGCGCAAAGCTTTTCTTCGACAAGTTGTTATATTCATGTGTGAAAAATGAGGGATATATCTTCGGATGGCTAGTTGAACCCACTGGGGTATACGAGTTGACCGGCCTCCGCGCATTGCAGTAGCTCGTAGACCTTAGTGGGCGAAACCTGCAGTAAGCACGACTGTAAAGTCAATAGTGATTAGCCTCGTTTTCGCTTTCTCGTTTCCGCTTAGAAATAAACAATGAACGTTCCTTCACGTTTCTGTTAAAATTCAATTCCTCTCGCTCTAATCAGAGACGATTAGCATACAAACAATTGCAGAAATGTGACAAAGTCGGGGGACAACAAGGTCAATGCAACAGATGAAAATAGTTTTGCCAAGTATACCACACGATAAAAATAAAACATAACAACAGACACTTGAGCTTAGAATCAATTCCATATAAAAGCCAAAGTTGGATATTGTGTTTTCTATAAGAACATTGCTTTAACGCTTAACACTCTTGGTAAAATCTTTCAGCAGATGACATTTTCAAAAAAAAAAATTCTTATTTTTTTTTTTTTTTTTTTTTTTTTTTTTTCAGAAAACAGGCTTTGACACTTCATGCAAATTGTCTCCTGAGGAGACAATTTGCATGAAGTGTCAAAGCCTATTTTCTAAAGACAAAAAGACAAATATCATCAATTTGTAGTCTGCTGAATTTGCCCAGAGAATGGTAAAGGTTAATTTCACAAGGTGTTTATGGCGCATTGATTTCAGAAGAAAGTCAAACTATCTGGGGATTTAATGTTTTAGAAAATGCGCCGCAACATGAAGCATTGTACCTTACGAGACATTATGCTAACACAAATAAAATGTATTAGTAGGGGTGGATTCAGAGGGGGTTCGCGGGGAGTTCGACTGAATATCCCTTTGACTCAAAATTTCATTTTCATGGGAAAATTTGAATAAATTAGATAAATTTTGGTATACCGTATTTACCCTTAATATTCACACCCCTTGACTCTTCACCTCATACTTTACTTCAACAAGTCCAATGAATGTGTGTAAAATTGCTGGATGAGTGCCAAACAGTGTAGACCCTGATCAGACGCCGCATGTTGCGGCGTCTGATCTGGGTCTACGCGGTTTGCACAAGCCTGTCTTTCCGAATACGTAGAGTTGGCACGGTAATTTGATCAAATTGAACCCCTCAGGAACCATCCTGGATCCGTCCCTGTATAAGACCCAGATAAACCAGTTTTGAAACAAAACAAAAATCTATCTCTCTCTCTCTCTCTCTCTCTGTCTCTCTCTCTCTCTCATTTTTCCACAAAATCATATATTTTGGTTTAATTGACTTGATACACATTGAGTGGGGTGGTCGGGGATGCGAAGGTTCGTGTATCTCACGTCACCGGGGCGTCCAACTGATATTGGCTTACAGTTGGGCAATGCCTGCAGGTAAGGGTAGGGGGGGGGGAGATAATTTTATTTCTTCTGTTTCTTCACTTTCATTCCTGTTCCTCTTTTTTCCCTGTCCCTCTATTTCATCTCTTCTACTATCTCTTCTATCTCTTTTCTCCATTTCTCTGGGAGACGACACAAAATGACCCACAAGGGTTGACGTGTCGTTAAACCCTTACACAATCAATCAATACACATTGAGGGGAGACAACTATGTAAATATTATTTATCTCCTTTCTGGGCTAGCAAGTAGACAAACAAAGTGTACTGAAACATAGCACAAACGGGCGGCGTAATGCGGACAGCGAAGACCCAGATCAGTCTGATCAGGGCCTTCACTGTCCGCTAACAGAATCATTGGATACTACAGAATGTATGAATGGAGAGCAATGATCTGAATCTGCGCATTTTGCGACTTTTTCACTTGACGTGGCTCAAACAGAAAGAAACAGAAACCAAAGTGGGCAGCAATTGAATGTGACCACAATGCTAGAATCCAAAAGGACTTAACCCTTACCATGCTGAATAAATTAAGATGCCACGCCCACTTATAATTTTCAGCCAATCAGATTACTTGATCCAGGTACAAATTCACATACTTAATGACAAACAGTGCAGATTCAGATTAGTTGGCTTCTTCAGAAGCCAACTGATCTGGATCTACACTGTTTGTAAAGAAAGGGCATATCCGGTTTCAGCAGGACTAGGGTTAACATGTTGCGATGGGCCACAAAGTCTTTCAAAACTAAAATCAAAGCACTGAGCGCTGTTTGTTTGTTTGTGTTGAGGTTTTACGGCCCAGTCAACCCAATGGGGTCATGTCGAGCGCGGTCAGTTTACCTAACCACACGTTTACTGGGCAGGCTTAGTCCTCTAAGCGGTTAACCAGTATTGTGCACATTCTTTCGCCAGAAACTGGCAACTGCCCTTCTTGAATCAGCGGAAGGGAGAGAATGACCGTAGAAAATATTTCATGATCAATCTCCACGAAAGAATGTTGCCGACCTCGGCGGGGGTTGAACCCGCGACCTCCGCACTGAGCGCTGTAATGGGTCGATTGTCAAATGGTCCTGAACGGGGACTTAAGACCGTTTCATTTAGCCCTTAAATTCCTGTAATTTAAGCAAAAAGTGCAGTCTCTGATCAGACGCCGCGTTCTGCGGCGTCTGATCTGGGTCTGCACTGTTTGCCAATGTCCCAAAAGTCCCAGTCCAGGTTTTGCAGACAACCCTCTGTCAACAGCACTCTGATGTCACAGCGACTAGAATAGCGCGGCTATAAATAGCCGTTACCTGGATTTCGTACAAACGCGCGATTTGATTACATTGGTTAATGATTATCACGTGGACAACTACCTTAAGGAATTTTTTGCGTTTGTATACTATGGTTCGACTGTAAACAATCGACCCAAAAAAAAAATGCCGGGTTGTGGGTGTTTGGTTAAAATCATTTTACCGGCGCCAAATCTTCAACTAAGGTTCAAATGCTGTTAAATATAAAAAATAGTGGCTCCTGAACTCCTGAACTCACTCAATCGGTGACGGCTTCGGTGGCTCCGTGGGATGCGCGGCCGACTGGTGATCAGGATGTTGCGGGTTCGACCCCCGCCGGGTCGGCAAAATTCTTTTGTGGAGATTGATCATGAAATATTTTCTACAAGAAGAGCAGTTGTCAGTTTCAGGAGAAAAAATGTGCGCAATACTGGTTAACCACTTAGAGGACTAAGCCTGTCTTGTAAACGTGTGGTTAGGTAACTGACCGCGCTCGACATGACCCCATTTGATTGACTGGGCCGTAAAACCTCAACACAAACAAACAATCGGTGAAAATCACACAAAACATGAAAATCAAAATAAATCACTGTGGTTAAGCAGGGGTGCGGGCTCGTGGCAATCACCTCAGAGATTGACAAGAAAACCGCTAGTTGGACCAAGGAAGGTCCGAACAAGGAAATAACATGCAGCGTCAACTTTTTAATGAAATCCATTATAATACCAGTAGATGGTCTTAAAATGCTGGATGAGTAGCAAATAGTGTAGACCCAGATCAGACGCCGCAAACTGCGGCGTCTGATCTGGGACTACACTGTTTGCTCAGATCTATCTGTCTGAATATCTAAAGTTTTGTTGTTGTTTTTCTTTCTGTTTTGTTTTGTTTTGTTGTTGTTGTTGTCGTCGTCGTTGTTGTTGTTTTTGTCGTTTTCGTCGTCGTTGTCGTTGTTGTTGTTGTTGTTGTTGTTGATGCTGTTGCTTCTGCTGCTGCTGATGTTGTTGTTGGTGGTGGTGGTGGTGGTGTCGTCGTCGTCGTTGTTGTTAATTTGTTGTTGTTTGTTGTTGTTGTTGTTGTTGTTGTTGTGCAAATATGGTATGAAACCTAAACTTTGTGAAATGCTGCATATTAAGGAATAATGCGCAAGAAATATTTACAGTATCTGTCTTGTAGAGCCGTCTCATCAATATCCATACTGTTCGCCATTCTGTTGTTATTTTTTTACTGAAACCCCTATTTGCAATAATGGATGACAATGAAGAGTCGATTTCAGAAACTCAAGGACGAATGAGTTAAATGTTAACAGTTCAGCTTAGAACATACGATCTCTCGTAAAATTCCCTTGCTAAACACGAAGCGAGTAAGAAATAGGAAAAGCAGAAAACTTAATTTTATTATCTCATTTCCATTTAAAGGCGACAATCAGAAAACGTTTCCAATGAAGCTAGGATATTGGATGAAAAAAAGATAAATTAACCTCGTCACAATAAAGACGATCGTTTCGTGTAGAAATAAAACAAGCCTAGAGGGACATTCGTATCTGCACAAGCTGATCTGGCTGTTTTCTGAGGCACTTTATTATTGAAAAATAAAATCCCGTTTTAATACGCACAGCTAGAACCTGATTAGACTGCACGGATGCGCAGAATATACTGGATCTTCGGAGTTCGAATACGCATAATAAGAATAAGGTCATTTTGTGCATGCTTTGATTCAACTGAGGCCCGTTCAATAAACAAAGGTCATTATCAGTTCGTAGTTCGTCTGAAACCATGAACTTATAGCATAAGATGGTGTTGCTTTCCTCCTCCGACGACTTCTGTTGTAGCCACGGCAAACAAGGATCAGATAATCTATGTGAAAGCATTTCTTAATTCAGATCTACAAACACCGTTTAATCAACTGAGAAATATCTTCAGACGTGAGCCCAGCGAAGATTCAGATCAGACTGGGCATTTGCGCAGCTGATCGGAATCTCCATTGGACATAATTTTGATACATGTAACCAAGGATGCAAGGATGCAGAATTTCCTCAGGCTGGCAACAATGCGCAGGCTGATAAAAGTCTTCGTTGGGCGTATACGTCCGACGCATTTTTACGTTGAGACTATTTTCTTTCCTGCGTTTCCGACGTGGACACTTACGTCTTTGATGTGTGAATACGTCCGCTGTTGTTAATAGAGGTGTCAGTCAAATCCAAAATCAAATGGCAAATTGAGTGTAGATTCTGGTGATGTCTTTACTGTGTATAAATCCCTTTTTGTCTGCAAGATTGCCAGGTTTTTCAGCAAGACTAGAGTTGTTTTCGCAAAGAAGAGACTCCAATTAAATGTAACATCCTTAACGTCAAATGAGCCCACAATTTTATTGTGTGAAAAATGTTTTCAATTAAGTTTTAGCCGGGACACGGGAAAACTGCATGTATCTCAACGTGAGAAAAGGTCCCTTATCCCCTAAAGGAACAGTTGGAATCAGAAAACTTACCATCGGACATGAGCGCCCAGGCGAAGATTCAGATCAGCCTGCGCATTCGCGCAGTCTGATCAGAATCTTCACTGGGCGCATTTTGGATAGCCAATGAGCGAAGAGATTCTGCTCAGACTGCCCGAATGCGCAGTGATTTGAGTCTTCGCAGGGCGAACATATTAGAAGGTACGTTTTCTCACGTTGAGGCTCGTTAAGACCCGGATCAGCCTGCACATGCTCGTATTCGTTGATATTGAAGAATATATGCAGTAACATGGAAGGCCTTGTTCAGGCTGTGTGAATGTGACAAAGGAAGAAGATCCGACACTAGGGCTAGATACAGAGCCAGAGCAGAGGCGGATTCAGAGGGTAGTTGAGGGGGTCGGGGGTTCAGTCGATTCCCCTATCCTCCTCCTTTTACCCTAAATATTTACGCTCCTTATACTGTATCATACCCTTCAACAAAGCCATTTAACTGCCTATGAGTTGTCTCCCTTGTGATAAATGGCGGCTAAAGTCCAAGCAAGTCAGTGCAACTAAACGTATGCCTAACCGCTCGAATAATAAAAGACATAGCTGATACATTTTACCTGGTCAAACCTACATAATACTTGTTCTAGCCAACTAGAATTTCCTTGAGACAATATGGGAAAATCGAATATGGGAAAATCTGGGAAAACTGCGTCCTGCATTTTATATGTTGTGCCCTCTTATTCCCTCATCCCCCACCTTATATATGCTATGTCCGAGACACCATGGTCTCTCATTCCCTCCGCCCCTATCTTATACTGTATATATGCTATTCCGAGACACGGTGGTCTCCCATTCCCATCGCACCTACCTTACATACGCAAGGCTCGAGAAACTGGTTTCTTATTTCCACCGCCTGTGCCTTATATTCGCGACAGGTTGTCTCTCATCCCCACTGCTCCTACTTTATATATGCTTTGACCTAGACACGTTGGTATCTCATTCCCACAGCCCCTATCTTACAATGGCTATGCCCGAGACACGGTAGGATCTAATCCCCACCGCCATTACCTTACATCGGGTGCCTGAAACACGATGGTCTCTCATTCAAACCGCCCTGACTTTATATATGTTATGCATGAGAAACGATGATCTCTGATTCCCACCGCCCCTACCTTACACACGCTATTCCCGAGACCTGGTGGTCTCTTATTCCAAACGCCAGTCACTACCTCACATACGCTATGGCCGAAACACAATGGTCTTTCATTTCCACCGCCCCTACCTTACATACGCTATGACCGAGACACGGTAGTCTCTCATTCCCACCGCCCCAACACACATATGATATGCCCGAAACACGGTGGTCTCTTATTCCAAACGCCAAGCACTACCTTACATACGCTATTGCCGAGACACGGTGGTCTCTCATTTCCACCGACCCTGACTTACATACGCTATGCCCGAGACACGGTTTTTCTCATTCCCACCGCCCTTACCTTACACATGCTATATCCGGAAACACATGGTTTACCATCTTTTGAATACAGAAGAGAAAGCACCGATTTGATACAGGTCTATAAAAGCTTGAACAATATCGAAATAATAAGCAAGTACAAACTTTTCTTTACTGCACACTATAGTGTCACTGCGGGACATTCTCAAAATCTCTTCAAAGATCCAGACTAACACTAAGAGCAAATAGTTTCAACAATCGTGTTGTGACCACGTGGAATAACCTACATGAGTCAGTAGTGACTGCATCTTCCCTAAATGCATTCAAAAACTGTTTTACTATCTACTGGAAAGGCATCCCCATAAATTCAAATCAGCAGGCTATTCAACCAGCCCCAATGCCAGAGATGATACCTATCAAAATGCACCTTCGGAAGTCAGATAACTTATTTTGGTGTAGGTTATAGTGAGTAAACGGTCAGTGATGTCCGAGACATGATGGTCTCTCATTCCCATACGCTATTCAAAAGACACGGTGGCCTCTCATTCCCACCGCCCCGACCTTATATACGCTATGTCCGAGACACGGCAGCTCTCATTCCTACTCCCAAACCTTACACATGACATGCCCGAGACACAGTGGGCTCTCATTTCGACTGCCCTACCTAACTTATGCTATGTCCGAGACACGGTGGCCACTCATTCCCACCGCCCCTTCCTTATATATGCTTTGCCCGAGACACAGTGGTCTCTCATTTCCATCGCCTCTAATATTTGTTATTTCCGAGACACATTTATCACTCATAACCTCCGCTTCTATCTTATATATGCTATGTCCGCGACACGGTGGTGTCTCATTCCCACCACCCTTACCTTATATATGCTATGTCAGCGACACAGTGGCCTCTCATTCCAACCGCACCGACCTTATATACGCTATGTCCGAGACAAGGCTGCTCTCATTCCTACTCTCAAAACTTACACATGACATATTCGAGACACAGTGGGCTCTCATTACGACCGCCCTACCTTACTTATGCTATGTCCGAGACACGGTGGTCACTCATTCCCACCGCCCCTTCCTTATATATGCTTTGCCCGAGACACAGTGGTCGCTCATTCCCACCGCCCCTACCTTATATTTGCTATTTCCGAGACACGTTTATCACTCATAACCTCCCCCTCTACCTTATATATGCTATATCCGCGACACGGTGGTGTTTCATTCCCACCACCCCTACCTTATATATGCTATGTCCGCGACGCGGTGGTGTCTCATTCCCACCACCCCTACCTTATATATGCTATGTCCGCGACACGGTGGTGTCTCATTCCCATCTCCCCTACCTTATATATGCTATGTCAGCGACACGGTGGTCTCTCATTCCCATCTCCCCTACCTTATATATGCTATGTCAGCGACACGGTGATCTCTCATTCCCATCTCCCCTACCTTATATATGCTATGTCAGCGACACGGTGGTCTCTCATTCCCATCTCCCCTACCTTATATATGCTATGTCAGCGACACGGTGGTCTCTCATTCCAACCGCCCTTACGGCAACAAGCATTACAATGGAATAGATATCGCGAAATATTCGGCAGAATTATACAGCTCTTACTACGTTGTCACAGCTGAGCTAAGGCGCAGAACAATCAAAACGACGTCATCATTATAGTTACAATTACGACAGAGGTTTAGCTCGCCAATTTACCGGTCCAACCAAAAAGAATATTTGTTTTAGTCCATTGGAGCTTCCCTAAGACAATCTGAAAAAGCTGGGACCCTCTTTGCATATGCTGTGCCCTCTACAGCCCTATCTTGAATATGTCATGCTTGAAACACGGCGGTATCTCAATCCCAAGGTCACTACGGCAACAAGGTTATTGGAACCTTACTGTCAACTTACCAAGTGGATCTATTCCCTGAAGCATTTTGACAGGAGGTCGATATCGCCGAAATTCAGAATTATACAGATATTACTACGTTGTCATACCCGAGCTAATTACAGGTTAAACTATCCATTTTACCGGTAAAACCAACAAAATATTTGCTCTAGCCCGTTGGAATTTCTTTGAGACAATCTGATAGGATTGGCCACCGCTTTATATATGCTGTGCTCTTCAAGTACCGACGCCCTGCCTTAAATGTATTATACCCGAAACACAGTGGTCCTTCATTCCCACCGCCCTACCTTATGTATGTTTAATCTCGGACGCGGTGGTCTCTCATTTCTACCGCCCCTACTTTACATACGATATGCCCAAGACACGTAGGTCTCTGATTCCAAGCGCAACTAACTTACATATGCTATGCCCAAGACAGGGTTGTCTAATAGCTATCGCACATGCCTTTCCTACGATAGCCCCGAAACAAGTCGGTTCCTAATTCCCACCATCCCTGCCTTATGTACGCTATGCACAGTAGTCCCTTATCTTTGCCGCCACTGCCCCCATATGTTATGCCCGAGACACGGTGGTTTTACCTCACACCACACCTTACATGTGTTATGCCCGAGACACGGTTGTCTCTCCTTCAACGTACCGCTACCATATATATGCTATACACAAGATACGGTGGTCTCCCATTCCCACCGCCCCTGCCTTACATACGCTTTGCCCGAGGCACGGTTTTCTCTCATTCCCTAACCCCTACCTTACTTATCCTAAGCCCGAGTCATGATGGTTTCTCATTCCCATTGCCCCTTACTTATATATGCTGTGCTTGAGACACGGTGGTCTCTAATTCCCACCGCCACTACCTGAAACATGGTATGCCTGAGATACGGGTGATCACTCATTCCAACCGCCCCTTCGTTCTTTGCTATGTCCGAGACACTCATTCACTTTCGCCGCCCAACAAGGTTATGGGAAACCTTTTCTTCTATTTACCATTTGTATCTAGTCCCTTAAGCATTTTTACGAGAGCACATATCGCAGAATTATACAGATCTTACTATGTTGTCATATATTATAGTTTCAGTCCGACAGAGGTAAAACTAACTATTTTACCGGTCAAACCAACAAATATTTGCTGTAGCCTAATGGAACTTCCCAGAGACAATCTGATAGGACTTGGCCTCGCTCATTATATACTGTGCCCTCTAATTTACACCGTCCCTACGTTATATATATGCCCGGGGCACAGTGATATCCCACTTCTAACGTCCCTATAATTATATGCCAGAGTCACGGCGGTGATTCATTCCGGCCACTCCTTCCTTACATGCGCTGGGCCCGAGACACAGTGGTCCTTAATTATCACCTCCTCTATACTTACATATGTTGTGCCTTAGACACGGCAGTTTCTAATTCCAAGCGCCCTAATATGACTATGCCCCTCCTTACATATATTGTGCCTTCTAATTTCAACCGTTACTACGTTACTTACATGTGTATGTCATGCCTGAGACACGTTGGTCTCTTATTTCAACCGCCCCTATATTACATACGCTTTGCCCGAGACACGATGGTCGCCCATTTCAACTGCCTCTACCTTAAATACGCTCTGTCCAAGGCACAGTTTTCTCTGATTCCCACCTCCTTACCTTACCCTATGTACGCTCTGTCCTAGGCACAGTTTTCTCTCATTCCCACCTCCCTACCTTACCCTATGCCCGAATGACGGTGGTCTCTCAATGCTGCCGACCCGACCTTACATATGCGCTACCCGGGATACGGTTATCTCTAATTCCCACCGCCCCGGCCTTACATACGTTGTACCCGAGATACGGTGGTCAATAAATTCCAACGCCCCAACGTACATACGCTATGGCTGAGGCACAGTGTCCGCAATACCTAACACCCCTACCTTACCTATGCTGTGCCCGAGACACGGAGGTCTCTCATTTCCACCGCCCCTACCTTTACATACGCTTAGCCCGAGAAACAGTGGTCTTTCAATCCACCGCCCCTACCTTACATACGTCAGCCGAGGCAAGGCTATCTCTCATTCCCACCGCCTCCACCCGAGACACGGTGGTCTTTAATTCCAAACGCCCCTACCTTACATTTGGTTTGCTTGAGACACAGTGATCACTCATTCCCGCAGCCCCTTCCTTATATGCTATGTGCGAGACACGATGATCTCTTATTCCTACTAACCCAACGGCACTCAGGTTATGAAAACCTTCCTTTCTATTTACCATTTGTATTTTGTCCCTTGAAGCATTTGACGGGAGTACATATCGCTCAAATTTGGCAGAATTATACAGAATTGACTACGTTGTCATACATTATAGTTACATTCCCGACAGAGGTAAAACTAACTGCCAACAAAATATTTGCTCTAGCCTATTGGGACTTCCCTGAGACAATCTGATAGGACTGGGCCACACTTAACATATACTGGGCCCTCTAATTTACACCGGCCCTAGGTTACATATATGCTCGGGACACAGTGGTCTCTCATTTCAAACGTCCTTACCTTATATATCTTATGTCCGAGACACGTTAGTAACTTATTCCGACCGCTCCTTCCGTATGTACAGGGTGGTCCTACATAAGCTATGCCCAAGGTACGGTGGACTCTAATTCCCACAGCACCTTTCTCACATACGCTAGGCCCGAGACATCGTGGTTACTATTTACATACGTCATCCCTGAGAGACATAGCAGTCTCTAATTCCCAGTGCCCATGATCAATGTGCCACGCTATAAATATACTGTGCCCTTTAGTTACCACCATGCCCCTACGTTACACATATGTATATGTTATGCTCGAGATACGGTAGTCCTACCGCCCCTACCTTATATAGGTTATGCCCGAGACACGATGGTTTCTAATTCCCAGCGCCACTGCCTTATGTATGCTCTGCCTGAGATACGCTCAGTCCCACCGCCCTTTCCTTATATGCCATGTTTTATTTCGACCGCATCTACCATATATACGCTATGCCCGAGACACGATGGTCTCCCATTACCACTGCCCCTACCTTTAATACCCTCAGCTCGAGGAACGGATTTCTCTCATCCCCACTACCCCATCTTTACTTACGCTATGCCTGTCTAACGGTGGTTTCTCATTCCTGCCGCCCCTACCTTACATATGCTCTGCCCGAGACACGGTCGTCTCCCAATCCCACGCCCTGACTTTACAAACACTATGCCCGAGAAGCGGTAGACTCCATTTCCACCTCCATTATTTTACATACGCTATGCCCGTCATTATGGTTTCTCATTCCTTCCGCCCCTACCTTACATATGCTCTGCCCGAGACACGATTGTCTATGCTGTGCCCGAGCCCCTACCTTACCAACGCTATCCCCGAGACACGGTGGACTTTCACTTCCACCTCCCCTACGTTGCATAAGCTATGCCCGAGACACGGAATCCCTACTTCCTGACACCCCTACCTTACCTATGCTGTGCCCGAGACACAGTGGTCACTCATTTCCAACGCCCCTACCTTTTCATATTCTATGCCCGAGATACGCTGGTCTCTCCCACCGCCCCTACCTTACATACGTCTGCCTCATTCCCACCGCCTCTACTTTATATACGCTGTGCCCGAGACACGGTGGCCTCTAATTCCTACCTCTGCTACCTGATACATGCTATACCTGAGACACGATGGTCTCTAATTCCCATAGCCCTACCTTATATACGCTATGCCCGAGATATGGTGGTCTCTGATTCCAACCACCACTGCCTTTTATACGCTGTGCCCGAGACTCGGTGGTGTCTAACTCCCATTGCACCATCCTTATATATGCTGTGCCTAAGACGCGGTGGTCTCAAATTCCCACTGCCACTCCCTGATACATGTATATATACCCCCATACAGAGAGTGGTCTCTCATTTCCAACGTCCTAACCTTTTATATGTTATGCCCAAGACACAGTTGTCACTCATTCCGGCCGCTCTTTCCTAACATACACTATGCCAGAGACACGGTGGTGTTTAATTCCCACCGCGCCTACCTTACATATGCTATGTCCAAGAAACGGTGGTCTCTAATTCCCGCATCCCCTTTCTTACATACGCTGGGTCCGAGACACCCTGTCCCTAAATTTTACCGACTCTACCTCATATATGTTATGCCTTAGACATGGCAGTCCAAGCGCTTCTGATAAGACTGTACCCCGCTTTATATATACTGTGTATATACTGCACCCTCTTATGACCACCGCCCCAACGTAACATTCGTGTATATGTTATGCCCGAGACACGATTGTCTCTTATTCCCACCGCCCCTAACTTACATACGCTATGCCCGAGACTCAGCGGTCTCCCCTTTCAACCTCCCCTAACTTATATACGCTCTGCCCGAGGCACAGTTTTCTCTCATTCCCACTACCCCTACATTACGTACGCTCTGCCCGAGTCACAGTGGTCTCTCATTCCCACCTTACCTATGCTATGCCCGAGACACGGTGGTCTATAATTCCCAACACCCCTACCTTACATACGTTATGCCCGAGACACAGTAGTCTTTCATTTCCACCACCTTTACCTTACATACGCTAGGCCCAGACACGATGTCCCTACTTCCCAACACCTCTACCTTACCTATGCTGTGCCTGTCATTCCCACCGTCCCAACTTTACATACGTCTGCCGAAGTACGCTTATCTCTCATTCCAATCGCCCCTACCTTACATACGCTGTGCCTAAGACACGGTTGTCTCTCATTCCAACCACCCGTACCATATTGACGCTTTGCCCAAGACACGGTGGTCTCTCATTTCCACCGCCTCTTCTTTACATACGTGTGCCGAAGTATGCTTATCTCTCATTCCAACCACCCTACCATATATACGCTATGCCCGAGACACAGTGGACTCTATTTTTTACACCCCTACCTTATATACGCCATGCCCGAGACACTGTTGTCTCTCATTCCTATGGCCACTGCCTGATACATGCTCTGCTTTAGATACTCGTACAGTGATCACTCATTTCCTTTGCCCCTTACTTATATGCTGTCCGAGACACGATGGTCTCTCATTCCTACCGCCCGAATGGCAACCAGGTTATGGGAAACCTTTCCTTCTATTTACCCTTAGAATTTAATCCCTTAAGCATTTTTACGGGAGTACATGTCGCCAAAGTTCGGCTGAATTATACAGATCTTTCTACGTTGTCAATCGTTACAGTCCCGACAGAGGTAAAACTAACTATTTTATCGGTCAAACCAATAAAATTTGCTCTAGCCTACTGGAACTTCCCTGAGACAATCTGATAGCAATGGGCCCCACTTTACATAAACCGTGCCCTCTAATTTACACCGTCCCTAAGTAACATATATGCCAGGGACACAGTGGCCTCTCATTCCCAACGTCCCTACCTTATATATGTTATGCCCGAGACAGACCTCTCTTTGCTTCCATACACAGACTAGAGACATGGTGTTTTCTATTTCCTTGGCGACTACCTTACATATGCTGTGCCCAAGATACGGTGATCTCTGATTTCCACAGCCCCTTTCTTACATATTCCAGGCCCGAGACACCGTGATCCCTAATTATCACTGCCTCTAGTTACATGAGCAATGCCTGAGACACGGAGGTCTATAACTCCCAGTGCACCTGATAGGTCTATGTCTCATTTTAATATAGTGTGCTCTCTAATTTCATCGTCCATATGTCACATATGTTATGCCCGAGGCATAGTGGTCTCATTTCCAACGTCCCTACCTTATATATGTTATGCCTGAGACATGGCGGTCTTTCATTTCCACTGCTCATTCCTTACATACGCTAAGTCCGAGACACAGTGGTCTTTAATTCCCACCGTGCCTACCTTACATATCTTATGCCCAAGACACGGTGTTCTCTAATTCCAATAGTCCCTACCTTACATACGGCTGGTTCGCGACACTGTGGTCCCGGATTATTACCTTACATATGCTATGCCCGAGACACGGTGGTCTATGATTCCCAGCGCACCTGAAAGGACTGTGGCCCGCTTTAATATGTTATGCCCTCTAATTTCAATTGCCTCTACATCACATATGTTATGCCCGAGACACGGATGTCCCTCGTTCTCACCGTCCCTACCTTATATGTCTTATGCCCGAGACACCGTGGTCTCTCAATTCTTACCGCTTCTTCCTTACATACGCTTTGCTCTAGACACGGGTCTCTCATTCCCATCCCTCCTACTTTATATTTGCTATGCCTGAGACACGGCTGTCTATAATTTCCAGAGCCCCTACCTTACATACGTCGAGTGCGGTGGTCTCTCATTCCCACTACATTACAAATACTATGACAAAGACACGGTGGAGTCCTATTCTCGCCGTCCCTGCCTTACTTATGCTATGCCCGAAATACGGTGGTCTCTCATTCCTACTGCCCCTGCCTTATATTTGTTATACCCGAGACACGGTGCTCTCTCATTCCCACCGCCCTACCTTACATACTCTATGCCCGAGACTGGTAGGTCTCTTATTCCCATGGCCCGTACCTTACATATACTATTCCTGAGACACAGTGGTCATTCCCACCGCCCCTACCTTGCATACGATATGCCCGAGACACGGTTGTCTCTACCTTTCATATGCTATGTCCAAGATACGATGGTCTCTCATTCTCACCGCCGCTACGTTACATATGGTATGCCCGAGATACGGTAGTCTTTCATTCCCCCTACACCCATACCTTATATATGCTAGGCCCAAGACACAATGGTCTCTAATTCCCAACGCCCCTATATTACATATGCTATGCACGAGACACAGTGATCTTTAAATCACCAATGAGCTTACTTTGCATATGATATACCCGAGACACGGTGATCTCTCATTCCCACCACCCTTACCTTGCATACGCAATGCAAGAGACACGGTATTCCCTCATTCCAACTGCCTCTACCTTATACACATTATGGCCGACTGTGGTTTTTCATTCCTATCGCACCTTCGGCAACAAGGTTATGGGAAACCTTCAATTTACCAAGTTTATTTAAACCCCTTAAATATTTTACGGGAGAAGTTATCGCCAAAATATCTGCAGAATTATACAGATCTTACTACGTTGGCACACTCGAGCTAAGACTCCATACCAATCCAAATCGACGTCATCATTCCCAGCGGGCACATGACGTAAATATAACGTCGCCTCAACGTCGATACAACGTCATGACGTTGCATCGACGTTGAGTCGACGTTATATTTGCGTCATGTGCCTGCCGGGTTATAGTTACAGCTGCGATAAAGGTTAAACTAACCATCTTACCCGTCGAACCAACAAAATATTTATTCTACCCTTAAGAATCTCCCTAAGACAATCTGAGAGGACTTGGTCCCGTTTACTGCTTTGCCCTCTAATTTTCACCACCCCTGCTTTACATATGCTAACACGGGACATGGTTGTCTGTCATTCCTACCGCCTCTACGGTAGCAAATTTATGGGCAAACATACTTTCAATCTACTGAGTCTATCTAGTCCCCTTTAGCAGTTTTAGAGAGTATATATCGTCAAATGTTGGCAAAATTATATAGATATTACTACGCTGACATACAAGTTAAGACGCCATACCAATCGAAACGACGTATTCAGTATACTTACAGCCCCGACAGAGGTTATACTAAACTGTTTACCGGTTAAGCAACAAAACATTTGCTCTAGCATACTTTTTGAATTTCCCTAAGAGAATCTGAGAGGACTGGGGCCCCAACTTTTCATATAGGGCTCGCTTTTCATATGCTGTGCCCTTTATTTTTTCATCGCCCTACACTTACATTACGCTATGCCTAAAACACGGTGGTCTCTCATTCCCACAGCCCCTAACTTATATATGATATGCACGAAACACGGTGGTCTGTCATTCACCGACTCTACGGCAATAAGGTTATTGGGAAATTTTTCCTGCAATTTACTAAGTTTATCCGTTTCCGTTAAACATTTTTATGAGAGTAGATAAAAATTCGGCAGAATGATACAGATCCTACTATGTTATCACACCTAAGACGCCGTACAAACCAGATCAACGCCATCGTTATAGTCAACAGCGAGGAAAACCGTCAACTTTTGTTTTAAGGCGATTTTGTGCCTCAGTTTATACACGCCAAATATGAGTACCGCACAGAAACATTTGTTACACCAATTACAAAATCACACGATTTGTAACGTGGGAAAAGTTCCCTCATACCATATGCGAAGAGCGAAGGTCCAGATGAGCGTGTGTCCGTGCAAATCTGATCTGGGCCCAGTTGTTCAAAGCGTCGTTAGCTTAACGAGCTCGTTAAGGGTCATTTCGTTAACTGTTTTTGCGGATTCAATATACAATATTCTGATATTTTTTGCTGAAAAAAATGTGAGTAGCTTTTGCACTGCAAAAGCTACTCACATTTTTTCAGCAAAAAATTTCAGCATATTTGCGTATCACTCGATGTAAATTTTAACGAATCGTTAACTAACGATGTCCTTAGCTTTGAACAACTGGGCCCTGGACATTCATTATCTTTTGCAAAAGCTACTCACATTCTGTCAGCAAAAATACCTGTGACTTACTAGAATAGTTAACATTTTGACCACTAACAAGCTCGTTCAGCTAACGATGTTTTGAACAACTGGGCCCTTGTGAAAATGTATCTTCAATTATTTGGCAGACTTGATTCATCCTGTGCATCTACACCTTCTGATCAAGGACGTTTCTGTCCGTTTCTGTGTTCTACAATACAAATTAGTTCTAGCCTACGGTATATAGCTCGGTAAGCGGTCAGCAATATAGCCAATAGTTCTTTAAGAGGACAGCGAACGTTCTGATCAAACTGCGCAGATGCGCATGGTCATTAAGACTTTCGTTGCTAGAATAAGCATTGAAGACACAAGCTGCATATGTGATTTTGGAAATGAAGACCTGTTCATTTGTATCTTTATTCCCCCTTTCCTTCCTCCATCACACACACACACACACACACACACACACACACACACACACACACGCCGCCTTTTCAGAGAAAGGGGATACAAATTTAAAAAGTCTTTAGGCTTCCTTTCGAATCCCATTTGTATCATTATGCCTTTATTTTCTGAATAATGGTAATTGTTATGTACTATGCATTATGCAATAAAATATTGTTTAACCCTTAAAGCGCCAGTCACAACAATGCTCCTTTAGGAGCAGTCTGATCTGGGTCCACACTGTTTGCTTGTATGCTAAAATAGGGTTGAAAAGTTTGCAAGAATATTCAGCAGACAACATAAACAGACGACATTTTCAGATGTAGGTTTTCTTGGCGCTTTAAGGGTTAAACCAAGATAAGCAAGGAGACATGGTATTCGGCTTTTCGTGATTCATGATGCGTGGTGCGTAGTTCCGCATCCCCTAACAGTATGTACCTTATATCCGTAACTCTTCCTACACTTTTAAGCCGTTCTTTTTTTGAAATTGTAAAAATGTGGTTGTCATGGTCCCAAGACGTACATGTGATTTTGGATATAATCCTCAGATTAAGTTTATCACTTTTTCCTCATTTTGGAACTAAGCCATTTCTTTAGGCTCTGCAACAGGATATATCGGGGCCAGTATTTTAGATTTAGTTTACAGAATTACAAAGAAAATGTAGAGAAACCTAACTTTTCGGAACAATTCAGAAAGCTAATTAATCGTTGATAAAAGAATAGGACATAGCCTAGATATTATGCGGCAGACATTTTTTTTTTTTTTCTTTTTTTTTTTTTTGTCCTTGTGTTTTTCAGTCCTTTTAGCATTTGTGATCACCTCGTTTGGGGAAGAGAGAGTTAGTCTGTCTGCTTTTCGTGTGTTTGTTTGTTTCGCACGTGTTGGTTTGTGTCTCTTTCCTCTTCCTCTTGGTGTAAGGATTGGCTTCTACTTGTGTTTGTGGCACTTCAATGACTTTTCTGGTTACCTTTTCCACATACTACCAAAGTGTACAGGGGTAGGGGGTACCTTGTGTCCACATCTCATCCTATACCATTTTTTTTTTTTTTTTAACTAAACATGTGTTTTTGTCATGCTCTGTGCTTGTGATTTGGATATAACCCTCAGATTAATATTTATCATTTTTTCCACGTTTTTAACTGAAACTTAATCTCCAAAACTACGGTACTAAAAAGCGGCGGGCACTAATTCTCTGAATTTGCTTGTTTTAATCCGAATGGCAAAGACATAGGCAAACTTGCACATTTACATAGTCCGATCGGAGCTTCTCGTTTAACCCCATACAGGTAGGTCTATATCCACGCAGAAACGTGTCTTCGGGCATATGCGGACAGCTATCCGCGCAGTCTGATCAAGGTAGTCGCTGTCCGCAAACAGAATCATTGGATACTATAGAAAGTTTCAGTGAAAAGTTCCGGGTGAGATTCTGTACGAGTGCAGGATGATTTGAATCCACACGTTTGGTACATGTTTGAAGATAAATTTTCGCTTGACGCGGTCCTCCTATGTACATCTGCAGGTAAACAGTGAAAAGACATACAAAGTCTAGAGGTTCATGAAACTATGCACATGTACAAAAAGAGAAAAAGCCTGATATTTGTCTTGGTTTGTTGATAAAGACTGATAATTCTTGAAGCTCTAGTTAATGAAGAATTTCATATTATCTTCCTCTTGTTAGATTTCAACCCATCTGATGCCCCGCAAAGCGCATTTTGGGAAACATTATAGGCCCAGAATAGACGTCTCAACACGAGGTGTCTGAGCAGGGCCTAATGGGTGTCGTATCGGGTTTTCGTTTATCATTTGCGTTGTTCTATAAAGCATTTTACACCAAGACACCAGAAAAACTGTATATATAAAGTGTATTTATAATATTGATGATTATTAACGTATTATGTCTTTCAGTATTAAACGAAACATACCAGAAAATTGTTGCAAAAAGTAAGAAAAAAAAAGTGTGTTGTTATCAAAAATCTTTTTTTCACCCAAACCCTTCTCCGTTCAAATATCAGCACTGTGTTAAAACTGAAATTGATAATAAACGTAAAAAAGATTGCCTTTGGAAACAAAGAACACACTACGGATTAAAAAAAAAATAGGAGTCTCGGTTTTATTGAGACTTTTCATAAGCAGTAATGAAGAGTTTACACCGAATGCTCATAAAAAGGGGGCGCATGTGAATAGTGTAGACCCAGATGTAACGCTGCAGAATGCAGTATCTGATCGGTCTATCAAGTGTCCATACGGATGCTGAAACAGCTAATCAACAGACGCCATCTTCAGCTTTAGGGCAAACCTGCACTTAACCCTTTCACCCTTGAGTTTCTGAAATGGACTCTTCCAACTTTGTATTTGGTCATGTACATTGTTGTCAATAGAGGTTTTTACTCAAAATCATTAACAGACTGGCACATAGTGTCTATCCTGATGAGACGGCTCGTAACGAACCGTCTCATCAGGATCTACACTGTTTGCACAGGTATCTGGTTTGGTTTACAGGAATGAAAGGATTAATTCTATTATCGAATATTAATATCCAATTATTAGGCATACGTATGACAAAGGTTTTGTTTCATCTCTTGTGTCCGTTGATTTTACCAAAGATAAACGATGAAAATTTAAATCTATTTTCCTACACCTGCCAGAATAATATTAGTGTTAACCCTTAAAATGCTAATCACAAATGCAGCGGACGACATTTTCATTTCTTTTATTTATTTATTGCTTTATTTGTTTGTTTATTTATTTATTTATTTTGTCTTTTACTAGAAAATAAGGCTTGGCATTTCATGTGAATCGTCTGCCTAGCAGTCTTATTTTTCCCTGGAATAAAATAATGATACATAGACCGTCGTCTGCTACAACAGGCGGCAACATGAGAAAATGTACCTGATGCACAACGTGGGAAAATGGACCTTATGCCATGTGCGAACAGCGAAGATTCAGAGGAGCGTGCGCTTCCATGCAGTTTGATTTGGATATTCTCTGTCCGTCGACATTCTACAATACCATTGAAAGCCCAGATCAGCCTGCGCGCATGCGCAGGCTGATCAGGGCCTGCCTTGGCCGCAAATTGCATAAAGATTATTTTCATGCGTTGTACATCCTACGATATTTGCGTTCTGTAAAAACTCAGTTAAACTGCACAATCTGATAGCGTCCCCGCTGGCCGTCTGATGAAAGTTTCATCAACAGAGCGTCCAGCGAAGGCTCTAATCCGATTGCGTGGATGCGCATGTCTGATTTGAGTCTTCTATGAGCGCACGTGGTATAAGGTACGTTTTCTGACTTCTCGGCCCATGATTATAATATTGGCCGCGCCATGCGAAAACGTGTCTTCGGGCATACGCGGACAGTGAAGGCCTAGATTAGCCTCCGCATTCGCGCAGTCTGATCAGGGCCTTTATTGCCTGCTAACAGAATCATTGGACACTACAGAATGTATGAATGGCGAGCAATGGCTCGGATAATACTTTGCGCATGCGCAGGATAATCTGAATCTGCGCATTTGCTCATGTTCTAAGGCATTTTTCACTTGACGAGGCCTAATTTTTATTGCGACTATATGAGCACCTGCTATAGTTTTATTAAGGGGACTGGCTACACCTGTTAGATTTCCCGCCATTTTGTACAAGGGAGAAGATTTTTGGAACATCCCTTTTACTTTCCTGCGCATTAAGTCCCTTCTGAAAAGGGGCCTACTCTAAAAGGAAAGAATTTGCTCCCAGTGGGAGCAAATTCTTTCCTTTTAGAGTAGACCCATTTTCAGAAGGTAGGCAAAATAATTTTCACAGAGTTGTCACCCCTAGAAGTATGTCCGTTCCCTTTAAAATATCTTGTCTCCAAATTAGCCGGTTTAGAAATATTTGTATTGCAAATTACTTGGAAAGCCTTTAATTTCATTTCAGTCAGTGAACTATTTAGCAATTAATGTGGGATCACGTGACGAACATGTATTGATGTATTTTGTTCAGTATGTGCAAATATATTAGTGGTCATTCTCTATTTCTCGCAGTTGGATTATTGGAATATTACAGAACAGAACAGAACGAAATTTTATGAAAAAATACAATATGCCAAGGCCATGCACAGATGATATATGACGCCTTACAAATATATGAACTTTGAACACGTGACGTCACAAAGTAAAACATTAGACGAATAGTTAAAGCTTGTCTTATTTCTCCCAGAAAATAGACTTGACATTTCATACAAATTATCTCCAATATCCAATGGAGATAATTTGCATGAAATGTCAAATCCAGTTTTTTGAAAAAAAAAAAGAAAAATATCACCTATTTATCGTCTGCTGAAGGCAAGAGATTGTAAAGGTTAACGCCCAAATCGTGGAAAACTTCTGTGTGCTTACTCAATACGGGAGAGAACATGTGTTTTCAGGGAACTTGCTTTAAATCTAAACTTACATATTGATGATTGGTTAGCCATTGTGGAGATACTTGTAGCCATAAAACTGTTGCGAATTGCTCGGAGAAGCCTTTAATTTACATTTCATTAGTGAGCTGTTTAACAATAACGGGCCTCACGTGTACTGATGTAGATACTATATTTAGTTCAATATGTAAACAGATTAGTGATCGTTTCTGGTAGTTGGCATGTTGAAGTACTACATACCATCACGAAAACATGCCTATATAATTTTGATCCCCTTAAACCCCAATTTTATATAGTAACACTGGGGTTTACAGGAGTATACATTATTTTTCTTATTTCTGCCCAAAAACATAGATTGTGGGTACTCGTTAGAACCACCTCGGCGAGGCGGTTCTAACAAGTACCTCCAATCGATGCTTTGAGCAGACATATGAAAAATATCTGAATTTTTATCTGAAAATTGTCAGATTTTGGTGGTGAAATTTTCAATATATTTGAAAAGGCGTGTTTTCGTAATGTTAAAGTTCAGGTTCAAACAAAGAATGTGACCGCAAAAAGCATACAAATTAACCCTTTCATCCCCGAGTTTCTGAAGTGGACTCTTCCATTTTTAACTTTGGGCATGTCCATCATTGCAAACAGGGTATCTGTAAAACAAGACGAACAAAATGGCAAACAGTGTAGATCTAGATGAGATGGCTCATTATAAGACATCTCAACTGGATCTACATAGTTTGGAAAGGTACCTGTTTTGGTGTGCAAGGCTGTAAGGGGTTAATTTGCATGAATGTGTTTTCATGGATTCTTCTAGATTGAAAACGAGGCATGGAACATTATGTGCAGTTAAGCGGTAGTTTGCTGGACGCATGGACATACACGCCAGCAGTTCTGGCTATTATAGGAACAACAGGAAACACACTATCGCTTATCACATTTTGTAATAAAAGATGCAGAAAGTCGTCCTTTACAATATACCTCAGCGCATTAGCCATCGTGGACACATTGGTATTGGTCACAGCTTTAACACATTCGTGGCTGTTTCGTGTTTTTCGCCCGGACTTAAACCGTTATGGAACAGTGTCTTGCAAACTTATCATATTTCTCACTTACGCACTGTCACAGTTTTCTTCTTGGCTGGTTGTTGTGGTAACGATTCAAAGAACACTTTGCACGTTTTTCATGAGACACGTGAAGGGAATAAAGACTATAAAGTTCGGGTGTTTTGTTGTGGGAGCAATCTGCCTCTCTTTGTTTGGACTTAACTCCCATGTCTTCTATGGCATTACTTACACGTATCATTACAACAACACATTCTGTGGGTTTATTGATGACAGTTATGGCGATTTTTTCGTGAATTACTATTTATGGATAGATTCTACCATCTATTTTACTCTGCCTATCGTGCTTATTATTGTTGGTAATACAGCTACTGTTGTAGGAGTTTACAGAATAAAAAGAGCGGTAGTACGGACAAGTTCAACAGGAAACCTCATCGAATCACAAATGAACAGGCATTCACGCCACGTCTTATTCATAACGTTGCTGGTTAGCGCGGCGTTTATAGCATTTGTATCGCCGGCGTCATTATGGCTAGCTTTGAAACCTTACTTCTTCCAGAACACTCAGTTTTCGCAGTCTTTCAACGTACAGGAACAAACTGCTGAAATTATAGTATATATGCTCTATTGCGTCAACTACGCGGTCAATTTCTTTCTGTATGTCTTGAGTGGTAGTCGATTCCGACAGGACCTAAAGTCCGCTGTATGCGGAAGTGAAAGGTTACAAACCGAAACCCAGAACGAGTTGGGAAATAATCGTACATGTAGTGAAATGTCAGGACACATATCACTGAGTCGTATCTTATAACACACACACACACACGCACGCACGCACGCACGCACACACACACACACACACATTTGTATTTGTTTCCTTATGAATTCGGAGACACTCGAACAGAGAGAGAGGGAGAGAGTATTTTAATGTTTAACAAGACAATAGACAATATCATATACTAAAAGTAAGAGATTAAGAGATTCACAGACATCACGAAAACATACCTATATAATTTAAACCCCACTTTTATATAGTAAAACAGGGGTTTAATGGGGTATACATTATTTTCCTTATTTCTGCTCAAAAACATAGATTGTAGGTACTCGTTAGAACCGCCTTGTGGTGAGGCGGTTCTAACGAGTACCAACAATCTATGTTTTGAGCAGAAATATGAAAATAATATCAGAATTTTTATCCGAAAACTTTCAGTATTTTGGTGGTGAAATTTTCAGTACATTTGAATAGGCGTGTTTTCGTAATGTACATGTATTTTTTCTTCGTTACCATGTTATGTATTCACGTATACGTCAAGGAGATACAAATAATCATATCAATTTCTTGCCTTTCTTCATTTACTTTAAACGAAACCAAAATGAATGAGAAGTAAATGTTTTATTACGTCGCAGTATTATGTTTTACTGAATGAAATACTGAACTTGCGAGAAGCAGGCCCAAACGTCCATAGTCTAATATACGCAGACTGGTTCCCAGCTGACTAATGTAAAATAATACTACAATCATACACTTTTTTAAAGGTTCCATATTATTCAAAAATAGACATTTTATTATCCAAGAAAGGTTTAATAAATTGATCTATGGTATTAATACAATCATAAAATGTGGCACCTGACAGCCTGTAAAATTTCAGTTCGTCTCTCGTTCTTGAAATGAAATGATTTTTTATCATATTTCTGAATTAATGTTGTCAACATTAATTCAGAGATACGATAAAATCATTTCATTTTTGATCCAGTTCAAAAGCAAGAGACTAACTGAAATTTTACAGGATGTCACATGCTACATTTTATGATCGTATAAATACTATATATCAATTTATTAAACCTTCCTTGGATAAAAACAATGTCTATTTTTGAGGAATATGGAGCCTTTAATGGAAAAAGAACATCACCGATATGGTTATACAATTCCCTTTTCTTTACTTTGTTTTATTGTTATTATCATTATTATTATTATTATTATTATAATTATTATTATTATTGTTATTGTTATAATGGGTCGCGTCAAGAGTAAAATGCCTTCGAGCATGCGCAAAATGAGCGGATTCACATCATCCTGCACATGCTCAAAGTATCATCCGGGCCTTTGCTCTCCATTTATACATTCTGTAGTATCCAATGATTCTGTTTGCGGACAGCGAAGGCATTGATCAGACTCCGCGAATGCGCAGGCTGATCTAGGCCTTCCTTGTTCGCATGTGCCCGAAGACACGTTTTCGCATGGTGCGACCCATTATCATTATCATTGTTTTTATTGTTATTATTATTATTATTATTATTATTATTATCATCATTATTGCTGCAATGTTAGCCTCACATTTAGCCGATCAGGTACATAATAATGATTTACAAGAAAACGTTGATGCAAAGCATCAATACGCCGGGAAACTAATCTGTCATGCACTATTTAGCTCCCTATAGATCATAGTATAGTGAAAAAATGTTATAATTTATAAAAGGTTGTAATTATATAAATTATCGCAATACTCAACGATAAAAGCATTATAGACGTTATCAGAGCTATGTAAAAAAAAACATCAACTATGATCGTCTGTTTTCTAGCCCGCATACATAATTACATGTCGCCATCCATAGCCTAGGCCGAACATACTATATCCGAAATCATCTGTGTAGCAGTGTTTCGTTCTTTTCTCCACTCATAACGTTTTCTTTCGGACCAAATCTTTCCATGTTTGAATATCAAATTAAACTGTATTATTAAACCAGCTTATAATCCGTTCGATTTGAGAATGCGTATTTCCAAACGTAAATAAAGAAAAATACCTTTTGTTTCTTCTTCGTAGTACGACGAAAAAAACGAAAAAAAAAATTCAAACGTGTACGAATATTGACAGCAACAAGCTCATTTCAGGTCGAATGGTCAAATTGAGGTTCCTGCGGGAAAACTGCTCATTTCTTTTTTAAATGGGCAAAACCCACATTGCTACATTCATTTTACACAGTACTTCCCATTTTTTTTTTATTTCACTATGTTACCAATAGCACAGTTCTCTGTTGCAAAAGTGTGACTTTGCATAATAATAAGACAAAAAAAAAGTGGGGGTGAATAGTTATATATAACCCCACTAAGAACCCCATAAAACTGGAAGAAAACCGATGTTCTCCAACTGCATAGACAAAATGCAAAAGACCAGTTTTGGCACTGGCCCACCGACCGTGAAAATTAGGATTAAGACAACCTTTAAGAAATCTATTTTAAGGGAAATTGATACACTATCAAGAGAGGCAACCTTAACAAATGTTTTACTTCCTTCTAAAAAGGAGTATTCTCTAGAAGGAAAGAATTTGCTCCCACAGGGAGCAAATTATTTCCTTCTAGAGAATTCCTTTTAGAAGGGTCTTTTATTACATGGTAAAGCAAACAGGAATTCGCAAAAATTGTTCTCTTGACGGAATTGTGAGAAATTCAACCGACCGTATCAATACTTCCTAATGTTTGTTTATTTGTGTTGAGGTCCTACGACCCAGTCACCCCAGTGGGGTTATATCGAGCGCGGTCAGTGTACCTAATCACACTTTTACTGGGCAGGCTTAGTCCTCTAAGCGGTTAACCAGTATTGTACACATTCTTAAGCCAGAAACTGACAATTGCCCTTCATGAATCAGCGGAAGGGAGAGAAGGACCGTGGAAAATATTTCACGATCAAACTCCACGAAAGATTGTTGCCGACCCGGCGGGGTCGACCCGCAGCCGCCTGATCATTAGTCGGATGCGCATCCAACCGTGCCACCGAGGCCGGCTCACTAATGTGGGATGTCAGACTGAGGCTCCTCCGCGTATCCAGCTGATGTGATGTCAAAATATCAAAGTACCAGCGGGCACATGACGTTTATACAACATCGCTTCAACGTCGATGCCGGTCATGCGATGTTGTATAAACGTTTGGAACGTGTGCTTGTTTGGCAAATCTAGAAGCACTGTGGATTGATGGGCAATTGATTTACATGTATGTTCAAACACAAGATCAGTTGTACTATCATACGGTATTGGTCTTCGTTTATTTTGCCATTTACCAGAATTGCGTTTCTTTGTTGGGGTCAGTGTATATACTACTCTGTATCTCACGGTCACATTATTCGGCAGCTGTTGTTATGTTCGTAGTACGCTGTATGTAGAAATGAAAAATTCTGTCAAGTAAGTGTCTCTTTTCATTGAAAAATGCCATTTGATCAAAAGAGTTTGTACACTGCCGAACTTCTTTATCGCGGCATTATTTTTGCATGGGATGTTAAAAAATCAAAACCGTAGAGGATATATTTATATATATATATATATATATATATATATATATATATATATATATATATATATATATATATATAAAGAAATTTAACCATGAAAAAAAAAGCAAATACAAGCGAAAAGCATCCTAACGCTTATAACACTTTGCTTCTGACCAGTGGGAGAGAGGAACACAAAAAGGTAAACACTTCTATTTTTGTTAGGAAAAGGCTATTTACAGTCAACTGTCAATAGCCCACAAACGTTAATTTGGCTATTTACAGACAGCTGGCAATAGTCAGAAATGTTAAATTGCTATTTACAGTCAACTGTCAATAGCCAAAAAACATCAAATTGGCTATTTACAGTCAGTTGCAAGATTCCCTCCGCACGGTTTAGACATTTTGTCCAGACCAATCTGCGCATTTGAGCATAGTAACTGAAGCATCATTTTTTAAGTGAAGCTCATTTTATAACAATTAGCAACACGAATTGACGGTAAATAGGCATTCTGTTATCTTATCATATTTTAAAATTCAGTTCATAATTTTTAATGTTTAAAAACCACTTCGGTATCATTCCGTAGTAAAGATAATGTATACCCCTGTAAACACCAGTTTTACTATATAAAAGTGGGGTTTAAGGGGGTCAACATTATATAGGCACGTTTTCGTGATGGTTCTGTACATGTGTGGATTTAGCAAACCACCAAATCAGCAGACGACAAATGTGAGATCGCTTTCGTATTTAACCAAACTATACGATTCAACATTTCATGCAAACAATGTCACAGAAAGTTTAGTTTGTCAATTCATCCAAATTTTGTCTCAGGGTTTGATATTTCAGGTTAATTGTCAGAAAGTAACGTTTGGTATTTCTGTTAATAGTTTACCAGAAAAAAAAGGACTGAACATTTCATGCCAGTTGTGTTTCAGAAAGTAACGTTTGACATTTCATGCAAACCATATCCTCAGGAGGCATGAAATGGCAGTCCCTGTTTTGTGGGTCATACCCTATGTTGTGGGAAGGCGCATAAAGAATCAAAACATCGACCAGATCGGCTGGTATTTTATATGGCGCGAACAGTTCAGTCTTCAGACTGAGTATTTACGATTACATTTTGAACGACCCTCGTATATATCTAATCAGTTTTAAATAGGACATTTTCTAACTCTTATCTGAGCGTTATTATGTTGTGAGATGACAAAGATTTAAACCCTTTCACCCCTGCAGATCAAAACAAAGACTGTTGTAAATGGTGTAGATCAAGATCAGGTGACTCGAAACGAACCGTCTCACCAGGATCTCATTACGTTAACAATATATGTAATATGTAACCCCATGTTCCCTCATAATATATAGTGAAAACAAGGGAATGCACGTGTCTACATCATCAGACAGATTTTCAGATTTTTTAATTAGCTTTCAAATGTCATTTTTTTACTTCTAGCAACCCTTTTTATTGCACGAATCTTTATAATTTGTAAAATACTTTTCATTACCAATAGGTATAAAGTCGACTCTCGTTATCGCGATTTCGCTTATCTTGAATAATCGCTAATCTCGAAGTGAAAATCTGGCCCCTGTTTTAACATGGAAATCTAACAGCAGGTAACAAAATGTTGTGGAAAAGAGGAGAAATTGCATTTATTTTTTTCCTCAATTCTGTTAATCTGATATGTCGAGGTACGGATCTTTCGAAGTCACAGAGACTTCGACATAACAAGAGTCAACTGCAGGGAAAATGCTATGGCTTGCATAGCGCTAGATATATGTTTTATTCAGATTTTACGTCAGTTTCAACAATATTTTAGTCATATCGCGAGGGTTTCTGGATGTGGCAGGGAGCGCAGTGTTCACTTTGAAAGTGCTGCCTCACAGGAAATATTACATCCCAGACATATATATTCAACCCAGTCTCATTATTATGACACAGGGCTAAGCATTTCTGATTTCTAACTCTACTTTCTTAATGCTAAGACCCCTAAAATGTGTCAGTTTCCCTTGTCAGATACATTATAGTATGATTAAACCTTGTCATGCTGAATAAATTAAGATGCCACACCAACTTCTAATTTCCAGCCAGTCAGATGACTTGATCCGGGTTTTTTTTATAGAAATTCACATATTTAATGACAAACAGTGCAGATCCAGATCAGAGGCCAACTGATCTGGATTTCCACTGCTTGCCAAGACAGGGCATGTCGTGTTTAGCAAAGAGAAGGGTTAAGTTATTTTTACTTTTCTTTTCCAATATCTGTGTTCTGCGGCAACAGAACACTTTCAAAAGAAATAATTATTCCTGATATGACTAGACAAGTAGTGCAATGGTTATCACCATCTAAGCTTTAGAAGAAAAAAGATAGGGGATATACCTATTCCCTTGTTCCATTGAAATAAATTGCTTTGTTCCCATTTTTCACGAAACCCTAGGAGGGCCTTATTAATTTACCATATTCTCTGTCCCCTAAAATTGCTTTGTTGGCCTATCCTCTATTTTTTAATCTCTTTTCGCTTGTTCCCCTTACGCTGATGACGTCACAAGTAAACAGTCACGTTAATAACTTACTTGAAAACAGTTGATTAGTATAATAATACAGAAATAAATATACAAAACAATTATTCAAGTTCAAAGACAACTAGAGCATCTATAGTTTGTGTAAATAGCGACGGTTCTGAATCAGACTATCGTTTGGTTGTGGCCTCCATCGGACCGTGGGGTCTGATCGAGGTTGGCACAGATCGCATATGTGTTTTCTTGATTGCCGCCCTGGCGGCAGCCTGGCGTTTTGGGCGATGTCGTTTCTGGCGGTCCATGGTGTGTGATCAGCATTGGGATGGCGCTGCTTCGGCGTTGTTTGCCCGCTGGGACGACTCATAACAATATCGTATGGACCAAAGCTCTGTTTTTGAGTTTTTTACCCTCATGTATTTGCGATGTTCTGTATGCGCTGTCTGCCATGATCGAATTTGTTTGCAATTTTGATATGTCCGATATGTTGTTACAGTGAAACTTCGTTACAACGACAGCATTTGTCCTCAAAGATATTGCTATTAAAATGAATTTGCTTATGTAAAGAATCCTAAATGGACACAATGATATATGAGAAAGACCTTGTTTTAGTCATATTTCCTCACAGAACATATGTTTTGGATATTTGTTAGAATCGCCTCACTGAGGCGATTCTAACAAATATCCAAAACATATGTTTCTTTAAAATATTTAAATACAATAGTCTTGCACAATTTAGGATTAATTGTTACCTCTTAAGCGAAGGTTTTGTGACAGTCAAATTGCCATTATAACAAATATTGTCGTTGTATCGAGTGTTGGTATAAAGAGGGTTGTCTGTAGTACACTTACCTGTGAGAAATAAAGAATTTGAATTTTGTTTAAAACAAAAACGACTACCTTAACCAGATTTCTGCAAACCAGTACCATATTTGCCCTAAGTATTCGGACAGACAGACGTGAGCAAAGCGTGTATACCCTGCTCTGATGCCGATGAACGCGTGGAGTCTGATCAGGGCTTATACTTTTTACCACTCATCCAGTAATTTTACTTAAATCTATCAGTAGTAAAATGGATTTGTTCATATGTTACAACATGTAAAATAAAGAGAGCCTATTTATGCCTGACATCCTTTAAAAGGGACATAAGCAAATAGTGTAGACTCTGATCAGACGCGTCATCTGATCAGAGTCTACACTGTTTGTATTGAATACATGAATTTCTACAAAACGTGGTTAAAATAAAAAAAAAAGAACCAACCAGACACCCCTTTTATGGGAAAAGGGCCTGTCCAAAGAGTTAAGATAGCAGAGTCCACTCGGCGTAAAAGGGTCAAGAATAAGTGAAACAAGGTTTCCAAATACTTAAGGTCAGTATGGTATTCCAAGGTTGATTGCAAAACAGTTGATAAAAACAATATTTCGGCCGCGTCAAGCGAAAAAGTGCCTTCCAATATGCGCAAAATGCGCAGGTTCAGATCATCCAACGCATGCGCAAAATATCATCAAGGCCTTTGCTCTCCATTTATACATTCTGCAGTATCCAATGATGATGTTAGCGGACAGTTAAGGCCCTGATCAGACTGCGCGGATGCGCAGGCTGATCTGGGCCTTCGCTGTCCGCATATGTCCTACGACATGTTCTCTCATGGCGCGGCCCATTTTAGAGGTACTATGCATAATTATTGATAACACAAATGGAGTTTGGTCTCTTAAATAGAAACTGAAATATGTGCAAAAGATTGTCTCTGTTTAAGCTTTAACACATAAGGTTTTAAAGGGGATTTCTTACAATTGACAGCTTTTAGACATTATTTACGAGGGCGACAACGACTCTGACTTCCTGTGGGCGACAACGTCTCTGACTTTCTGTACACTAATCGCCTTCTGAAAAGAGGGGTCTACTCAGAAAGGAAAAAAATTGCTCCAGCGGGAAGCAATTTGCCTCATTTTAGAGCGGTTCACTTTTCATAGCGAATGTATTTTGACATGAATACCTCACTTAAAAATGTACCCATTCCCTTTAAGGGGAATAAAAACACTTTTAGGGATGGAAATTCTGTCACAGCTGCATTGTCTTCCTTCTGAAAAAAGGCTGCTTTAAAAGTAAAGAATTTGCACCCAGTAGGAGCAAATTCTTTCTTTTTAGAGTACACCTTTTTTTAGAAGAGTTTTGAGAGCAAATTCTTTCCTTTCAGATCCTTTTAGAGTGGACCCTTTTTCAGAAGGTTGGGAGCAAATTCTTTCCTTAACGAGTAGACAGCTTTTAGAAGGTGCTTGATACATGGGAACGCAAAGAGACAGCGACCAAACGTTATCGACATTGTAAAATCAAAGCACTGACAGCACTGGTGAGTCGATTGTCTCCGATTGTAGGCTGGGGAAATGGTCCTAAACGGGGATTTAAGACTGTTTCATTAACCCTTAACTTCCTGTTATTTAATTTCTGCTGCATCTGATCTGGTTCTGCACTGTTTGCCAATGTACCAGTCCAGGTTTTACAGATAACCCTCTATACACGGTACTCTGACGTCACAGCGACAAGAATAGCGCGGCTATAAATAACCATTACCTGGATTTTGTACAAAGGCGAGGTTTGAACAAACCGCGGTTTGATTTCATTGATCAATGATGACTACGTGGACAATAACTTTAAAGAAAGTTTGGTGTAAGTATACTTTGGCTCGATTGCAAACAATCTACCCAAAAATGATAGAAAATCTACCAAGACCACCAAGTCCCCTTGATTCACAATTACTTAAGTAACTGGTGCGCATGGGGGTGGTCGGGTGGTGCGAAGGTGCTGTGTATCTTACATCACTGGGGCGTCCAACTGATATTGGCTTACAGTTGGGCAAGGCCTGCTATCCTTGTAGTGGGTAAGGGTAGAGGGGGAATGTTTTTATTTCTTCTGTTTCTTCACTTTCATTCCTGTTCCTCTTTCTTCCCAGTCCCTCTCTTTCATCTCCTCTACTCTCTCTTCTATCTCTTTTCTCCCTTTCTCTGGGAGACGACACAAAATGACCCTCAAGGGTTGACGTGTCGTTAAACCCCAACACAACAACAACTGGTGCGCAACAGGAAAAAAAGAGCCCTTATCCATATGCGAAAAGCCTATGCTCATATCAGTCTGCGTGTCCGTGCAGTGAAATAAGTGTCTCCTCTATCCGTCGATACGTTCCACAATATCAACTGATTCTGCAACGAGGCTCTGGGCAAATTGCGTGCATTACATTAACAAGTATGGGTAATGTGTACTATCATGTTCTAAATAATATGCAGTAAAAACGTTTTGCATTACAAGAACATGCCTGTGCACTGTGTACCATCATGTTCTCCATAATATATAGTAAAAACGGCGTACATTACAAGAACATGTCTGTGTACTGTGTACTATCATGTTCTCCAAAATATACGAGCGTATAGTAAACAACGGTCTGCATTACAAGAAGATATCTGTGCACTATGTACCATCATGTTCTCCATTATATATACTGAAATGAAAAAGAAACGCAGGGTAAATTTTATTCCTAAATTTCATTCAAGTTTGAAAAAGTTTGTTAAATATTTTACTATGATTACAAAACGGTACATGTATGGAACAAAAGTTCCAAATTTCATTGGTTTGTGATCAACAAGTCTCGAGTTATTGAAGTTCATTGGTAGCTACCCCCCAAATCTTGAAATCAAAATCAAACTGAAAATCAATATCGGGTGTGCCCCCCTCTTGCTGCCGTTGCTGCCCTAATTCTCCTTTGGATAGAGTTAACCAAAGCATTGACAGTTCGCATCGGGATGTTATTCCATTCATCGATCAACGCATTCCTTAGTTGTGCAAGAGTTGCGGGGCGATTTCGGCGCTTCCTAACCCTTCTGTCCAGCTCATCCCACATGTGCTCTATTGGGGTCAAATCTGGACTGTACGGTGGCCATGCTAGTGGTGCGATGTTATTGTTTGCCAGGAAATCAAACATGTCTGTGCACTGTGTACCATCATGTTCTCCATAATATATAGTAAAAACGGAGTGCATTACAAGACCATGTCTGTGCACTGTGTACCATCAAGTTTTCCAAAATATATAGTAAATGCTGCGTGCATTACAAGAACATGTCTGTGCACTGTGTAGCATCATGTTCTCCATAATATATAGTAAAAACGGCGTGCATTACAAGAACATGTCTGTGCACTGTGTACCATCATGTTCTCCATAATATATAGTAGAAACGGTGAGAATTACAAGAACATGTCTGTGTACTGTGTAACCCCAGTTTTACTATATAAAAGTGGGGTTTAAGGGGGTCAAAATTATATAGGTATGTTTTCGTGATGCATTACAATAACATGTCTGTGCACTGTGTACCACCATGTTCTCCATAATATATAGTAAAAACGGCGTGAATTACAAGGACATGTCTGTGTACTGTGTAACATCATGTTCTCCATGATATACAGAAAAAACGATGTGCATTACAAGATCATGACTCTGTACAGTATACCATCATGTTCTCCATATATTTATATATAATAAAAATGGTATGCATTACAAGAACATGCACTGTGTACCATAATGTTGTCCATAATATGTAGTAAAAGCGGCATGCATTACAAGAACATACCTTTGCACTACGTACCATCTGTTCTCCATAATATATAGTAAAAACGGAATGCATTACCAGAACGTGTCTGTGTACTGTGTAACATCATGTTCTCCATAATATATAGTAAAAACGGCGTGCATTACAAGAACATATCTGTGCACTGCGTACCATCTGTTTTCCATAATATGTAGTAAAACACGGCGAGCATTACAAGAACATGTTTGTGCACTGTGCACCATCGTGTTTTCCATAATATATATATAAAAAAAATGCGTACATTACAACAACATATCTGTACACTGTGAACCATCATGTTCTCCATAATATATAGTAAAAACGGCGTGCATTACAGGAACATGTCTTTGTACTGTGTACCTTCATGTTCACCCTTATATAGAGTAAAAACTGTGTGCATTACAAGAACATGTCTGTGCAATGTGTACCATCATGCTCTCCAAAATATATAGTAAAAACGGTCTGCATTACTAGAACATGTCTGTGTACTGTGTACTATCATGTTCTCCATTATACAGAGTAAAAACAGCGTGCATTGCAAGAACATGTCTGTGTACGGTTTACGATCATATTCTCCATAATATATATATACGGCATGCATTACAAGAGCATGTCTGTGTACTGTGTACTATCATCTTCTCCATTATATAGAGTAATAAACGGCGTGCATTGCAAGAACATGTCTGTGTACGGTTTACGATCATATTTTCCATAATATATAGTGAAAACGGCATGTATTCCAAGAACATGCCTGTGTACTGTGTGCTATCATGTTCTCCGCAATATGTAGTAAAAACGGTGTGCATTACAAAATTATGATTGTGTTCTGTGTTCCATCATGTTCTCCATTATATTTAGTAAAAACGGCGTGCATTACAAGAACATGTCTGTGCACTGTGTACCATCATGTTCTCCAAAATATATAGTAAAAACGGTCTGCATTACAAGAACATGTTTGTGTACTCTGTACCATCATGTTCTTCATTATATATAGTAAACCCGGCGTGCATTACAAGTATATGTTTGTGTACTGTGTATCATCATGTTCTCCGTAATATGTAATAAAAACGGTTTGCATTACAAGAAGAACATGTCTGTGTACTGTGTATCATCATGTTCTCCATAATATATAATAAAAACGGCATGCATTACAAGAACATGTCTGTGTACTGTGTACCATCATGTTCTCCATAATATATAATAAAAACGGCGTGCATTACAAGAACATGTCTGTGCACTGTGTACCATCATGTTCTCCATAATATATAGTGAAAACGGAGTGCATTACAAGACCATGTCTGTGCACTGTGTATCATCAAGTTTTCCAAAATATATAGTAAAAGCTGCGTGCATTACAAGAACATGTCTGTGCACTGTGTAGCATCATGTTCTCCATAATATATAGTAAAAAGGCGTGCATTACTAGAACATGTCTGTGCACTGTGTACCATCATGTTCTCCATAATATATAGTGAAAACGGAGTGCATTACAAGACCATGTCTGTGCACTGTGTATCATCAAGTTTTCCAAAATATATAGTAAAAGCTGCGTGCATTACAAGAACATGTCTGTGCACTGTGTAGCATCATGTTCTCCATAATATATAGTAAAAACGGCGTGCATTACTAGAACATGTCTGTGCACTGTGTACCATCATGTTCTCCATAATATATAGTAGAAACGGTGTGAATTACAAGAACATGTCTGTGCACTGTGTACAATCATGTTCTCCATAATATATAATAAAAACGGCGTGCATTACAAGAACATGTCTGTGCATTATGTTCATTCATGTTCTCCATAATATATAATAAAAATGATGTGCATTACAAGAACATGTCAGTGTACTGTGTACCATCCTGTTCTCCATAATATATAGTAAAAACAGGATTATGAAATTGTTTTTTTTTTTTTTTTGTTTTTGTTTTTTTTTGTTTTTTTTTTTCATTATTAGATGAACTTTCAGAATTTTCGTATTTTTTACACCAGCCCTTCCATTTGTTGATGACTTTTTTAGCAGCCTTTTAACTACACAAATATGTCTTAATATGCTTAAAAACCAAATTCTTCCTAATTTCCCATATTATATAGTGAGATGCCATAAACTACAATAGCTCTAGACAAGATGGAATCAAGATAAGAATTTTTACTCTTTTTTTCGCAAAAACATGTTATGAGTACTCATTAGAAACGTCTCTACGAGGCGCTTCTAATGAATACCCATAACATATTTTTGTTGGAGAAATGAGAAAGATACAGATAATTTTTGGTTAAAAAATTGACTTATCTAGTGTTTTGACAAAGATGTATACATTTCATATTGGCGTGTTGTGTTTACCCAATTATCCGATAATGTTCCTTTTTTACCTTGAGTTACAACTGGATATTTGAATGCCTGCATAACTTAGCATTTAACAAGAGGCCTACGTGGGTCTGGATCGCTCACCTGATCACTAGGGTATTAAAATGCAAACATTATCAGCTTCATGTCGGTGGAAAGTATGCCCTGTGGCTAAATGTTGAGGCTAATTGTTGAATCATATATGAAGTAGATTTTAAAGTCATGTAGGTGCCTAGAAAAAAATGCTTTCTCAATAGTGTCATCGTTTAGACGATGACGAAAACTTACTTTCGATATTAAAGGCCTTTATAGGTTTTTATGACTTTACCCGTGTATATACTAAGGGCAGAGGCAGACAACCCAACAGCTTAAGGGAAAAAATGATCGCGTCAAGAGTTTTGCAACTTCGATCAAATGTTTCTTCCGTTAGTTGAAGCATTTTGATAAAAAAAATCACTTTCCAGCGTTTTAGTCCTATTAATGAATAGAGAAGATAATTCTATTCGCGATAAAAATCCAAGTTCAACCTAAGACGACTGTTTGAGAATACAGTCCCCGCGTTGCTATATGCAGAGATTCAGCATCTAACCCAGCGGACACATGGCGTTTAAACAACGTCGTATCAACGTCGATGCAACATCATGACGTTGTATCGACGTTGATGCGACATTGTCTCAACGTTGTGTGCCCGCTGGAAAGTCTTCCTACTTCTGGTGAAGAACGGTTTAAATGATTTTAAAATACACATATATGTCCATGTCGGCCACCTTGGCATATCAACAGACCGCGGCCATTTTAGCAATCTTTCACTCCCCGACCAAGTCAGGCACCTTATGACATTTGATAAATAAATAAGAAGCAGAGCGACTTAGCGAACATATTGAAAGACGGACGGACGGAAAGTGATCACTATTCACTAAAACTTTTAATGAGTCTTCGGTTCAGGTGAGCTACAAACTGGATATTATTTTTTACATTTCTTTCCTCACTGAAAATCGGACAGCTTTTGTATTAAACCTTAACCACCTCTGGGCAGATTCAGCAGACGACAAATTAGTGACACTGTTTTTTTGTTTGTTTGTTTTTGTTGTTGTTGTTGTTGTTGCTGTTGTTGTTGTTGTTGTTTTGTTTTGTTTTGTTTTGTTTTTTGTTTTTTTTTGTTTTTTTGTTTGTTTGGTTTTTGTTTTGTTGTTTTTTTTGTTTTTGTTTTTGTTTTTTTGTTGTTGTTTTTTGTTTTTTTGTTTGTTTGTTTGTTTGTTTTTTGTTTTTGTTTTTTTGTTTGTTTGTTTTTTTGTGTGTTTTTTTTTCATAGAAAACAGACTTCGAAATTTCCTGCAATATGGAGACAATTATGAAATGAGAAAGTCTGTTTTCTGAGGAAAAATAGAAAAATATTTCAAAATGTCGTCTGCTGATTTGTTTACCCAGCACGCTAAGCGTTAACTTCCACCCGCGTTTGTGATTAGTTACTGTAATTAACACGGAAGTTTAGACTAGTTATGTGGACACTCCCAGGATAAACAATTACGAAGCAGTTAAAACAAGGATTACAGAATTGTGTCCAGGACGGAAGAAATAATAATGCGGAATTATATGTAAGAAAATAACATAGCGGGTACATGACGTTTATACAACGTCGCATCAACGTAGATGCAACGTCATGACGTTGCATCTACGTTGATACAACGTTGTCTCAACGTTGTGTGCCCGCTGGGAAGAGACCTTACTTAAAGAAATCTTGACATTTCAGCTGTTTTTAGTTTTGTAAAAGTGTATTCATTGCAAGTTGCATTCATTTTAGAATCTATTCATCTATTTATTTTGTACCGTATGGCGGCCGTATAACGTCTCCCCGTACTTCACTATAGTGTAGTTTATATTTTATGGTCCTTTGTGATCACTGAGCCTATTCCGGGATTTCTGAAAATTTTTAAGAGGGTCACTGATGAGGCCTAATTGGCCGAAACTAGCTAGTCTGATTGAGAAAACACCCTTCAGCTGTTTTTTTGTTTTGTGAGTGTGTTCCCAGGAGGCACACAATGTTGAAACAACGTCGATTCAACGTTGATTCAACTTCATCAACGTCATGACGTTGAATTAGCGTTGAATCGACGTTGTTTCAACGTTGTGTAACTGCTTGAGTTTTTAGGAACTATTCAACCGACCCTAAAGTAGGTGTTTGATCAGAGTCTACACTGTTTGCCATTCAGTAAGAAAATTTGGACAGCCAAGTAGCCATTCAGGTGAAAGGAAGGGGCCTGCTGAATTTGCACCGTCTAAAACCAAATCATCTTATATTCGAATCATCTTTTACCTGAAGCCGTCTAATATCAGAATCGTTTATATCCGAACCATCTTATAGCCGAAACAGTTTTACTTCCGAACCGTCTTAATCCTGAAACCGTTTTATATCCGAACCGTATTATATTCAAACCATCTTATTATCGAGACAATCTTATGACCAAACTGCCTTATATCTCATCTCTCTTCATCCCAACCGTCTTATAATTAGTACTGTCATATCCGAACTGTTAATATCCGAACCATCTTAAAATCAAACCCCTCTTATATCGGAATGGTCTTATATCAGAACTGTCTTATTCCAAATCTTCTTATAATCGAAATCAGTTGTTATCTGAACTGTCTTACAGCCAAACGAATCTATATTTAAATCATCTAAAATTCGAGACCGTCTTATTCCGAACCATCTTATTTCGGAATTGATTTATATCCCGAACCGTCTTATATAAGAAGTTGTCCTATATCTGAACGGTAGTTCATTTGAACCCATTATATCCAAACAGTCTTATAATCCAAACCGGCTTGTATCTGAAATCAATATATATCTAAACCAGCTTATAACCAAACAGTCTTATACCCTAACTATCTTTTAGCCGAAACCGTCTTATGTCTGAACAATCTTAAACCGCAACCGGCTTCAATCTGAACCGTCTTATATCCGGAGTCGTCTTATATGCAAAGAATATTTCATATGAAACCTGTAATTAACTCACCTGAGCACGAAGAGCTTAAGATGAGCTATTGTGATTAGTCAATGTCTGTCGTCCGCCGTGCTTCGTCCGTCGTCCGACGTGCGGCGTCAACAATTTATTTTAAAGTACTACTCCTCCTCCAACCCATCGGCCAGTTGACTCGAAACTTGGTAGAAAGTATCGAGACAATTTGTAGATCAAAATAGCTAAAGTTATTCCGATCATCAATCCAAGATAGCCGCCATAGCCACCATCTTGAAAATCTATTTGCGCTTCTCCTCCTGAACCGAAAGGTCAACTGACTCGAAACTTGGTAGGCAGTATTGGAGCAACTTGTAGATCAAATATCGCTAAATTCGGTTTGATCGGAAATCCAAAACGGCCGCCATGACCGCCATCTTGAAATATATTTCCAAATTCTCCTGAACTGAAAGACCAATTGACTTGGAACTTGATAAAAAGTATCAGGATGTCTTGTAATTAATAGAAAAGCTAAACTCGTTCCGATTTTGAATCCAAGATGGCCGCTTTGGCTGCCTTCTCTCCTGAACCGAGAGGTGAATTGACTCGAAACTTGAAAGGACGTATTAGGGTGACTTGAAGATCAGGAACAGTTAAAATCGTTCTGATCAGAGATCCAAGATGACCGCCACAGCGCCAACTTGCAAAGCTATTTTGAAATTCTACTCCTTAGCCGAAAGACCAACTGACGAAATTTTGTAGAAAGTATCGGGACAACTTGTAGATCAAAAATAGCTAAAATTGAATCGGAAATCTAAGATGACTACATGGCGGCCATCTTGAAAATGTATTTTGAACGTCTTCTCCTGAATGGAAAGGCCAGTTGCCTAGAGACTTGGAAGGAAGTATCAGAGCGACTCAATAAAACCGAGAAGGGGTAGTCGAATGTGGCGAAGGTGTCGTGTATCTTACGTCACCGGGGCGTCCAAATAATATTGGCTTACAGTTGGGCAAGGCTTGCTATCCCTGTAGCAGGTAAGGGTAGAGGGGGGATGCTTTTATTTCTTCTTTTTCCTTACTCTCATTCCTGTTCTTCTTCCACCCCACCACCCCCACACACACACGTCCCTCTCTTTTATCTCCTCTGCTATCTCTTCTATCACTTTTCTCCCTTTCTCTGCGACACAAAATGACCCAAAAGGGTTGACGTGTCGTTACATCCCCAACACAATCAATCAATAAACCCGAGACTCCCATTTTCTAATGCGTAGTATGCTCTTTGTTTCCAAAGGCAATCTTTTTGACATCACGAAAACATACCTATATAATTTTGACCCCCTTAAACCTCATTTTATATGGTAAAACCGGGGTTTACAGGGGTATACATTATTTTTCACATTTCTGCTCAAATCATAGATTGTGGGTACTCGTTAGAACCGCCTCGGCTTAAAAATGTCAGGTTATCCTAAACTGAAAATTAAAAATCACATAATGCTTTAAAATGTCCCATTACCCTTAACTGAAAATTCATTTGATTGGTTGAACCGACGTCATTCAAGGGGCACTGATAAACTTTCAGGGGAGGTAATTTTGTCAAAATTGTTTCGCCCTTCTGTAAAGGGGTCTACCTAAATTGAAAGCACTTGCTCACCTTGGGAGCAAATTCTTTCTTTTTAGAGAAGACGTAGACCCTTTCTCAGAAAGGGCTTGATATGCAGGAATGCTAGTAGGAAGTTACAAAAGTTGTCTCCGTTACGAACCAGTCCTCTTAATGTGTTAATTTGCCTTATATGCTCGTTGCATCTGCTTTCAGTTACATCCTGTGTATTTTCGTTTTATGCTGGCCATGTCTTGTCTACTGTGGGCCGGGAACCACTTTAAACATGGAAGAGGTTTTTATAGGGCGTTGTTACCAGTACCAAGAAGTGGCCTCAAACAGATTACTTAAACCAGAGTAAGTGAGATATGAGTCCGTATATGAACAACAACGCGGGAAATGGGCTCCTATGGTATATGCGAGCATTGAATGCCTTGATCAACCTTCACATCTACGATGTCTGATCAGAGGCACTCTCCGACGATATATTCTACGGTATCAAACGACTTTGTAAGTGGACCGCGAAGGCCCTGGTCTGACTGTGGAGATGCGCAGACTGATCAGGACATGCGCTGTCAGCATATGCCGTAAGGGCCGTTTTGCCAAGTTGCAGTCTATTGCCCAGTCGTTCAAAGCGTCGCTAGCTTAACGAGCTTATTAGTGGTCAAAATGTTAACTGTTCTAGTAAGTACAATACCAAAAAAATTCACAGGTATTTTTGCTGAAAAAATGTGAGTAGCTTTTAAGCTACTCACATTTTTTTTCAGCAAAAATTTCAGTGTATATGCTATATTTAATGATCAAAGTTTTAACGATTCGTTAACTAACGACATCGTTAGTTTTGAACAACTGGGCCCATATGTTTTACAATATTTTTACATACTAGTGACCTCATTCCTTTCAGAATCTATTGACAACATTCCACATTCAAATACTCTAAAACAGGAGTGCATATATTACACATAAAAATAACCTAAAATTGTAATGTATGTTTTTTAACAATATTTCCACATACCAATACTCTAAAACCGGAGTGTATGTTTTTACAGCATTTTCACTAACAAATACCCTAAAAACTGTTTGTTTTTTACAACGTTTACACATACAAGAACACTGAACTGGAGTGCATGTTTTACAACATTTTCACATACAAATACCCTAAAACTGGAATATATGTTTTACACAAACAAATAACCTAAAATTATAGGGTATGTTTTAATAACACTTTCACATACCAATACCTTGAAACTGGAGTGCATGTTGTACAACGTTTTCACATACAAATACCCTAAAAATGGAGTGTTTTTGTTTTTATACACCCCACCTTCCACGCTCCCGCCGCCCCCGCCCCTCCCCCCCCCACCCACCCGCTCCCCACTCCCGCATACGAAATATGGGGTGGGGGTATGTTTTCAAGTTGTCCGTGATCCCGCGATTCCGTCATTCTGTTATTCCTTCATTCCGAGTTTCCGCTCAATATCTTGAGAATGAATTGATAGAATTTAACCAAATTTTGCATATTCATTGACGTTGACCGGATCTAGGTTGGGATTGTTACGCGTCCTTTTTCAAAAATTTACAACACAGTTATGGCCTTTGGTCAATGTCAGAATTTCGTTTCCGCTCAATATCTTGTGAACGATTCTTTGACAAATTTTGCATATGCATTGACATTAACTAGAACTATATTTGGATTGTTAAACGTACATTTTTGGCAAATTTACAACGCAGTTATGGGCCTTTGGTGAGGTCAAGATTTTGTTTCTGCTAAATACCTTGTGAACAAATCGATGCACTTTGATCAAATTTTGCATATGCATTGCTTTAACCAGATCTAGGTTGGGATTGTTAGGCGTCAATTTCACAAATTTACAAAACAGTTATGGCCCTTAGTTATTGTCAAAATTTCGTTTCCGCTAAATATCTTGTGAACGAATCAATGAAATTTGATCAAATTGTGTATATGCATTAACCTTAACCAGTTCTAGGTTTGGATTGTTACGCGTTTATTTTCGCAAATTTACAACAGAGTTATTGCCCTTGGTTAACGTCAGAATTTTGTTTCCACTCAATATCATGTGTACAAATTGATAGAATTTGATCAAATTTTGCATATGTATTGACCTTAACCAGATCTGGGTTGAGATTGTTACGAGTCCATTTTCGCAATTTACAACACAGTTATGGCCCTTTGTTATTTCCAAAAGTTCATTTACACTCATTATCTTGTGAACGAATCGACGGAATTTGATCAAATTTTGCATATGCATTGACCTTAATCAGTTTTAGGTTGGGATTGTTACATGTCAATTTTTCACAAATTTGAAACATAGTTATGGTCCTTGATTATCGTCAGAATTATGGAATCGATGGAATTGACCAAATTTTGCAGATGCATTGACTAGCTTAGGATTGTTACGCATCATTTTTTGCAAAAAAAAACACAGTTATGGTCCTTGGTTATTGTCAATTTTGTTTTCGCTCAATATCTTGGGAGTAATTTGATGGAATTCGACCAAGTTTTGCATATGCATTGATGTTGACCAGAACTAGGTTGGAATTGTTATACATCAATTTTCATATCCCCGCAAACTGTGTTTGTGCGGGCGTATACTGTTTTCGTGTCCGTCTGTCTGTCCGTCCATTAGGTTTTGGTTTCTGTGCGAGTGGGGAAGGGGATGGGGTAGTATCTAATAAGCTCTGCTTATTGACAATTCTTAGAACAACATTTACACATACAAGTACCTTGAAACTGGAGTGCATGATTTTCAATAATGGCACATACAAATACCCTAAAACTGGAGTATATGTTTTACACATATAAATAACCTAAAATTACAGTGTATGTTTTAACAACATTTTCACATACAAATACTCTAAAACTGGAATGTATGTTGTTATACTACATTTTCACATACAAATACTCTAAAACTGGAATGTATGTTGTTTTACAACATTCTCACATAGAAATACTCTAAAACTGGAATGTATGTTGTTTTATAACATTTTCACATAAAAATACTCTAAAACTGGAATGTATGTTGTTTTACAACATTTTCATACATTGGAATGTATGTTTTCACAACATCTTCACATACAAATGCCCATAACAGGGCCCAGTTGGTCAAAACTAACGATGTCGTTAGTTAACGATTCGTTAAAATTTACATCAAGTGATACGCAAATATGTTGAATTTTTTGGCTGAAAAAGTGTGAGTAGCTTTTGCAGTGCAAAAGCTACTCACATTTTTTCAGCAAAAAATATCAGAATATTGTATATTGAATCTGCTAAAACAGTTAACGAAATGACCCTTAACGAGCTCGTTAAGCTAACGACGCTTTGAACAACTGGGCCCAGGAGTATGTTGTTATACAAACAAATGACCAACATTGTCACAAACTGAAGTGATTGTTTTTACAACATTTTGACATATAAATACAATAAAACTGGAGTGTATTATTTTACATTTTCACATACAAATACCATAAAACTGGATGGTATGTTTTATCAACATTTTCATACGCCGGAGTGTATGTCTTTACCACATGTTCATACAAATACCCAAAACAGGAGTGCACGTTGTTACAACATTTCACATACATAATACCCTATGACTGGAGCGTATGGTTATACAACCTGTTCACATACAACAGACACAGGGCTCGGCAGAAGAGCGAAATGCTAACAGTTGCATTTTTATGACATTCCACGACGTCATTCGCCGTTTCATTGACGTTAGATGGTATAACATCGTTTGTCACATCATTTACCTTATATAAACAGGTAAATGCAGGTATTATAATCAAAAGTATTGGTGGGGATTTCTTCAAACAATGGCGGAAGATTGGGAGGATCTGAAGAAAACGACACCATTTTTGTCGACTTCTAATTTGTTCGAATCGTAGGGTCAATAAGGGTAAATGCGGATGAAATTTACACCTTAAAGTTTCAGGTGTCAGTGTTCCTAGTGTGCAGGAGTCACGGGACTGGTTGCCGGTTCTTATTCAAATTCATTATCTTCTCCTGACTTTGCTGTATGTGAATATGTTTTGATGCTACACAAACCTTAGAATTAAGATAAAATGTGTGTGACCCAGATCAGGGGAAATCGGACGAGGTGGGGAAAGTATGGACAGAGAGAGGGAAAATACGGACTACATTATAAAATACACATAACCGTTGAGACCTCGTATATCAAACTATTGCAGTGAAGTTTTTTTGTTTTTTTTTTTGTTTTTGTTTTTTTTTTTTTGTTTTTTTTTGTTTTTTTTTTTTGTTTTTTGTTTTTTTTTTTTGTTTTTTGTTTTTTGTTTTGTTTTTTTTTAAATTTACGGCTCTCTGTTGTTTTCAGGTAAGTGAAAATACAGCTGAGAGTGCCCCCGATGAAACAAAAATAAAACACCAATGGAAAGGGTTATTTTATAAAGTGAAATGCTCGCTTTAGAACGACATAAATTGCTGTTTCAAGAAGTAAGGGGATAGTTGCCGTCCCACAAATGGACGACCATTAATGTGGATTCGGATACATCTGTCCGTATTTACCCTTCGTGACCCTAATAGATCAGCTCTAGTGTGGTTCGTGTAATAAACCACACTTCGTCGGTCAGTTGTAAGTAAATAAATCACTCGCACTACGCGCTCTCGATTTTGTATACTGAACGAATGACCTCTAAAATGGGATTTATTAATAAATCACTGCTAGATCTGACCCGTTTTTGGATTAAAGGATGCAGCGGTACTCCTATGTGCCTCTGGTGTCCGACAGCGTTAAAAAACCTTATATCTATATATTAATGAATGAACGGATCCTGCAGCGGACGGCGGATATCCTGGTCAAGCTGCGCGGATGTGCAACCTGATCTGGGCCTTCGCCATTCATGACCAAAAGGCCTACCGTCACAAGATTCGACTCCAGAGACATTTTTTTATTATTTTCTACAGAATAAAAGACTGTCTTGTGTTGTGGGGGATCTTTAAGTCGGCGTTCGCTTTCAAGGACCCAGCAACCATTGCAAGAGCCGACTATGAACCGTTCTTTGCGATGGCCAAAGAAAAAAACATCCCTGTAAACAAGGTACGTCTAAACATTTGACACGAAGAGTGAAAATGCTTTATTGCTCATGCAGGAAACGAAAGCCCTGATCAGCCTGTGCATTCGCACAGGCTGACCGGGCTTACAAAATCACTGAGTGGAAAGAGTAGAATATATCGAGGAATGCAGAAAGCCTTGATCTGTCTGAATGGTTTCATACATGCCATATGCCATAAGCTGTTGACTAAAATCTGTGAGGTAAGGCAAAAATTTAAGGGAGGTTTGACAAAATTCTGTGAGACTTTCTTAAACATCACATTCGAGCTCCCCCATTATTGTCGAAAGTCTTTTATTTATTTATTTTTTTTTTTTTTTTTTTTTTTTTTTTTTTTTTTTTCATGTAAGAAGTTTGTGAAAACCACAATAGTGTGTGCACTGATTTATGTTTATTTCTTCATAAAATCAGTTGCAAAACGGTCTGAAAATTATGTGTGATTTGAATGTTTTATGGGAACTGCCTTCCAGATGGGCCAAATTCTGTGAGATTTTATCTCACAATGTGAGATATGGCATGCATGTGGTTTCAGTCTGTTCTGGATTTTCGCTATTAGTATGTATCATAAGGTTTTTCTCACTTTATACATTATTTACAAATATCTATTTCATGACACCATCATTATCTTTGTCGTGTTATACTAAAATGCATCTCTGCATGTGCATGGACGTGTTATGGTGACATAGATGTTCGCATTTTTGTTCGTTTCAAAATTTTAATTATTTCGAGTTTCTAGAAAGCTACGTCATCCATACTGGACTGTTTCTGCTACGTCATGGATACAAGGCTGTTTCTGGCTGTTACAGCGCAAAATGTAGTCATTTCTACGTTTTGGGTTGATGTCAACCAAAATGTACATTTTTTTTACGTTTTGCATTCACGCAAATTTAACGCTAAATCTACGTTTTGCGTTAATAGGGAAGATAGTTAAATTTTAACTCGACAATACGAAATAAATACCTATGAGTTCGGACATTCGTCATCTTAATAACATTTATTTTTGTGTCATGAGGTGAAGGTCGGCTCAGTTCACGGTGCAATAATTTGTTTTATACGGACGGATAGACAGGCGATAGTGACAAAACAATACACATTACGAAAACACGCCTATTCAAATATATAGAAAATTTCACCTTCAAAAACGGAAAATTTTTATATAAAAAAGGCGGTTCTAACGAGTACCACAATCTATGTTTTGAGCAGAAATAAGAAAAATAATGTATACCCCTGTTAACCCCAGTTTTACTATATAAAAGTGGGGTTTAAGGGGGTCAAAATTATAGGCATGTTTTCGTGATGATCTCCCAGATGTGGAGGCATAATACAGCCACCTATACTAATGTTCACTTTTTTTCTTTTTTTTTTTTTTTTTTTTTTTTTTTTAGTGACCATACATTTTGCGTTAGCGTCAACGCCAGATGTAGAAATTTCTTATTTTTCTACAATTTGTGTAGTAACGATGCTCTAATCTCCTTGTCCCATTTCTTGAATGAACTAACCATGCAATCAATCGATTTGTATATTTTCGAAGGTTTATCTTTGTTGATATACAGATGTATTTATCGGTAAGCAATGTTTTCAATGTTGGTCAAAAATACCATTAATGTACGTGTACACGGAAAACGATAGAATAATAAATAAAACGTTATTTCTTAAAGGGAAATGATAAATTTTCTAGTGCGACAACTCTGTTAAAATTGTTTTTGCTCCTTATTGACACGGCTCTGCTCTAAAGGGAAATAATTTATTCCCCTTAAAGGGATAGGATTTGCTCTCTTTGGGTGCAGATTCTTTCCATTGGAGCAGAATCCTTTTCAGAAAGGCCTTTGTGTTCAGAAAAAAACAACAGGAAGTCACAAAAGATGTCTCATTCGTAAAAAAAAACATAAAAAATAAAAAAAAATGGCGGAAATGCCCCTTAAGGCGTTTGCGGCGTCTCATCTGGGTCTACACTGTTTGCTCAGGCGTGTCTGACAAAATACATACAATGGAGTATACCATATGATAGCATCATGCTCAAACAGGAAAAAGTATCATCAAATCTTCAGCGATTACTAATTGGGCAGGACTGATAATCGATTATCATTTCGTCTCTGATTAGCCAGCCTTATTGACTGGACTTTAAAACTTCAACTCAAACAAACAATAAATCAAAAAGTTTCCTGAACTACTTTTTAAGATTTAACCCTTCTCTTGCTGAACACGACATGTCTTAGCAAACAGTGTAGAAGAAGCCAACTGATCTGGATCTGCACTGTTTGTCATTAAATATGTGAATTTCTATCAAAAACCCGGATCAAGTAATCTGAGAAGTGGGCGTGGCATCTTAATTCATTTGGCATGACAAGGGTTAAACACATAAGAAGAAATACAGTAAAAATCCGCTATTACGACCACTCCATATTAAGACCACTCCATATTAAGATCACTCCATATTAAGACTACTCCATATTAAGACCACTCCACTATTAAGACCAGCTTTTGTCAGTCCCAAATGTTTTCTTTCTTAAAATGACCTAAAACTTCGTTCACTAAAGTTTGACAAAATGGCATATGCAGAGTAGACCCAGTTCAGACTGCTCCTTTCGGAGCAGTCTGATCAGGGTCTACACTGTTTGCCATTAGCAGCCCACTAAGTATTTTACCAAACAACTGCATAAAAACTCTATATTCAAAATTAAGACCATCCCATAAATAAGACCACATTTAGACAGTCCCAAAAGTGGTCTTGATATCGGAATTTTACTTTACTTCATTTATTCCAACTTCAGCTACTCCCAAACCCATTTAAACATTCTATATAGTAAACATGGTACAAAAGGGGTATTCCGAGGGTCAGAACCTATGAGTAAGTTACATGATGGCATTTATGCCGAATGGAATCTTCTACCTCATTATACGGACTGTCCATTTCCAATGCAAAGGAGTGTCTGGTTACGCTTTGATTATACCATGTTTTATAGAAATTCTTGTATTTAATGCAAACGGTGTAGACCCTGATTCTGCGGCGTCTGATCTCGGTTTACACTGTTTTGCCGATGTCCTTTTTATGGGACGCTAGGCTTAAATGGGTTAAATAATAACTTTGTCAACTTTTGTTTGCATATTGTTGATTTTAGTGAACTTCTCCCATGCATCTTTAGCGCTGTATCAGATATATTTATTTCAGAAATAACTTCTTGAAGACATGAAATGGCTGACATGTCATTTGACTAAAAACTGGTCACAAGAAAAAAAAAAAAAAAAAAAAAAAAATACGCAGAAATAAGGGGACGTTTGAGTGGCGCGAAGATGCCTTGCAACTTTTGCGATTCGGTGGCCCTGCTAATATAAACTTTAAATACAGTGGCCATTGGGTGGGGATGGGGTGGGCCACTGGCCTTGTTGTACTTGCAGTCAGATACAGGATGGGAAGCTGTTTTGATTTGACAGAAACCTTGTTGATAAGGCTGTTAGCCCGTATCGGCAGACCAAAACCAATATCTGTGCAAACAGTATAGATCCAGATGAGACGGCTCGTAACGAGCCGTCTCATCAGGATCTACACTGTTTGCCATTGTTATCGATTTTTGACTGTACCCATATTTGCAACAATGGCTGTGTCCAAATTCAGAGATTGAAGAGTCCATATCAGAAACTCGTGGGGGAGTGGACGTGGCGGGGGGGGGGGGGGCGGGGAGGGGGAGGATAAAATCTCAATACAATAATAAGAATCGGAATGTGAGAAAATGTTTTTTTGGACATGTGCGCCCAACGAAGATTTAGATCAGACTGTGCATTTGTGCAGTCTTATCAGAATCTTCACTAAGCGCATTTTGGATAGCCAAGGCCGAAAAAAAAAAAACAAAAAAAAAACCTTTATGCGGACAGCGAAGACTCAGGCTGATTTGAGTCTTCATTGGGCGCACATGTCAGAAGGTACGTTTTCTCCCTTTACGGCTCACATGTTAAGTAATAGGAACAGTGTGAGAAGGTTAAACTGACGGCTCGACATGACCTTAATCAAGGACATATGTGGGAAATACTTCCTGCACTGCAAACTGCTTAAGACTTTGCATATATTTAGTTTCATATACTCCCAGCGGGCACATTACGTTTATACAACGTCGGCCCAACGTCGGTGCATGACGTTGCATCACGTTGAGGCGACGTTGTATTACGTCATGTGCCTTCTGGGCTGGTTCTCTATTTTTTTTCTTTTTAATAAAAATGATACGTCATCGTGCTGTCTTCAGTTTACAATCTGACCAGGAAATTACCCCACCCTCGACAGTTTTCCCAATATGTGCAAATAATTCTGATGATGGATTGTATGACAAAAAATAGCATTCACCTTACTTATAATTTTAAAATTTTTGATAAGAACAATACAGGAAACGATATTGATACACATCTGCTGCTCATTTGTCAAGATGAGATCGAAATCTGCGACACCAATTTTCGACACTTCTTAAAAATCCTTAAAGTAAATCCATTTCTTTTTACAGATAATTACTCCACTGGAAATCTTATAAAAACAAGGTTTATTCTTTGGAGGAGGTTATCATACAATAGAAAATTAAAAGAAAAGTGTGGATGATCGTGCTAATTTAATTTTTATGGGAAAAATTACCCCTACCCCCATATAAATTCAGGAACTAAAATAAACATAAAAGCCCCCAAAAAGATGCATTATCCTTTGTTGACATGACGCATTCTGCTTGTATACTAACACAGGGGATACTGTATATTGAAATAAATAATTTGAGAAAGGCAGAATCAATTCAGCTTTATCAGGTCTTGAATAAAGGAACAAGTTAGAAAAAAAAATCCAAAAATATATTTTTCATTATTTTCCTCAAGTTTGAAATTAAATTTGACAATTTCAATGCTAAAACAGGAAAAAAATAAATAAATAAATTCCTTATTCACTAAATTAAGCCAGTTTTGTACCAACTAGCAGCAACGTTTTCGCTCTGGTTCAACTTTCATTTTTGAAGAGAAATAGCGAATTACCAGCAAATGTCTTTAACCTATTGTAGTCAGGAGACCCCTAAAAGGGCAATTGGCAAACGTTGCAGGTCTTCACTGTTTGCAAATAGTTTAGCCATTTTTGTCTAGGAATATCTAAATCTCAGCCTGACCTACCTATACTTGAAATTGGACTCTTCCAATATATAGTGTGGTTGAGTTCATTCAGTCTACAATGGGTTAACAGTGTTAACTGAGCCGTAAAACTCCAAATAAAAAATCCTTCTTCTCGTCTCAATAGACACTTCCTCTTTTTGTAGGGTTAACTCTGTTTTTTGGGTTTTTTTCTGCTAATTTGTTGAAACAGAGGCTGCACCTCTCCTGCCATAAGAAAAAATAATAGTGGTAAAAGAGGATTATCAATATTATTTCCATGTCTATATTGACATATGTATTTCATAGCTGTTATCCTGCATATTATTGGATTATGTTTCATGTATATAGGCAAACGGATCTTATGGGCTTCCTGCATTAATGAAGTATCTGTATCAATCTACATGTACTGACTTTGTTGGGATGGGAGTAGGTCGTAATGAATGACAGTTTAAATGTATTAACCCTTGTTATCCTGAACCCTGATATACCCTGCCTTTGCAAACAGTGTAGATCCAGATCAGTGAAGAAGCCAACTGATCTGGATCTGCACTGTTTGCCATTAAATATGTGAATTTATAGCATCCGGATCAAGTAATCTGATTCGCTGAAAAAAAGAAGTAGGCTTGGCATCTTAATGTATCCGGCAGGACAAGGGTTAATCTTATTAGTGAGGCCTACTGGCACTTTATGATAAAACTTGGCTCCACTCAAACACCCCTTAATTACCTTATTTCTGCATTTTTTTTTTCAGTTTTTTTTTTTTTTTTTTTTTTGTTTTTTTTTGTTTGTTTGTTTTTTTTTGTGTGTGTGTGTGTGTTTTTGTGTTTATTTTTTTTTTTTTTGTGTGTGTGTGTTTTTTTTTTTGTGTTTTTTTTTTTTGTTTTTTTTTTTGTTTTTTTTTGTTTTTTGTTGTTGTTGTTTTTTGTTGTTTTTTTTTGTTTTTTTGTTTTTGTTTTTTTTTTTTTTTGTTCTTTTTTTTTGTTCTTTTTTTTTTTGTTTGTTTTGTTTTTGTTTTTTTGCGTGTGTGACCGTGTAGGGGTGAAGACTGGGGGTCGGGGTAGGTCCAAACGATTTATTACAAAAATCAACTTACGCTAAAGAGCACGACCCGCAAAAAACATATACATCTACCAGTTCTAACCATTGGTGACAGGTCATTCTAGGTGAAAGAGTGTCGCAAGATTGTTCATAAACAGCATGGTGTTGTAACTGATGTCAGTAGTAAGTTCTAAGGCTGGTTAATGAGAGCTGAAAAGACAATCGATTATCAGTCCTGCCATTGTGATTGATAATCGATTAGTAATCGCTGAAGATTTGATGATAATTTTACCTATTTGAGCATAACCCTATATCATATGTTATATATTGTATGTATTTTGTCAGCCACGCCTCAGCAAACAATGTAGACCCAGATGAGACGCCGCAAACGCGGCGTCTCATCTGGGTCTACACTGTTTGCCACTCACCCAGCTATTTTAGATACAATAGTGGGTAGTAAATTGGACTAGTTCAAATTTTAGATGAAGTGTGGTAAGAAGTTGAGGTGTCTGAATACTAAGGGTAAATACGGTAAAGTAACAAACACATAAATTCAATGATCGATTATTAGCGAATGTGTAATGATAGTCATTTTTGTGGAATTTATCGATCAATTAATCGATTGTCCGATTAATCGTGCCAGTCTTAGTAGTGACCGTATTTTTATCCCCCGACCGAAGGTTCGGGGGATATAGCGATCGCCCTAGCGTCCGTCTGTCCGTCTGTCCGTCCATCTGTAGACGAAACATTGTGCGGCCCATAACTCCTATACCCTTTGAGCTATTTTCATGAAACTTTGTCAGGTTGTAGAGGGCATTGGGTAGGAGTGTCGCGTGCAAGAATGAAAACTCAGGAGTTATCTCCCATAGTCTCCCAAAATTGTAAAATTTTGTGCAGACCATAACTCTGAAACCCTTTAAGATATTTTCATGATACTTCACCAATATGTAGAGGACATTGAGTAGGCGTGTCGCGTACAAGAAAGACAACTCTAGCTGACTCCATTTTGGAGTTACCTCCCTTAGTAGTTAAATATTGTGCCATAACGCTAAAACCTTTTAAGGTATTTTCATGATACTTCACCATTAGGTAGAGGACACTGAGTAAACGTGTCGCGTACAAGAAAGACAACTCTAACTGGCTGCGTTCTTGAGTTATCTCCCATAGTTATGTCCCATAGTTATCTCCCGTAAATCTTGTGCAGGCCATAACTACTTTTAGATATTTTCATGATACTTGATCAAGTTGTAGAGGACATTGAGTAGGTGTGTCACATACAAGAACAACAACTCTAGCTGACTCGTTTCGGGAGTTATCTCCCATCGTTGTTAAATCTTGTGCGGCCCATAACTCTAAAACCCTACAAGTTATTTTCATAATACTTCACCAATAGGTAGAGGATATTGAGTAGGGGTTTCGCGTACAAGAATGACAACTCTAACTGACTGCATTCTGGAGTTATCTTTCATAGTTATGAAATCTTGTGCAGGCCATAACTCAATAAAACTTTGAGATATTATCATGATACTTGATCAAGTTGTAGAGGACATTGAGTAGGTGTGTCGTATACAAGAACAATAACTCTAACTGACTCACTTCTGGAGTTATCTCCCATAGTTGTTAAATCTTGTGCAGGCCATTACTCTTAAACCCTTCGAGATATTTTTAAGAAACTTCATCAAGTTGTAGAGGACATTTAGTAGGCATGTCAAGTACACAAAAGACAAGTCTGACTCCATCTTTGAGTTATCTCCCATAGTTTTTAAATTTGCTTGTCATAACTTCTCTAACAGTTGAGATTTTTTGGTGATAATTAATAGAGATGCTTAGAACATTAAGAAGGAGAGTTGCATTTAAAAATTGTAATTGTGGGTTACTCGTTACTCCATTTATTTTCAATTATCTCCCCTGGAGGTAAAATCTTGTGCAGGCCATAACTCTTTAACCAGTGGAGACATTTTAATTATAGTAGAGATGCTAAGAACATAAACTAGGTGTGTCATAATATGTAAGGACAACTCTGACATATGGAGTGTTGGAGTTATCTCCCTTATACTGCGGATGCAGATTTATCAGTAATTCATGCAGCAGGCTTTATTTTTCTCATTATTTTTGGATTCTTTGTTAAAAATCACTTACTAGCGAATACAAAATTGAGTTTCTCAGACTAACGGTTGAAGAGTTACAGGCCTTGCAGGCAAAGGGCCTTATATTTCTCATTATTTTTGGATTCTTTGTTGAAAATCACTTACTAGCGAACACAAAATCCAGTTTCTACAACCTACAGTTTGAGGGTTATAATCTTTGCATGCAACAGGCCTTATTTTTCTCATTATTTTCGGATTCTTTGTTGAAAATAACTTACCAGCAAACAAAAAATCCAGTTTCCATGACTTACGGTTTGAGAGTTATGATCATCGCAGGCAGCGGGCCTTATTTTTCTCATTATTTTCTGTTGTTGTTTTTTTTTTTTTTTTTTTTTTTTTGTTTGTTTGTTTTTTTTTTGTTTTTTGTTTTTTTGTTTTTTTGTGTTTTTTTTTGTTTTTGTTTTTTTTTTTGTTGAAAAACACAAAATCCAGTTTCCACAACTTATGGTTTTAGTGTTCTATGTCTGATTCACAGTTGTGGAGTTATCACCCAATGCAGGGTTAAACAAGTGTATCTCTTGATAAACTTACATCTCTGATGCCCTAGATTGAAAAAAGACGGCCATTTGCGGTGCGGGCGCGGGATTTGCCATCTCTTCTGATGGCTGTTTTTAGCATTACCAAAATGCGAGCCGTTTCGTATTTTCACATTTTTGCCTCGGCAAGGCTGTCTATAAATAAATCTGGCATTTGACAATTGCACTAGGGCTTTTCAGCATTTGACAATTGCACTAGGGCTTTTCAGTATCTATCAATATGTCAGATCTTGCCAGAATATACCCAACGGTTTGAGCGTTATTATATTTTCACATTAATGTCTCGTCGTGTCTTTTTATAACTCTTTATATAGAAAGCTAGCATTTGACAATGTCATTGCTTAGGTCTTGTCAGTATGATCTGCATGCCAAAAATAATCAAAATATTCAAGCGGTTTAAAAGCTGAAGCGATTTTCACAAACCGAATACCGAGGGACGGACACGCCTCGACGAGACTATTTATATATAAAAAAAAAATCTGGCATTTGACAATTTCGTTGGTTAGATCTTGTCAATATGTATCTGCATGCCAACAAATATCAACGTATTCCAAACGGTTTAAAAGTTAAAGCGATTTTCACAAACTGATTACGGACGGACGGACGGACATGCCTCCGCGAGGCTATTTGTAAAGAAATCTAGCATTTGACAACTTCATTAATTAGGTTTTGTCAGTACGTATCTGCATGCCAAAATTTATCAAAATATTCTAAGCGGTTTAAAAGTTAAAGCTTTTTTTCTTTTTTTTCTTTTTTTTCACCAACTGATTACGGATGGACGGACGTTCTCACGAAATGGGTATTATGTGACGTTTTGTGCGACAACTGATGATTATACGACTCGGTTTTTTTATACGACCTGCCACATAAAATGAAAATTTTCTAATGAAATGGGTATTATGTAACACAATACCTAACGAAATGAGTAACATGTGGCACTTTTATGGAATGTCACATAAATGTAGGAACAACAGTCAAATAACCCCCATTTCGTTAGCCCGGACAGACGGACGGACGGACATGGTGATTATAGGACACTCCTCGTTAGTCCTCGTTTCGGGTGACTTTACTACGGGTCGTGCAATGACAATTATCATGTACAAAAAATATAATCATCTTTTCAGTTAGGCCTGCTTGACTTGATAAAACTATGGTTATCAAAACAGATTTTGTCTGAAACCAGATAGTTTTATTACCCTTCGCCACTCTCATATCAGGGCTAATTCATAATTGATGATGCTTTTCTTTTTTTTTTTTTTTTTTTTTTTTTTTTTTTTTTACAAAAACAAAAACAAAAAACAGGAGTTAATATTTCATGCGAATTGTCTCCATTGGAGATAATTTGTCTGAAATGCCAAAACCTGTTTTCCGGAAAAAAAAAAAATAAGAAAAACTGTTTCAATATGTCGTCTGCTGAAAATTTTAACCATAGAGTGCTTTTTGGGCGCTTGCGTCTACATAATATTTCTTGTGCAAGAGAATTTTACATATTTATTTCCCTTCAAAGTATTTCGCCGGTTTAAAGAAAAGTTAGTCTTGAAGGAAGAAAACCATAGCATTCCCTTCTCTGAAATAAAAATGAAAGAAAAAATCTCTAACAATATGTAACTTTTAGATCATTATACGCTTCACTGATGACGTGTAAGCTAATATACGAAGACAGATGACTATTTAAAACTTAAGAATGTATTCAAATTTTAGACAGTGTTTCAATTCAAATTTAAACGGTGTATATTTATATAGCTGTGTTGACAGATTTATTTGGGTGTTTGGACCTGTTCTAACCTCTGTTCAATCTCTGCTCTAAGCAGACTTCTGGCGTTGCATTGCCACCTCTGGTTGACATAGACCGACATCCTTTTATACACATATAAATTCCTTTTATACACATATAAATTTAATGCACCCTTTTATGCCAAGTTGACTCTTCTACTTTAACACCTTGGACGGGTTTATTTCAATATAAGGAGTGGTTGGTTAGTTTTCATTGTTACTATGTTTATAGCAAATTCATGTCCTAAATGCAGTGTAGACCCTGCGTTCTATGGCGTCCGATCTGGGTCTACACTGTTTTCCAATGTCCCTTTTATGGGATGCTAGGCATAAATGGGCTAATTTGTCTCTCAATACGGCATACACCCTCAACTGAGCATTATGTGCATAATTTTTACCACCGTCCCAGTCAGCATTCTACGTAAATCTATATCGGGCCGTCATCGGCCCGTCAGGGTAGCTGACGGGCCGATGACGGCCCGATGTAGATTTACGTAGAATGCTAGCAGGGGTATGGGCAAATTCACGACAAATTGATATTTTTTTCTTATTTTTTCCCCAGAAAACAATCTTTAGCATTTCATGTAAATTGACTCCTAAACAATATGCATGAGACGTCAAGCCCATTTTCTGGAGAAAAAAAAACATAAGAAAATTATTTCAACATGTCGTTCTGCTGAAACTTTTACCTGGCCTGCAGGATACTATGTAAGCCAAAACGTACGTTTGTTAAGAGACTAAGTTGGAAATACGCTTATGTGGGAAAAAATACGGCTATCTTGGAAAACGTATATCAAGCGCTTAAGTTGGAAAAACGACTATATGAGAAAAAACGACTAAGTTGGAAAAATCAATATCTGCAGTGGGCATCATTGTTTTATATACAAACAAATCATCCTATTAAGTATGGGTGGTCGTTGATTTTAATACACAATGCAACGGCGTCTTCCACCTGGTGTAGAGTTTTATGATTTCTGGCATGTCTAGCTTCCATTTTGTAAATGAGGTCTTGAAATTGATGTAATTGTAGGCTTAAGTTAATCAGTATTTACATGCCAACTGTCTTTTATTATAATGAACTCTGTGCGTGCGTGCGTGCGTGCGTGCGTGTGTGTGTGTGAATTTCACGTTGCATATATGATATAAATTTTAGGTCATCGGTCGCAATTACTCAATGCTTTATCAATTACATTTGTTACATGCATCACGACTATGAAGGCTAAAAGAAGTGAACAAATGTTTTGTTGTTTTTTTTTTTTTTTGTAGCCATTACGAAAACATGCCTATTCAAATATACTGAAATTTTTACCACTAAAAAATGAAAATTTTCAGATGAAAATTCTGATAATTTTCATATTTCTGCTCAAAACATAGACCACAATCTATGTTTTTGAGCAAAAATAAGAAAAATAATGTATACCCCTGTAAACCCCAGTTTTACTATACTAGCGGAAAAAAGAAACGCAAGTATTAATTCTGGGTTGTATTTTTAAAGAAAATTGTGGATTTCATTTGATTGTTTAATTTTTTTAATTCTTTATTTCATTTTCTGTTAAATGCTATTGGTTTAGTGTCGTATAGCAGACAACGTTTGCAATAAATAGCGTTAAACACAAACACCCAACGTTATTGAATAATGGGTATCAATAGCGCGTGTGTCCACCACGGGCTGCTGTCGCGGCTCCCACTCTTCTAACCATAGACCCGACTAAGTTGTCAATGGTCCTTTGAGGGATATTATTCCACTCTTGAATAAGAGCTAGCTGGAGCTGTGCGACGTTGTTCGGTACGTTGACGCGTTTCCTGACCCTCCTGTCCAACGCATCCCAAAGATGCTCGATTGGGTTTAAATCTGGACTGTATGGGTGCCAATCGAGCACTTGGACATTATTCTGGTTGAGGAAGTAGCGACAAACCCTGGCAACATGCGGTCTCGCGTTGTCATGCTGAAACCTGAGATTATGAGCATTGACAAGCGGGAGGACGTGAGGCATAAGCACCTGATCCCGATAGCGTACGGCTGTAAGATTACCCTGAATAACCACTAGGGGCGTTTTCACCCCATGAGAAATCCCACCCCAAACCATTACGGACCCCCTCCCCCAAATCTGTCGACTTCTCGTGCGCAAGCATCAGAATATCGCTCAGCAAGACGTCGATACACTCGTTGTCGCCTATCTGACCGCTGAAGCGAAAATCGCGACTCATCGCTGAACATTACACGCCGCCAGTCAGCCAGTCGAAACCGATTTGGTGCATGGGCACGCAGCCATTGCATGCGGCGTTGACGTCGCCTGGGCGTAAGGTTCGGGCCCACGTAAGGACGGCGTGGGCGTAAATCGAACTCTCGCAAGCGGTTTCTGACTGTCCTTGGACACACACGACGGCCATGTATTCCGATAACTTCTCTTGCGGTCTCTGGCGCCGTCCTTAACCTGTTACGAAGGTGTACAAGACGTATACGTCTATCTTGACGTTGCGTCGTAACGCGCGGACGTCCGCTCCTAATACGGTCAGTTAACCTACCGGTAGCTCTAAGACGCTGAACTAAGCGCGATATCGTCGACTCATGCACCCCAAATTGCTGCGCGACGTCACGTTGCGACCGACCCTGCAAAATTAGAGCAATAGCTCTACCCCTATCCAGTTGCGATAAGCGTACCATTTCTCTCAACAAACTCAAACAACAAACGTTTTGTGCAACCGATACGAATGGAACGGAAGTTCGATTTGGTAATGTGTTAAAGTCTCTACCACGCGACACTACCCGTGCAGCACGGATATAACGAAATTCAGGTACAACGATATTGTGTAGCCTGTGTTCACGCTTCAGTGATTTTGTGTGATCCATACACGGGAAAGTACACTAATGTCACCAAATACAGAAAATTAGATCAGTTTGTTGTTTTTTTTTTTGTTTTTTTTTTTTTTTTTGATTTGGGTTTTACGGCCCTTTCAAGAATATTTCACTTATATCGAGCCGATCGTTCATCGAAGGTGGGCGAAAACCGGAGCACCCGGAGAAAAACCACCTGACCATCCGTAAGCAGAACTTGGCTTTCCCACATATGACCCGAGCCAGGCTCGAACCACAGCGGTGAGAAACCTAATGGATCAAGAGTCAACTCTCTTATCCACTAGGCTACGGGGGCCCAGATCAGTTTGTTCACAAACAAACTTTCAGTATTTAAAAATTTGAACTTGCGTTTCTTTTTTCCCCATATATATATATATATAAAAGTGGTGTTTAAGGGAGTCAAAATTATATAGGCATGTTTTCGTGATGGATACTTATCCGTCCAGATACAGCACCTCTTTACAAAAAAGTCTATAGAACGCCATGACTGTCTTATATGGCGCAAACGTACATTTCTATTGTCCCGGAAAATTTCGTGTCTGTTAACCCTGAAACCATTTTTCGGTTAAATCTGAAAATATACTTTTATAGCCCCAGCAAAACTGCTTAGCGTTGCATTTCTGTTGTCTGTAAAACGTTATATTTGAACAGGTTCGCAAAGGTGTCTAGTTGTCTCGACTCACTGTTTATGAGCTCCTTACCTTCAAGAGGAAATGTTCTTTAAGAGTAGTTGCGGTCATGGTACCTAAGCCGTAATTCAAACTCATAAATCCATAAACGAATGACGAATCAGAATGTTCAGACCAACAGACATGGACCCCAGAGTAAGGGTGTAATCAGGCGTCCGCGGATAGTAAGCATTATTTGGTAAGCAAGCTTCGCCCCCCATACCCATAGGCCTGAACGAAGGAAATATTGGTAGAAGCGTATGTCCGGGATTTGGGAAATCTACTTATGGCGCGTCACTGGCGAAAACATCAGAAACAATTCTGGAAACTGCCATATTGTAGGGATTGACTAGATCATGATGTCTCCCATAGAACTTCTTGTGTTGCTACCAGTTTGGTTTTTTGATACCCCTGGCTCAACTACTTTGTAGTGAGCACTTTCCCACGCTCCATGAAGTCCTGATAATTTGAACAGGTTCTGGCATAACGGATTAACTGTGAAACGTAAACGCCGTATGCTGGTGCAGAAGGGATATTACTGCTCAGGAATAGAAAGTTAACAATGGGAAAATTGAAGTCATCTCATTTGTCGTAAAGCCTAGTAGTAAGCTTTCCATTGTCAATGTAGAGATAACAATCCAAATATGAGGAGGAGGCTGCAGTCTCCGTTGTTTCCTTTATTTCAAGTTCACGTGGATATATGAATTCTAAATACTCTGCAAATTTTGTGTTTTTCAGAGACAATACATCATCTATATATCTGTAGGTAAAATTGAGTTGTTGTGCGAGGTGTTTCTTGCCTGCTTGGAGGAGACTTTGTACAAACTCCGCCTCATACCAGTATAAAAACAAGTCGGCAAGTAACGGTGCGCAGTTAGTACCCATCGTTGTATTAATAAGACTGGTACTGGGACGGTAGTGGACTGTTAAATACGCTAGGACTGGTACTGGGCCAGCAGTGGACTGTGACGTATAAATACATATAGGGCTGACAGTGCTGCAGTAATGTGCTGCAGCTTATAAGAAGGACTGGTACTGGGGCAATAGTGTACTGTGTCATATGACTATTACTGAGTCAGTAGAGGACTGTAGGGTATCAGCAGGACTAGTACTGGGGCACTAGTGGATTTTGATGTATTAATAAAATAGGTACTGGGGCAAAAGTGTACTCTAGCGTTTAAGTAGGATTGATACTGGGGCTGTAGTGTATTGTGTCGTATCGATAGGCAGTAGTGGATTGTAGGGTATCAATAGGCCAAGAATTGGGGCAGTAATGGACTGTTGAATATCACTAGAACCGGTATTAGTAAGGTATCAGTAGGACTGGTAGAGGGCAGTAGTGGATTATCTTATCAATATGTCTTGTATTGGGGCAGTTCTGAACTGTTTCATATCAGCAGGACTTGTACTGGGACAGAAGTGGGCTGTCGTATCAGTAGGACTGATACTGGGGGCAGTAGTAGACTTCATTATATCAGTAGGACTAGTATCGCGACAGACATTGACTGTATCATATCAGTAAGACTGGTATTGGGACAGTAGTGGCGTGTGTAGTATCAGTAGGACTAGTAATGTGACAGTAGTGAACATCAATAGAACTGGTACTGAGGTTGTAATGTATTGTATCGTATACGTAGGGCTGGTACAGGAGCAGTAGTGAATTGTGTCATATCAATAAGATTGGTACTGTCGTATCAATAGGACTGGTACTGGGGCAGTAGTGGAATGTATCATATCCTTTTGACTGGTACTGGGGCTGTATCATATCAGTAGGACTGATACTGGGACAGTTGTTGACTTATCGTATCAGCTTGACTGATACTGGGACAGTAGTGGAGTGTGTCGTATCGATAGGACTGGTACTAGGTGGGTAGGTAGATAGATAGATAGATAGATAGATAGATAGATAGATAGATGTTCGCCAACACAGACGGTAATAATCGATATTAAGTACCGGCGATTGTCAAGCACCTTTCTATAAGTCGGGAAATCTCGTTAGTTTCCTTCACTTACGGCATATGGCATAACGTAATAATAAAGTCACAGAACGTAATGACAAACTCACATAACGTAAAGTCAAACTCACATAACGTAATGACAAACTCACTTGCCGTAATGACACTCACATAACGTAAAGAGTTGTCACATGACATAAACGTCCCTTCCCTCCATATACGACATCAGCCAGCCAGAGTAGCATAACGAAATGAAATGTACACAGAACGTATTAGGAAATGCATAAAACGCAATGAACAAATTAAATAACGTAATATTAAACTAGCATAAGTAAATAACAAACCCACATACCGTGTTGATAAATGCACAAAGCGCAATGACCAATTCACATAGCGTAACAATTAAGTCAGATAATGCAATGCTTAACCCACATAAAGTAACATCAAACTCGTATAAAGTAATCACAAAACGCAAGGTGTTTGCGCCGTATAAGACAGCAATGGCGTTCCATAACAGCCTACTGGTGGTGAGCTATTTGACATTCAATTGATAAGCATTTCTGCTTTTAATCAGTTTTGTACATCATTTTAAATGAGCCAACGGCGACTGTTTATTGCATGGATGAACTAGGCCAGAAGTCTTCACCATATCAAGCTCCTTGAAATACTCGTTTCATCGCAGACTACCATATTTACCCTAAATATTCCGACATAATACAGCCTGAGCAAACAGTGTAGACCAGATCAAAATCTAAACAGTTTGATCAGGGTCTGCACTGGAAACATTTTAGGTACATTACTAGTTAGCCAAATGTGCAAGTTAAAATTTTAGAATAGGTACGGTAAAACGTTAGAGCGTCCGAATATTTAGGGTAAATACATTACTCAGCAAGTTCCTCCTGATGTAGATATACGATTTGAAAGGCTGATCCTTATGTTTTAACAAAATAGCCTTTGGAAAAAGTAGCTGTTGTAGGGAGGTGGCTATAGTAGAGAGGCTTAATATATAGAAAAATTGTACTTTGGACTTTCAGAAAAGTGGTTATTATTTTTAAGGAAGTGGCTGTTGTTGAGAGGTGACTTTTAGTAGAGGTGCCACTGTATATGCTGATAATATTGAACATTATTGGCGTGTCGAATTATTGTTTTAAAAGAAAGAAAGAAAGAAAGAAATCTGAGGCTTTCATGTTTAGACAGAAGAAAGAATAGGCCTGCATATGACATGTATGTATACGCGCAGTTTGACAAAAAAAGAAATGTTTATGAAAAGCGAGGCTGATTGTAGATAGCTCTTTTCCAATATAAGCGTAACAATCAGTTTTCCTAGATAAGCGCTTTTTAGTGTAGTACACAGTCGCCACTTTTTCCTGTTTAAGCGTATTTCCTAGTTAGTCGCTTGACATACATTTTAAATGAGTTTTGTTTTCCAATAGGTCTCGCTGATAGCTGTTTAGTCAAGAAAGAATCACAATATTTGTCACCTAGCGAACCTGTCGCTAGTTTTTATTGCTATTATTATAATTGTTATTATTATTATTATCATGATTATTATTGTTGTTGTTGTTGTCTTCGTCGTCGTCACTGTCGTATTTGTTGTTGTTGTTCTTGTTCTTTTTGTTGTTGTCGTCGTCGTCGTCGTCGTCGTTGTTGTTGTCGTTCTTGTTGTTGTAAATGTTGTTATTGCTACATGTATTTATATTGTTATTGTTATTATTATCATTTTATTATTATTATTATTATTATTTTCTTAGTAGTAGTTGCAGTATCGTAGTAGTAGTAGTAGTAGTAGTAGTAGGGTCCTGCTTATATTAAGCAATGATCTGGGTGTGATTTTTTCAGTTTTCCAGAGAAAATGGTTTGTCGTTTGTTTGTGTTTTTACTTAAAAAAGTATTGTTTGTCTTGCAGGCATAGCATTTAATCAGGGTAACACTACCGTAATAAACCTAACTATTGGTGCAGACACGCCTGAGCAAACAGTAAAGTCCCAGATCAAAAAACGCGGCCTCTGATCAGTGTCTACACTGTTTGCCATTCATTCAGCAATTGTTAGATATATCGAAAGGAAGTAACATGAAAATGATCAAGAGTTTAGGACAAATATGGCAAGGAGTTAAGGTGTCCCAATATTTAGGGTAAGTAAGATGTGCGTGTTCGTTCAACTAACAGGAGAAATGAGCCTCTATGTCACAAAACGTACCTTCGAACATGCGCGCCAAGTGAAGATTTAGATCAGCCTGCGCATTCGCGCAGTCTGATCAGAATCTTCTCTGGGCGCCTTCTGGATAGCCAAGGATACAAGGTTTCTTCATGCGGACAACGAATACTCTGGTCCGACTGCCCGGGTGCGCAGGCTGATTCGAGTTTCCGTTTGGGCGCTGATGTCAGAAGGAACGTTTTACCAAGAGGCTCAAATTTGTCTTTCTGTGATTTGCGGGCAGCGAAGGACAGGAACAACCTCCACACCCGCACAATCTGATCAGGACCTTCTATTTCCGCTTACAGAATCACAAGATAATGAAGAATGCAAGGACAAATAGTTAATGCCCAGGGCCCAGTTGTTCAAAGCTAACGATGTCGTTAGTTAACGATTCGTTAAAATTTACATCGAGTGATACGCAAATATTCTGAAATTTTTTGCTGAAAAAATGTGAGTAGCTTTTGCAGTGCAAAGGCTACTCACATTTTTTCAGCAAAAAATATCAGAATATTGTGTATTGAATCCGCTAAAACAGTTAACGAAATGACCCTTAACGAGCTCGTTAAGCTAACGACGCTTTGAACAACTGGGCCCAGATTAGTATATGATTTGGAAGTTCGGTGTTATATACCCACTTTCAGATGACGTGGTTCATAAATTTGTGATCCGTTAAGCGGAATGGGGCCAGTTGGGGAGAATGAGATGTGAAGCTTTTTTTTTTTTTTTTTTATCTTATGTCATGTCCTGAAGATAAGATATTGAGGGAACAAGACACCACATAATAGTATCTTGTTCGAAACGATATTATTTTGAGGGAACAAGACATTATCTAGAGACTACTTATTATTATTTCGAGCAAAGGATAATATTTTTTAGGTAACAAGATACTATTTAGAGACCGCGCACGGACGGACGGACGTTCTCACGAAACGTATATTTTGTGACGTTTTGTGTAGACAATTAATGATTATAGGACTCGTTGTTTTATGTGACCTGCCACATAAAATAATTTTCTAACGAAAACTCTCAGGGCTAATTCACAATCGGTGATGCTTTTTCTCATTTTTTTTTTTTTTTTTTTTTTTTTTTTTTTTTTTTCACAAAAAAATAATAATAATAATAATAATATTATATTAAATTCAAATTGTCTCTATTGGATATAATTTGCCTGAAACGCAAAACCTTTTTTCGAAACAAAAGAAGAAAAAAATATTTCAATATGTCGTCTGCTGAAAATTCTAACCAGAGTGCTTAGCGTCAGCTACCTCTTAGGCGCTTGCGTCTACATAATATTTCTTGTGCAAGAGAAGGACACTGATACAACAATTTTACATATTTCATTCCCTTCAAAGTATTTTGCCGGTTTAAAGAAAAGTTAGTCTTGAAGGAAGAAAACCATAGCATTCCCTTCTCTGAAATAAAAATGAAAAAAACATCCCTAACAATGTGTAACTTTTAGATCATTATACGCTTCACTGATGACGCGTAAGTTAATATACGAAGACAGACGACTATTTAAAACTTAAGAATGTATTCAAATTTTAGAAAATGTTTCAATTCAAATTTAAACGGTGTATATTTATATACCTGGGTTCACTCAGTTTCAGTTGGGTGTTTGGACCTGTTCTAACCTCTGCTCAATTTGCTGCTCTTAGCAGTCTCCTGGTGTTACCCTCTGGTTGACATTGTCCAACATCCTTTTCACCCTTTTATACACATAAAATTAATGCACCCATTTACGCCAAGTTGACTCTTCTACTTTAACACTTTGGACGGGTTTATTTCAATATAAGGAGTGGTTGGTTAGTTTACATTGTTACTATGTTTACATTGTTACTATGTTTAAAGCAATTCCTGTCCTAAATGCAGTGTAGACCCTGATCAGACGCCGCGTTCTATGACGTCTGATCTGACTCTACACTGTTTGCCAATGTCCCTTTTATGAGATGCTAGGCATAAATGGACTAATTTTACCACCGTATGGGCAAATTCAGCAGACGACAAATTGATATTTTTTCCCCAGTAAACAATCTTTGGCATTTCATGTAAATTGACTCCTAAACAATATGCATGAAACGTCAGGTCCATTTTCTGGAAGATAAAAAAAAACAAGAAAAAGATTTCAACATGACGTTCTGCTGAAACTTTTACTTCAGTTTTGTTTTGCCATAGGTCTCACTGATGGCTGTTTGTTTAGTCAAGAAAGAATCACAATATTTGTCACCTAGCGAACCTCTCGCTAGTATGTATTGCTATTATTATTATTATTATTATTATTATTGTTGTTCTTGTTGTTCTTGTTTTTGTTGTTGTCGTTGTCGTCGTCGTTGTTGTTATTGTTGTTGTAGCTTTTTCTATTTTTATTGTTATTATTATTATTATATTATTTTATTATTATTATTATTATCATCATCATCATCATTATCATAATTATTATTAAGTAAGATATCCTTCGTTTGGATGCTCATGTCAGAAGGAACGTTTTGCCAAGTTGAGGATCAAATTTGTCTTCTAACACCCCTGTTCGTGTTTTTCCTTATTTGTCTTTACGTTTCTAGCCGTGCTTTATCTAAGGCAGTTGAGCATAGGAATTTCGTCGCGCGCTATCAACGGGAAACCAATAATACTACTATTGCGAAAGTTGCGTAACTATGGCCGCTAGCTTACAATACTGGTCGAAACTTTCATATACATAATAAATTATATTAGTAAGACAGAAAATGATCTATGAACATTGCAGTTCTTTGACTTTTTTTACCTAATGAGTTCCTCTACAGGTTATACCATTCAAACACATTCGTTTTACTCCTTGTTTCCATCGTGTATTTGTTGACATTATCGAAACAAAAGTGTCGGTTAACATTCTTATTTTGCTGTTTTATATCTGTCCTGCTTAGGTCCATCGCGGCACTCCAATTTCATTCGATTTGCAATTCTTTCATGAATACAGGATACAAGTTGTTGTTTTTTTTTTATGTTTTACATCGTTTGAATATTTTACATCGTCAGCTGATTCGCATAAGTATCCGCCATTTGAATATTCATCATCGAACCTTGTAACTACGTAACCGTGTGACGTAATGCTTAAAGACACATATTCTCTGCCTCTTGGCTTGGGTGATCCATCATGATTGCACCCAATATACAGCCCTGATAGTGCTGGCTCACATCAAAGGCTAGTCTTATCTAAGTGATTATGAGGGGATTAACACTGTCTGAAGCCTGTTTAGGTGGGGCCAGAAAGGGGGAAAATGAATATAATCTAATAAAGTGTTCATTGTTTTACCTGAACTAGCAAAGGCTCCATATATCGACACCTTTAGTGTTACTGTTTGTCTTAATCTTATCTTGAAAGATAGGTACTTTTAACCGACACCCTTTAGTTAAATAGCATTGTATTGGGTAAATATGATGTTGTAGACAAGTTTACCGCAAATTATAACCCATCAAATGAATCCTTAGTCATACGGGCGAGGGCCCTATTACCGACATCTGTCACCCCTACGGTTTTAAAGAATATGGTAACAAATAACCTGTTGAACATCAGAAGTAAACATGAAAACATCTTTTATTATTAAACAATATTCTTTTAGCAATATAACAGAAGCAGCCTTAGATACCATAACGAGTTCAAAATCACCTGCAGTTCATTTGAAGTTTATACAAGGCGAGTAACATACGTTATAAAATAGAATGAAAAAAAAAAAACTATGTTGTGGTGAAAAGCATCCTTCAAATCGGTAAGTTGTCCTCGTTTTACATTTAGTTGTTCTGACAAAACCAGGACAAGCTCAGAGACAGTAGCAGGCAACAAGGCATTTGTATTGGCAAACTATATGCATAACCGTATTGTTATTGTTGTAAACACTCGCGTACAATAACTTTAAAAAGATAAGATTATCAAAATATTGTACCCGAGTGTTCTCAACGGTAACAGTATGGTAGTAATCAAATCTGCAAATATAGGGACTTTCATTCTTGGCTTAATCTATTTTTAATCAAAGCAACGAAAATAATAAATACTTTGAATGGACCCTTCTTGAAAAAATAATCTTTTCACTATTTTCTATGGCGTAGTTTTCGCCCCTTGTTAAAATTGGATGATCAGTACACAATATTTTTTCCAATTAGGCAGCAAAGCAAAAGGAACTATTCCTAGCAGCAGTATTAAGCCTATGTTGGCAGAATTGTAACATTCGACAAGGAAGTGTCTCCGGGTACGGTACCTGGAAACCCAGGATCTCCGGGCACTGTACCGTACCTGGAGACAATCCATGTAGGACTGTCTCCAGGTGCGGCAGTACATAAAAGGCCTTTACAACTTCTAAGTTTTTAAGTTGTATATATTAAACATTTAAAAGAATATTCTTTATTTTTCTGCGGTTTACTGAATCACTACTGTATTCCTTGTCTTCTGCAGACGAGATTAATGTACAAAATGTATTACTCTCGTCGTATATTAAATGGTTAAATATGTGTAACAAATTCTGCACCGGGAATAATACGGTTATGAAATTATTCAGTTATAATCAATTATCATCGTTATTATTATTATTCCCATTGCAGAATTCGTTACATCTATTTAACCATGTGTACAGGTAGTTCTTGGCACTCCATAGGTTTTGGCCGCGGCTTCTTTGCTCATAGTCCAAGACAGTACCATATGCATGGCCATGGCTGTTTGCTCTGGCCTGTACTGTACATGTAGGTGTCGATAAAAGGAGCCTATGTCAGATGTTGGATCTTAATATCGACACCCACAGAATCATGTTACTCAAATACAACTCGGTTCTAAAAGCTATTAAAGAACAGTTTCTATGCAAGAATATTACATTTAACTGCTGAAAAGTGAATATTCACTATTCTGACATGGCACAAAATCTCATAATCATGAACACTGACCTTACAGACGCTGATAATATTCTCGCCCAAAATAATCTGCTCATTTTTCTGTCCTCCAAAACATTCAAAATGATCGTTGATGACGTTATCAATGACGGAAAAATACCACGAGGAAGATCATGTTTGAAAATGCCAATTAGAAGCAATTTAAACGGTAATTGGAAACGGGGTGTCGATATATGGACCATGTAGGCATTAGGAACCTTTGCTCTATATGAATATTTTGATTTAATTATAAATTTTATTGATAATTTTTTATAAGAAATACCTAATTTCATTTTTTTTCTTACTTTTATGTATTCTTATTGAATTATAAAGTAAATAGACAAATTCTTAGTTTTCAGAGTTGTCAAAAATAATAATGATAATAATAATAATAAATAACAAGACAGATATTTTATCTATTTCTTTATTTACTTTTATTTGTGTATTAGGTAAAAGATGAACACTTCAAAAGATCAAAATTGTTATCAGGCGTCATAAAACAAAACATTTTGAGCTGAAATTGAAGCTATAAAATGTTTTGTTTTCTAAATCTATGTTCACCATTAATGATTGAACAACGAAGAAATTTCAGACATTGTTTTATATACCCAATCTATTATCACAAGTTTTAAATTAAGAACAAAATAATGTGTATATCTCAGATACCTAATAAATTTTATCACTTTTATAGTGAAATTTCATGTTTCAAAATGCTTTTTAAAAGTTAAGTTTCACTGGATAATGAAAGCAAGTTTATTCTTAAAAGTTCTTACACAGTTATAATGGATTGTGTGTAATAGTGGATTAAATGTTTAATTTCTGATTAAAAATAAATAAATAAATAAAAGACAAAAAAACATATCTAAGTGATTTTAAATAAACTAAGTTAAATTTGCTTATGAAACATTTTAATCTTCAAATTCTATGCTTTATCAAAATAGTTTCCAAAGAAATAGATATAAGGAGGACATTTAATATGCTAAGAGTCATTAGGGTGTTATGCAATTCAAATTGTGCCTTTAAGCGAAACAGGACCAGTTAGGAGAATGGTATGTGAAGCTTCTTTCGAATTCGGAAGGGGCATGGTTTGTTTTATCTTTAGTCGTGTTCTGAAGATAAGATATTGAGGGAACAAGATATTATCTAGAGACCACATAATAGTATCTTGTTCGAAACGATATTATTTTGAGGGAACAAGACATTATCTAGCGACTACAACTTATTATCTCGAGCCAAGATATGATTTCGAGGGAGCAAGATACTATTTAAAGACCACAAGATATTATTTTCAGGTACGAAGATATTGTTTCTTGAGCGTACAAGATATCATCTAGAGACCAAAAATATTATCTTGAGCGAAAAGATATTATTTTGAGGGAAAGTTATTATCAAGAGACAACAAAATAGTATCTTTAGCGAAAAGATATTATTTTAACGGAACAAGATATTATCTAGAGGCCACAAATATTATCTTGAGCGATAAGATACTTTTTGAGGAAATATTGTTCTATTTAGAGACCATGAAGTATTATATAGAGCGAATATATATTATTTTGAGGGAACAAGATATTGTTTCTTGAGCGCAAAAATATTATTTTGAGGGAACAAGATATTATTTAGAGACCACAACATATTATCTTGAGGGGGAAACAATATTAGTTTGGGGGAACAAGATATTATCTAGAGACCACAAAATATTATCTTGAACAAAAAAATATTATTTTCAGGGAACAAGATTAAGAGATCGAAAATTATTATCTTGAGTGAAAAGATATTATTTTGAGGGAACAAAGCATTATTTAGACACCAAAACATAATATCTTGAGCGAAAGGATAATATTTTAAGGGAACAAGATAGACCGCAAAATATTATTTTGACGGAAACTATATTATTTTTTAGAGATAAGGTATAATTTAGAAACAACAAAATGTTATCTTGAGGGAAAAGATATTATATGTTATCTTGAGGGACATTAAGTTGCGTTTCAATCGCGTCTTTAGCTGTATTTTCGTCACACTGGCACCTTTAAACAGCTGTAACGCCGGATTCCACAGCCACAGTCGGTTGACTACAGATCCAGAGGTCGCAAGTTCTAATCCTAGCTCGGCCACATGACTTCTGTGGAGATTGATCATGAAATCAATTTCTACAATCAATCTCCCACTTCCACCGATTCATGAAGGGCAGGTGTCAGTTACTGTAGAAAATACAGTCGAACGTCAATGGCTCGAACAGCTTTGGGACCATAGAAAATTGTTCGAGACATTGGTAGTTCGAGCCACCGATGGTTAATTATGGTGCCAGGTCAGGAAGCAAATAGCGATAATTGAGGGAATTTTTCTCGATTTTCTACACAATAATTGTATGTTGAGTGTACTCATTTGAATCGCCTCGATGGGGCGATTCCAGTGAGTACACACAACATACCATTCCATGATAAAATAAGAAAATAAATTCCTAAATATTTGTTTTCTTGAGCTATTGGAAGGATTTTGTAGGGACTGAAAAAACGAGTTCGAATCATCCAAGGTAAACAAGCCATCCGGGTTCGAGCCATTGAGGTTATACTGTATGTGCACAAGTACAGGTTTACCGCCGAGAGGATTAAGACTGTCCAGGAATAGTGTGAGTAGATTAACTAGCCGATTCGATATGACCTTAACAGTATTTTCTGGGCCGTAAAACACCAGCTCAAACAAACAAAATGCTCAAGATGCATTCTTTCTTTTTGGGTCGAGTGTTTACAATCTGCCCAAAGTATAGATACACCAAAATTTCCTTAAAGTTGTTCCTCATGTGATAACCAAACCGCGCGTTAGACGCACCAGAACTTGTTCACGATATGAAATTCACAACCTGTTGTCACCGAACCGAACTCTAGTCCCAAACTGAACGTTGATCGACCAAAAGTTACGAAAGAATCTGAGTTATATTGCTGTTGTCCACATAACTATCGCTGACAAAGCAAATAGCATTTGCACGAAATATAGGTAACGGTTATTTATAGCCGCGCTATTCTTGTTGCTGTGACGTCAGTGTTGTGTAAAGAGGGGCATCGGTAAAACGTGGACTGGGCTTAGTGCTGGGACATTGGCAAATAGTGTAGGCCCAGATCAGACGCCGTAGAAAGTTAAGGGTTAAATGAAACAGTCTTAAGCCCCCGTTCAGGACTATTTTCCTAGCCTACACTCAGAGACAGACCTACCAGTGCCCTCAGTGCTTTGATTTAAATTTTTCAGACTGTTCTATGGTCAGGTACGTATGATATTGCCCACAGGTACGCGGCGGACGGCAGTCGTTACGTCACAATGGAAGACTCTCTCATTGGTTATCTTTCCAACGGTCTACACTGGTGTGGCTCCAAAAGCAATGGTATAAACTATACAGCGTGTCCTGATTGGCAAGACCTCCCAAAGGCAGCTAGTCAGTCGTTCTGGGGTGGGGCGTCCAGCACGGTATGTTGCAAAAATAACAAATTTTCACTAAGGAGATAACTTTTGTGACTTCCTGTTTGCTTTACTGCAGTCAAGTCCCTCCTGAAAAGGGGTATACTCCAAACTCGGAGCAAATTCTTTCTTTTTAGAGTAGGTCCCTTTTCAGAAGGGAGGCAAACAATTTTGAAAAGAGTTACCTCCCCTCCACTGAGAGTGTATCATTTCAACTTAAGTTGTAACTAATGACCAGCTTTTATAGTCATATTATTTTGCTTTTACGAGGGTCCTGCAAAAAGTTTTGTCACTGGGTTCGGATTACTTCAGTGCTACGTTTTTTCAAATATATTTTTATTACAAACCTTCAAAGTATTCCCCTTTACTGAAACACATTTTTGTAACCTTTTTACCCAGTCGCGAAAAGCAGATAAATAGTCTTCTTTTGGTATCTGTTGGAGACACTGATAAATAGCGCTACCAAGAGAACTTCTAGACGTATACTTATTTCCAGAAAGCATTTTCTTAAGCCTTGGAAATAAAAAGAAGTCACAGGGACTCCGGTCATGTGAATAAGGTGGATGGTTTAAAACTTTCACCTTTTCAGAAGCCAAAAAAAGACTTAACAACCTCACACTTATGAGAGGAGGCGTTGTCATGTAAAAGGTGGACATCTGACCATCCTTTGCTTGGTCGTTCCTTATTGTAACAAGTAAATTGGTCAGTGTATATGACTGCATCTATTTCAATTTGAAATAACTCGGTCAGTTTGTTTGTTTGTGTTGAGGTTTTACGGCCCAGTCAACCCAATGGGATCATGTCGAGCGCGGTCAGTTTACTTAACCACACGTTTACTGGGCAGGCTTAGTCCTCTAAGCGGTTAACCAGTGTTGTGCACATTCTTTCGCCAGAATAGTTGGAAAGCAATTTGAACGAAATAAACGGGTATCGTTAGCTATTCAACACACCATTCAAGTGCAGTGAAGCATTTTAAAATATACCTGGGATAAAATTTAGGAAGCCTATTAGTGACAGAACTTTTTGCAGGACCCTCGTATTTTAATGGATGTATCAAACAGGATTATAAGAATAAATATTTGTCACTGGAGACTGGAGCCAGTTTATACCCACCCTTCCTAGCAACCGAAAGGTACACAGTACACAGTAGTGTGTCTAAAATGCATGCTGTAATGACAAACGGTTTAGACCCTCATGAAACTGCTGATTTAAGAACCGTTTGATCTCGGTCTACTCTGTTTGTTCAGATTAATCTATCTTATTATTTAGGGGCTTACAGTACTGGTGGGGACATTGTCATTGCTTTGCAAAATATGAGCATCTTGGTTATTTAGGAATTTTGGAATAACTTCTGACGGTATTTAGGGATACTGGAATTTTGGGATATGGTATATATGTAAAATAAGTAAACAAATAAATAAATAAATAAATAAATAAATAAATCGATTTAAATGAATGAACGAATCAATAAATCAATCAATCAATCACTCAATCAATCAATCAATCAATCAATATTCTGTCAATCAATCAATCAGCCAATTAATCAATCAGCCAATTAATTAATTAATTAATTAATTTGCATGGGTAAGTCTTTCAGTGATACTGAGAAGTTTTAGTTTTACTCTTTAAAAGGCTCTCAACTGATCAATGAATGGAGCAGACGACGAATTGATATTTTTACTGCAGAATTAACTGATTTTTTTTTTTTTTTTTTTTTTTTGCAATGAGTGCTGAGAACTTTTCAAACAATTTAAAACAATATGCACTATGACAATTTACAAGGGAGACTACTTTAAGTAGGCTTTAGCATTTCTTGCAAAATTATCTCCAGAAGAAATAGGCTTTGATATTTCATGCATAATTTGCATTAAATATTAAAGCCTATGTTCTGGGATAAAATAAGAAATATAAATTATTTATAATTGTCGTCTGCTGATTTTTTTACCCAGCATGTGAGGCATTCGAGGCTTCATAGTCCTCAAAAAAATATACATTTTTTTTATCCAAGAAAGGTTTCATCAATTGATATGTGGTATTAATATGATTGTAAAATGTGGTATCTGACAGCCTGTAAAATTTCAGTAAGTCTCTCGTTTTTTTTTAACTGGATCAAACATGAAATGATTTTTATCGTATCTCTGAATTAATGTTGGCAACATTAATTCAGAGATACGATTAAAAAAATCATTTCATTTAAAGAACGAGAGACTAACTGAAATTTTACAGGCTGTCAGGTGCCACATTTTATGATTGTGTTAATACCATATATCAATTTATTAAACCGTTCTTGGATAATAAAATGCCTATTTTTGAGGAATATGGAGCCTTTAAACTCGTGTCAGTGAATGACACAGTAAGATAACTACATAATATTCCGTTTGTTTCAGTTCGCTGGAGCCTCGTCAGGAGAAATTAAGTTAGTTCTCACAGGTTCAAATCCTAACAGAGCAGCGTATGATCGTTCAAGGTAGGTTGGTGCCACATTCAAGTGAAATATGATAATGAAGAGCCGGAAACTAGTCTGCGCGAATCCGAAATTTGAAATAAATGTCTAGTCTTATTTTCTGCAAAAAAAAAAAAAAAAAAAAATAAGAAAAATATATTTTTAAATATTTTCTGCTATATTTAAAGTCAGCATGTTAAAGTTAAGCTTACAACTTTGAAACCTCTCTTTTGTGTTTACACAGAGTTAGGCTCCGTCCCATTTCGATGGGCAGTTTTATAGATGAAAAAATAATCCTAAACTGTTACTGAAGTTTTAAACACAACGATAAAGAAGCACTGCATCATTTATCAGAATACAGGTAAAATCCACCCCATTTCCTTACTTCATACAGCTACATGTATAAGTGGTGAATCAGGTATGGGAGTCAGAAATTATTTGGTGTACGAAATTTTAGGACATTCACCGAACTGAACAAATCGCATTGATCAGGTTAAATAAATGAGAAGGACTGATCGCAGTCACTATTAATTAACGCTTTTAACCTTTATCACTTTACCGACAAATTCAGCAGACGACATTTTGAAATATTTTCTTTTATTATTATTATTCCCAGAAAATAAGCTTTGACATTTCAGATTGTTTCTGTTAAATATATGAAAAACATTTCGATTCCTGTTTCTGGGAAAAGTAAGAAAAAAATGTTTTAATTGTTATTTTCCCTAAAAATAGTCTTTGACATTTCAAGCAAATTTTCTCCTTAAGACCAGTCACTGAACTCGCGCCTTTAACCTTTACCACTTTATGGGCAAATTCAGCAGACGACATTTTGAAATATTTTTTTTATTATTTTTCCCAAAAACTTAGCTTTGACATTTCAGAGAAAATGTCTCCTTACCAGAACAATTTGCACGGAATGTCAAATCCTATTTCTGGGAAAAAGACGATAAATATCTCAAAATGTCATTTACCCAGAAAATAGGATTTTACATTTCACGCAAATCAAGTTCTCTCATTAGGAGACAATTTGGATCAAATATCAATTTCTGTTTCTGGAAAAATAAGTTAAAAATTTCAAGATGTCATCTGATGAGATTTTTTACCAGCATGCTAAGCGTTAAAAAGCATTATCTACAAAATATAATATGCTCTACTATTAACCTTTAGCACTCTCTGGACTAAATCAGCAGATACATTTTACGTATCTTCACGTATAGGCAAATCTGACGCCCCCCCCCCCCCCCCACCCACCCTTAAACCCCACTTTTATATAGTAAAACTGAAGTTTAAAGGGGTGTACATTATTTTTTCTTATTTCTGCTCAAAAACATAGATTGTGGCTACTCGTTAGAACCCCCTCGGTGAGGCGGTTCTAACGAGTACCCACAATCTATGTTTTGAGCAGAAATATGAAAAATATCAGAGTTTTTAATCTGAAAATTTTCGGTTTTTGGAGGTGCAATTTTCTATAAATTTGAATAGGCTAGTTTCCATAATGATAAGAGAACTATTATAAAATGTTGTGTCTAAGTCCAGCAGATTGAAGGTTAAGTATCCTTGCCACAAATAAATACCAACTACAAAACAAATTTAACACTAAGCGTGCTGGGTAATTTTCAGCAGATGACATTTTGATTTTTTTTTTTATTATTATTTTACTTTTCCCAGAAAACAGATTTTGACTAGTCATGCAAACTGCCGCCTAAGAAGACTATTTGCAACAGATGTTAAGGTCTTTTTCCTCTGGGAAAAATAAAGAAAAAAAATCATCGATTTTCAGTCTGCTGAATCGGCTACATATGGCGGCCCGTTTGGGTTTATAACCATTCCATGCAGATATTTATATTTAAAATGCAGATATCTTCATTTAAATACAGATATCTTCATTTAAATACAGATATCTACATTCAAATACAGCTGTCCGTGTTTCAAATACTGATATCTGTATTTGAAATGCAGATATCTCTATTTTATTATTAAATAGAGATATCTGAATTTTCAATTTGATATATCTGGATTTTAATTACAGCTATCTGCATTTCGAATGCAGATATCTCTAACTGAAATACACAGATATCTATCGTTATCATTTGAATAAAAGTATCTGCAATTTGGAGTTCTGTCGGGCCGAAAAGTGGGTTTCTATATTTTATTTCAACTCAAGGTCCAGTTTTAGTACATATGGCATTCATGCATGCTTTTGTTTATTCAGTATTTATTTTTTTATTTGTTTCAGCTTTTTTGCAAACTATGAATTGCCAAGCATACAGGTGGATAAGGCTACCGTAACGGTTATATTGGTAAATGAAATAGGCAAACCTGCATTGTAAGTCATATACGGTAAACGTCCTAAAATTACGAACACTTTATCTTTATTCCGTTTTTTTTTTTTTTTTTTTTTTTTTTGGCTATTTGTGTGTGTGTGTGTTTTTATGCAGTTGGTTCTTAAAATTCTTTGTTGAATGGAAAACATTAGAGACCCTGATCAGACTGTTCCTGATCTTGGCCTGCACTGTTTTTGTATGCCATTGTGTTAGAAATTTTGGTGTACGAAATTTTAAGACGTCTTCACGAAAACACGCATATATAATTTTGACACCCTTAAACCCACTTTTATATCGTAAAACTGCGGTTTACAGGGGTATACATTATGTTTCTTTTTTCTTCTCAAAAACATAGATTGTGGGTACTCGTTAGAACCGCCTCGTCGAGGCGGTTCTAACGAGTACCCACAATCTATGTTTTGATCAGAAATATGTAAAATATAGGAATTTTTTATCTAAATTTTTCAGTATATTTGAATAGGCTTGTTTTCGTAATGTTTTACCGTTGCCCAATGGTACCTAGATATCGTCTAAATTTTGCTTTTTATGCAGTTGTTTCTCAATTTCTTAGTGGAATTGGAAACAGTCGAGATCCTATTCAGACTGAAGGAGATGTCTGATTTCGGTCTGTTTTTGCGTATGCCGTTTTGCTAGAAACTTTTAAGTACGAAATAGGACTTTTGTGCCCGGATATATCGTCATTGAACTCTTCCTAAATGCAGTTCGAAAGGACCCATTATCTATTTAATGGGTGTTTACTGCTAATTGCTTCTGTTGCTGTAAATTGATAAAATCATGGCAAACCGTACAGAGCCAGATCCGGGTCGTACTTAGACTGGCTTCAGACTCTAGTGACTAAATATTCACTCCTATAGTCCTTTTTGATAATCCACTAAAATGAAACCAAAATAAGATCATGACTATAAAGGCTGGTCACTAGTGACCAGCCTTTAGTTATGATATTATTTTGGTTTCATTTTAGTGGTTTATCAAATAGGATTATAAGAATAATTATTTGGTAACTAGAGGCTGGTGCCAGTCTAAGTCGTACTCTCTGACGTCTTATATGAGTCTAGACTGTTTGAGGCGAAAAAATATGCACCTTTTGGGAAGATAACTTTGTTAAAATTGTTTTGCCTCCCTTCTGAAGAAGGGTCTTCTCTAAACGGAAAAAAAAAACAACTTCCAAAGGGAGCTCACTGTCCTTTTAGAGACGAACCCTTTTCAGAAGAGTCGATGGGTGCACAAAAGCAAAATAGAAGTTATAATAATTATCTCCCTTGTTAAAACGGCGGAAAATATGCCATGTGTACCCAGTCCCCTTAAAAGGCTTATATTTATGAACAATTAAGCATTAATCTGTTATTTCGGTTCTCTAGCAAAAGAAAACATGATGTGTATGTAATGTTGAATATGTGTGGTATTGCTACTCTGGGTCTCTAGAAACAGGATACATGTGTATGTAATCGCTACTCTGGGTCTCTACAAACAGGATTCATGTATATGTAATGTTGAATATGTGTGGCATCGCTACTCTAGGTCTGTAGAAAAATGGATACATGTGTATGCAATTTCGAATATGTGTGGTATCACTACTCTGGTTCTCTAGAAACAGGATACATGTGTATGTAATGTTGAATATGTGTGGTATTGCTTCTCTGGGTCTCTAGAAACAGGATACATGTGTATTTAATGTTAAAATATGTGTTGTATCATTACACTGTATCTCTAGCAATAGGATACAAGTATATGTAACGGTAAATATGTGTGGTGTCGCTACTCTGGGTCTCTAGTGACAGGATACATGTGTATTCAGTATTAAATATGATTGGTATCTCTACACTGGTTGTCTAGCAAAAGGATACATGCATCTGTAATGTTGAATTTGTGTTGTATCGCCACTGTGGGGCGATAGAAACAGGATACATGTATATGTTATGTTCAATATATGTGGTATTGCTTATCTTGGTCTCTTGAAACAGGGCACATGTGTATGTGATGTTAATTATGTCTGGTATCGCTACTCCGGATCTTTAGAAATAGGAAACGTGTACGTAATGTTGAATATGTGTGGTATCGCCACTCTGGGTCTCTAGAAACAGAAAACATGTGTACGTAATGTTGCATATGTGTAGTGTCGCTACTCCGGGTATCTAGAAACAGAATACATATTATGTAATGTTGAATATGTGTGGCATCGCTACTCTCCAGAAACAGAATACATGTGTTTGTAATATCAAATATGTGTGGTTTTGCTACTCTGGGTCTTAAACAACAAGATACATGTGCATGTAATGTTGAATATAAGTGGTCTCTCTACATTCTGTCTCTACCAACATGATGCATGTGTATTAAATGTTGAACGATGTTGTATCGTTACTCTGTGTCTCTAGAAACAAGATGCATGTGCATGTAACATTAAATATGTGTTGTACCCTTAAATTGGTTCTTTTGCAACATGATACCATTGTATGTAATGTGAAATATGTACGATGATTATTATATGAAATGTTGACTGTGTCAGGTATCTCTAACCTGGTTCTTTAGCAACAGGATACATGTGTATTTAATGTTGTAATGTGTGGTATTGCTACTCTGGGTCTCTCTATGTATGTATATGTAATATTTAATATGTGTGGTATTGCTGCTCTGTGTCTTGAAACAGGATACATTTGTAATGTTTTAATTTGTGGCAGTGCTACTCTCTGTCTCTATAAACAGGATACATGTGTATGTAATGTTGTAATGTGTGGTATCGTTACTCTTTGTCTCTAAAAATAGGATATATGTGTATGTAATGTTGTACTATGTGGTATTGCTGCTCTGTGTCTCTACACTGTTTCAATAGTTTTGAGATATTTTGCTAACAGGATTTCATCCATATTTTTTTTTCAAAGGGCCAAAATTCAGGAAAGGGACATAATCCTGATAAGAAAAAAATATGTGTCAGCTGTGTTTTTCATGAGAAATCCAAATATGAAATTTCAAAATTCTGGCATGCACAGTTCAATTCTTTTTTTTATGCATCAAAAAGTGTGCAATGTACAAATGCCCAAAATGACAAAGGGCCATAACTTGAGAAGTACTTTTCAGAATTTACTCGAAAGTTAATCAGGTCATCTACTCATCGCTACCAATCTATTCCTCAAAATTCAAGGCTCTAGCTTCAATAATTTTTTAGGTATGTTGCTGACAAGATTTCATCGATATTTTTTCAAAGGGCCATAACTCAGGAAGGGAGCATAATCCTGATAAGAAAAAACAAATATGCATCAGCTATTTTTTCGTGAGGACCACATATATGAAATTTCAAAACCCTCGCATGCACAGTTCAAAACTTATGCTATGCATCAAAAAGTCTGCAATGTAAAAATGCCCAAAATGACAAAGGGCCATAACTTGAGAAGTAATTTATAAAATCTACTCAAGTTAATCAGGTCGTCTACCCATTGCTACCAATTCATTCCTCAAATTTCAAGGCTCTAGCTTCAATAGTTTTTCAGATATTCTGCTGACAAGATTTCATTCAATTTTGTTTTCAAAGGACCATACCTTAGGAAAGGGAAATAATCCTGATGAAAAAAATTATGTCAGCTATTTTTTCATGAGGAATCCATATATTAAATTTCAAAAGCCTAGCATGCAGGGTTCAGTAGTTATGCTATGCTTCAAAAAGCATAATGCACACACGGAGACATGGACGCATGGACAAATGAACCAAAAGCAATTATTTGAAGTTGGGGGCATAAATATGTATGGTACCACTACTCTGGGTCTCTAGAAATAGGATACATGTAATGTTGAATGGGCAGTATCACTTCTATGGGTCCCTAGAAACAGGATACATGTGTAAGTTGAATATGTGTTTTATTGCTACTCTGGATCTCCAGAAACTGGATACATGTGTATGCAACATTAGATATGAGTGGTATCTCTACAATGGTAACTTTGATTATCAGTGATATCTCTACACTATATCTATAGCAACAGTAGCCCTGTGTATGTAATGTTGAACATGAGTGGTACCACAACTGAGCCACATCTCTACACTTTGTCTCTTGCACAGGATACCTATGCATGAAAGGAGACAGAAGACTAGGACATTTTTGCATATCATTCACAGACTGCAGTTCGGTATACAGATCCTGCAGATTCCGGGGTTTGGGTATGTGACAGCGTCTGAACAAATTGTAGATGCATAAGATGGTCTGGGCTTGCACACTCTGCAGCATCAATACAGTAGATACACTAATAAAATCGTTAAACTATAATACCACCCATTATCGTGTTTCCGGCAGATAACTCTGTCAAACTTTGACGAAATCTGCCCATTAACAATCCCAAACCAGACTTTCTTAATGTCAATGCAAGTACTAAGTTTGGTTAAAATCCCTTGACATTTACTCAAGTTATCATCTAGAAATGAAAATATGGGCATGTCTCGGGCAGATAGCTCTGTCAAAATTAGACAAAATTTGCCCATTAGCAATACCAGACCAGATCTCGACAATATCAATGCACATACCAAGTTTGGTGAAAATCCATTGATGTTTAATCAAGTTTTCATCCGGAAATGAAATACGGATGGACGGACAGATGTTCCTACAGATGGACACTTATTGGGTACTCAATGTTAAATTTCCATAGACAAAAAAATGTAAAAATACCCAACAAGACCCTCTTTTTTGTTGGGTATCATTGACGGACTAAAGTAAACTCTATGTAAAGTACCCACTAGATGCCTTCCCAATATATGCCCATTTGTTTGCCCGTATGACTGACGGACGGACGACACACAGACGTCCAACATGAAACCATAATACCCCGCCACTATCATGAGGCGGGGTATAAAAATGAAATACTTGGGCATAGCCCTGCTTACCCTATTGGGCTTACCCTAAATTTTGAACTATTCTATTTGACTAATTAAAGACATTTCTAAAACTGCTGACTGACTGGCAATGAGTGCACCCTGATCAAACTGCTCCATTGCAGCACTTTGATCTGGGTCTACATTGTTTGCGCAAACATGTCTGTCAGAATATTTTGGGCAAAACATGGTGGTGAATCTTTCTGTTTATTGTTACTAAATGTTTTGTTTATTATGTTTCCAAGGGAAAACTGTAACAACGGATCTTTAGTTCTACTACAAGAGGACATGAATGATCGAGGCCTTGATTTTACCTGCAAGGAAAATCCTCCGTGAGTATTGAAGAATTTACAATTCCAGGACTTTTGAAAATTTATACCAGGACTGTAAAATGTCCCTGCATTCTTCACTTTTGATTAGTTTATATTTTCCGGACCAGTGAACATTTAGTCCATTCCAGGATTTTTTTAACGCTTAAAATGCCAAGAAAACCTGCATCTGAAAATGTCCTCTGTTTATGTTGTCTGCTGAATATTCTTGCAAACTTTTCAAACCTATTTTTGCATACAGGCAAAGAGTGTGGACCCTGATCAGACTGCTCCTAGAGGAGCAGTCTGATCTGGGTCCACACTGTTTGAAAAAATGACTTTTAAAATCACAAGCCGATAACAAAGCAGACGACAATTGTTGTGATTGGCAGTTTAAGGGTTAAAATTTATACGAGTGTGCATGATGAGGCCTAAATTGCTGAAACTGGTAGGTCTGACCCAGTAATTCTAACACTTGAGCTGTGTTCAGTTTTGAGAGTGTGTTCATTGCTCTCAAGGTTCATTCCTTTTCAAATTTATTTAGCTGATATTTTAACCATTGGCATTCTCCGGGTGATATAACAGTGCCCAAGATAAGTTTTTGGTATAACAAGTATTTTACCCCCCCCCCCGCCCTCTATGCAGACAATTCACATCAAATGCCAAGCTTTAATTTTCTCTGAAAATAAGAAAAACACCTAGAAATGTATTTGTCATGGATGCTTTAAGGGTTAAACCTTTTCTGATCTAGTGTACTTCTACTGCTCACAAAAGAATCAATGTGAGTGAAACTGCTTTTTTATTTAAAAGATGAAAAGTTCACTGAAAACTTTTACCCACTTAACTCAATTTCAATGCTGAAATCCAAAATTTCATGGAGTATTTTTACCCTCTCAACTTCAATTTCAATGCTGATTTTCAAAATTTCAATGCTGAAATAATACTCTTTACTCCCTCTTATCTAGGGCTCTGATATAAGCAGACATTTTTCACTGAAACAAATGCTTGATATGTCATTCAAACTATTTCTTTTGGAATCAATTTGAATGTCTAACCTTACTTTTTGCGAAAAATAAAACCAACATTCTAACTCTGGTCCTACTGAACCCGAATATGCCCTGCCTTTGCAAACAGTGTAGATCTAGATCAGTAAGTTTCTTCAGAAGCCGAATGATCTGGATCTGCATTTTTTTTTTTTTTTTTTATGCCATTCAGTATGTAAATTTGTATCAACAACCTGGATCAAGCAATTTGATTTGGTGAAAATTAGAAGTGGGCGTGGCATGTTAATTTATTCAACATGACAAGGGTTAAAATATTGTCTGCTGCTAGATCTATTTAACAACAGCAGGTTAAATCACAAATACTGAAAAGTACCCTATGTGTCATACAGAGACAGACAGACAAACAGTTAAGACCCTGATCAGATGCAGCAGCAGCATCATCAGATCAGGGTCAGCATGGTTTCCACTTTTCAAGCAGTTTTTAGACACATCAACATGTAATTAAATGGACAAGTTGAAATTTTAAGATAAGTAGGGTTAAGAGTTATTGTGTCTCAATATATTGTATAAATACGGTAAATTGTTACATGTGAATGATAATGTTAAAATGGCAGACAACATCTTGGAATTAGCAAATTAGAAACCTTACATATTTCTACCCAGCAAAACTTAAGTTGCGGACAGGGTAACTTCTCCATGTCCTAAATAATTACATTAATAATATATGATGTGCAACGCATAAAAAGGGCCCTTATGTTCTTTGCGAACAATACAGGCCCAGATCAGCCTGCGCATTCGCACAGGCTGATCTGTGCCTTTGTTGCCCGCTTACAGAACCAAGGATACTGTAGTAAATAATGAGGATCAGAGAATGTCAAAATCAGACTGCACGGATCTGCACGCTCACATGGACCTTCGCTCTTCGTATATAGCATAAGGACCTTTTTCCCACACTGCACATCATATTTACATGTATTTGCAGGGAGATGCTTGAGCAAACATTGTAGACCCAAATAAAATGCAGAATGTGGCATCTGATCCATGGTCTACACTGAGTGCCACTCAGCTTTTAGACAAATCAACAAATCAGTAGGAAGTCAAACGGACCCATTTAAAGTACTTTTCTTATCTAGGCCCAGTTGTTCAAAGCGTCGTTAGCTTAACGAGCTTGTTAAGGGTCATTTCGTTAACTATTTTAGCGGATTCAATATACAATATTCTGATATTTTTTGCTGAAAAAATGTGAGTAGCTTTTGCACTGCAAAAGCTACTCACATTTTTTCAGCAAAAAATTTCAGCATACTTGCGTATCACTCAATGTAAATTTTAATGAATCGTTAACTAACGATGTCGTTAGCTTTGAACAACTGGGCCCAGGAGTTATTTAGAATGCTGAAGTTAGATATAAGAAGAAAATATTTTTGCATAAAACAATCAGTTTTGAGCTCAATTTTCATCCCAGGAAGAAAATATTAAAGATAAAAACGGAAGAATGACATTACAGGTTTCAAGTTGTATAGCAAAAGAAGGCATATCTATGACAGAATATAACATATAAGGCATATTTGGATGTTGAAATGATTAAAATGATGATCAAGCAGAGTTAAATGCATGAAAGGGGCCCTATGTTAAATGCATGAAAGGGGCCCTATGCCATCTGAATTTTTCCCTAGTATTCCAAGCATGCATTTTCAGTCATTTTATTATGCTGTCCATTTTTTTCAGAGATATTTTTCATCTTTTGTGTATGGACCAGCCAGATGCCAAGGAATGTCAGTTTCTTCACAAGACAGCAACAGCAAATGTAGCAAGTTTACTGAATCCAAAAGCAAGAAATCTGGTTGGATAGTCTGCCATATTCTTCTTTATAAATAGCATAATAAAAACAATCTAAAAGTTTCTTTTCCCTTTCTATTCTAGTGGCGGTCAGATGGGTTTGATTTTCCTGGTCTAGTGGTAGTCAGGTGGGTTTGATTTTCCTGGTCTAGTGGTAGTCAGGTGGGTTTGATTTTCCTGTTCTAGTGGTAGTCAGGTGGGTTTGATTTTCCTGTTCTAGTGGTGGTCAGGTGGGTTTGATTTTCCTGTTCTAGTGGTAGTCAGGTGGGTTTGATTTTCCTGTTCTAGTGGTGGTCAGGTGGGTTTGATTTTCTTGTTCTAGTGGTGGTCAGGTGGGTTTGATTTTCCTGTTCTAGTGGTGGTTAGGTGGGTTTGATTTTCTTGTTCTAGTGGTGGTTATGTGGGTTTGATTTTCCTGTTCTAGTGGTGGTTAGGTGGGTTTAGATTTTCCTGTTCTAGTGGTGGTTGTGTGGGTTTGATTTTTCTGTTCTAGTGGTGGTTAGGTGGGTTTGATTTTCCTGTTCTAGTGGTGGTCAGGTGGGTTTGATTTACCTGTTCTAGTGGTGGTTATGTGGGTTTGATTTTCTTGTTCTAGTGGTGGTTAGGTGGGTTTGATTTTCCTGTTCTAGTGGTGGTTAGGTGGGTTTGATTTTCTTGTTCTAGTGGTGGTTATGTGGGTTTGATTTTCCTGTTCTAGTGGTGGTCAGGTGGGTTTGATTTTCCTATTCTAATGGTGGTTAGGTGGGTTTGATTTTCTTGTTCTAGTGGTGGTTATGTGGGTTTGATTTTCCTGTTCTAGTGGTGGTTAGGTGGGTTTGATTTTCCTGTTCTAGTGGTGGTTAGGTGGGTTTGATTTTCTTGTTTTAGTGGTGGTCAGGTGGGTTTGATTTTCCTGTTCTAGTGGTGGTTAGGTGGGTTTGATTTTCTTGTTCTAGTGGTGGTTATGTGGGTTTGATTTTCCTGTTCTAGTGGTGGTTTGGTGGGTTTGATTTTCCTGTTCTAGTGGTGGTTAGGTGGGTTTGATTTTCTTGTTCTAGTGGTGGTGTGGTGGGTTTGATTTTCCTGTTCTAGTGGTACTCAGGTGGGTTTGATTTTCCTGTTCTAGTGGTAGCCAGGTGGGTTTGATTTTCCTGTTCTAGTGGTGGTCAGGTGGGTTTGATTTTCCTGTTCTAGTGGTGGTCAGGTGGGTTTTATTTTCTTGTTCTAGTGGTGGTCAGGTGGGTTTGATTTTCCTGTTCTAGTGGTGGTTAGGCGGGTTTGATTTTCCTGCTCTAGTGGTGGTCAGGTGGGTTTGATTTTCCTGTTCTAGTGGTGGTCAGGTGGGTTTTATTTTCTTGTTCTAGTGGTGGTCAGGTGGGTTTGATTTTCCTATTCTAGTGGTGGTTAGGTGGGTTTGATTTTCCTGTTCTAGTGGTGGTCAGGTGGTCAGGTGGGTTTGATTTTCCTGTTCTAGTGGTGGTCAGGTGTGTTTTTCCTGTTCTAGTGGTGGTCAGGTGTGTTTTATTTTCTTGTTCTAGTGGTGGTTAGGTGCACTGCAAAAGCTACTCACATTTTTTCAGCAAAAAATTTCAGCATACTTGCGTATCACTCAATGTAAATTTTAATGAATCGTTAACTAACGATGTCGTTAGCTTTGAACAACTGGGCCCAGGAGTTATTTAGAATGCTGAAGTTAGATATAAGAAGAAAATATTTTTGCATAAAACAATCAGTTTTGAGCTCAATTTTCATCCCAGGAAGAAAATATTAAAGATAAAAACGGAAGAATGACATTACAGGTTTCAAGTTGTATAGCAAAAGAAGGCATATCTATGACAGAATATAACATATAAGGCATATTTGGATGTTGAAATGATTAAAATGATGATCAAGCAGAGTTAAATGCATGAAAGGGGCCCTATGTTAAATGCATGAAAGGGGCCCTATGCCATCTGAATTTTTCCCTAGTATTCCAAGCATGCATTTTCAGTCATTTTATTATGCTGTCCATTTTTTTCAGAGATATTTTTCATCTTTTGTGTATGGACCAGCCAGATGCCAAGGAATGTCAGTTTCTTCACAAGACAGCAACAGCAAATGTAGCAAGTTTACTGAATCCAAAAGCAAGAAATCTGGTTGGATAGTCTGCCATATTCTTCTTTATAAATAGCATAATAAAAACAATCTAAAAGTTTCTTTTCCCTTTCTATTCTAGTGGCGGTCAGATGGGTTTGATTTTCCTGGTCTAGTGGTAGTCAGGTGGGTTTGATTTTCCTGGTCTAGTGGTAGTCAGGTGGGTTTGATTTTCCTGTTCTAGTGGTAGTCAGGTGGGTTTGATTTTCCTGTTCTAGTGGTGGTCAGGTGGGTTTGATTTTCCTGTTCTAGTGGTAGTCAGGTGGGTTTGATTTTCCTGTTCTAGTGGTGGTCAGGTGGGTTTGATTTTCTTGTTCTAGTGGTGGTCAGGTGGGTTTGATTTTCCTGTTCTAGTGGTGGTCAGGTGGGTTTGATTTTCTTGTTCTAGTGGTGGTCAGGTGGGTTTGATTTTCCTGTTCTAGTGGTGGTTAGGTGGGTTTGATTTTCTTGTTCTAGTGGTGGTTATGTGGGTTTGATGTTCTTGTTCTAGTGGTGGTTAGGTGGGTTTAGATTTTCCTGTTCTAGTGGTGGTTGTGTGGGTTTGATTTTTCTGTTCTAGTGGTGGTTAGGTGGGTTTGATTTTCCTGCTCTAGTGGTAGTCAGGTGGGTTTTATTTTCCTGTTCTAGTGGTGGTCAGGTGGGTTTGATTTTCTTGTTCTAGTGGTGGTCAGGTGGGTTTGATTTTCCTGTTCTAGTGGTGGTTATGTGGGTTTGATTTTCCTGTTCAAGTGGTGGTTTGGTGGGTTTGATTTTCCTGTTCTAGTGGTGGTTAGGTGAGTTTGATTTTCTTGTTCTAGTGGTGGTGTGGTGGGTTTGATTTTCCTGTTCTAGTGGTGGTCAGGTGGGTTTGATTTTCCTGTTCTAGTGTTGGTCAGGTGGGTTTCTTTTTTCCTGTTCTTGTGGTGGTCAGGTAGGTTCGATTTTCCTATTCTAGTGGTGGTTAGGTGGGTTTGATTTTCTTGTTCTAGTGGGTTTGATTTTCTTGTTCTAATGGTGGTTATGTGGGTTTGATGTTCTTGTTCTAGTGGTGGTTAGATGGGTTTGATATTCTTGTTCTAGTGGTGGTTAGATGGGTTTGATATTCTTGTTCTAGTGGTGGTTAGATGGGTTTGATTTTCTTGTTCTAGTGGTGGTTAGATGGGTTTGATATTCTTGTTCTAGTGGTGGTTAGATGGGTTTGATATTCTTGTTCTAGTGGTGGTCAGGTGGGTTTGATGTTCTTGTTCTAGTGGTGGTCAGGTGGGTTTGATATTCTTGTTCTAGTGGTGGTTAGATGGGTTTGATATTCTTGTTCTAGTGACGGTTTGATGGGTTTGATTTTCCTATTCTAGTGGGTTAGATGGGTTTGATTTTCTTGTTCTAGTGGGTTAGATGGGTTTGATTTTCTTGTTCTAGTGGTGGTTATGTGGGTTTGATGTTCTTGTTCTAGTGGTGGTTAGATGGGTTTGATATTCTTGTTCTAGTGGTGGTTAGGTGGATATGATTTTCCTATTCTAGTGGCAGTTACAGGAGTTTGATTTTCCTATTCTTTCTCCCATCTTCAAGTAGATTTTCCTAGGACCAGCATCGTCATGTGAGATAGAAGTTTCTCACATGGGCAAAAAGCCCATATCATATAGGCAAAGGTGGAAGAAACTCCTCATTCCCAATAAGTCTACCAAATATTAAAGCCTAGCTAAAACACTTTGAGATATCTTGCATTAAAAGCAAAATGTGACAAATGGAATAATGAACAAAGCAAAAGCAATACCTTATATTACCTAATTACCACAGTTTGCGCTTATGTTTTTCAAAATTACTGTAAAAACTTATATAGTAAAATATCCACCTTATAAGAGCACACTTAAAAGAAAGATCAACAGAGTATATCATGAGGACCATATAAATGAAGCATTTGTTATGAGTTTGAAACCTCAGAAATAACTGATAAAATCTTTTTTTGTTTGTTAAGGTACATTGTTTTAGTAAAAATGCATTACGAGAACACGCCTATTCAAATATATAGAAAATTTCATTTCCAAAAACTGAAAATTTTCAGATAAAAAACTGATATTTTTCTTATTTCTGCTCAAAACATAGATTGTGGGTACTTGTTAGAACTGCCATGAAGTACCCACAATCTATGTTTTTGAGTAGAAATAAGAAAAATAATGTATACCCCTGTAAACCCCAGTTTTACTATATAAAAGTGGGGTTTCGGGGGGTCAAAATTATATAGGTATGCTTCCGTGATAGGCTGCTAATATTGTGAGAGAAATGGACACTGGATTTCAATAACCTGCCTTGACCTTTACTACTCTGTTGGCTAATTCAACAGACAATAAACTGATGATTTTTTTTCTTATTTTTTCCAAAAAACAGGATCAGATAACCATGAAGACAATTTGCATGAAATGTCAAGTCCTGTTGTTTGCTGGGAAAAATAAGAAAAATATTTCAATATGTCAACTGCTGAAAATTTACCCAGAGTGCTAAGCATTAAGCTGGTCATATTTACTGATTACCAACTGTAAAAAAAGTCATAAAAATCACTCAAATATTGTATATGTGGGAAATTATGAAATAAATTGTGTGTGTGTGTGTGTATGTTTACTGCACTCAAAGGTCATTCTTTTTAGAAATCTATTTATAAGAAGCACCTCCGTGAGGAATTTCAAATGATTAACCACAACATATATGTCCATGGAGAAATAAGAAAACTATCAAAAACCTTTTTGACTGAAAACATGGCTTAGGCCACTCACATGCCAAATGGCATAACCAAAGACCCAACTAGATGGCATATTTAGTCTCCTCATTTTTGCTGTACATGCAACACTCAACTAATAAACTATATAATCTATACATTTTTGTTCTGATACAACACACTTGTTTACCTAACTAGGCAAAGTGCCCATCAGGGAAAGTGCAAAGTATGTAGCTTTGAATCTAAGATGGAGTTATATGCTATATTTATTAAACATCAGAAGAATTTAGTCACACATTAAGTGAAGCCCATGCCCTTGACCTCAAAGGTAAGGCACAGGTGCAGGGATCATGCTAAATAAAACTTTAGACCTATAACTATCACCATAACAAATACCAGTGAAATCAATCAGTCTTTATAATATAAGCAAAAACTTTGACATTTGTATGAAAAATATAAGTCTGAGACCTTGACCTCAAAGACATGCCCAAACTTGAGGACAGCTCTGAGAAAAACTTTAGACCTATATATACCATCATTCCAAATATTAATGAAATCAATCAAAGGGCCTTGATAATATAGCTATGTAAACTTTAATGCAAAAAAGTTTGACTTTTTATAAAAAATTCTGAGTGTGTGACTTTGACCTCAAGGGACAGGAAATTCTCTCGGTAAAACTTTAAACCTATATCTACCATCATGCCAGATATAAATGAAATTCCTCAAAGGGTTTTATGATATGACCGTATAAACTCAAATGCAAACATTTTGTCTTTTATATGAAAATTCTAAAGGTCACACCCCGGGGTGGGGATCGTGCTGAGTAAAATTCTAGACCTATAGCTACCATCATTGCCAAATATGCATGAAATTCACTGAAGGGTCTTGATAATACAGCATAATAAACTTAAGTGCAAAAATTTTGACTTTTATATGATAATTCTAAGTCTGTGACCTTGACCTCAAGGTCAGGCCCCTGGTGGGGATGGCACTGAGTAAAACTTTAGACCTATATCTACCATCATGCCAAATATAAATGAAATCCCATAAAGGGTCTTTATAATGTAATGTCTTATAAACTTTGACGCAAAAACTTTGACCCTAGTTCCATGAACATGACAAAAAGATGAAAGTACGTACGAACAAATGAAGGAATGAACAGAAAAACCGAAAAATATATACCCCTCGACATACGTTGGGGGTATACAAAGGTTTTTGCTTTGGGTCCTAGCAATAGTATTATAAAGAGATTGTGGTGTACCTTTTTGCAAGAACTGATTCAAACAGCAATGGCTGCGACCCAAAAATACATGCGTGCGGGCAGGTCTGGTTCCCTGCATAAAGCTTACCACAATTACCCTGAATATTTTTATATTTTGACTAAATATTCTTATATCTTTAATTTTCTTATCTAAAATATGAACAACCCCAACGGACCATGTGAGAATGTATTTGAAAAGTACTGATTGAATAGCAAACAGTGTAGACCCTGATTAAACTGCTCCTTAGGAGCAGTTTGATCTGGATCTACACTGTTTGCTTTCGTGCCTCTCTCCAAACTTGGAGTTAATGTGATTAACCCTTAAAATGCCAAGAAAACATGCATCTGAAAATGTCGTCTGTTTATGTCGTCTGCTGAATATTCTTGCAAACTTTTCAAATCTATTTTTACATACAGGCAAACAGTGTGGACCCAGATCAGACTGCTCCTAGAGGAGCAGCCTGATCTGGGTCCACACTGTTTGCAAAAATGACTTTTAAAATCACAAGCAGATGACAAATTGTTGTGATCGGCAGTTTAAGGGTTAATCACCATTTCCCATGAGTATAGATTGACCAAACTGACCTGTAAGAGAACTGACCCTTTTATTTAACCCATTTAAGTCGAGTGGACTCTTCTATCACAACACTTTGGAACAGCCTATTTCAAATAGCAGGGTGTCTGGTTAACTTTTATTATTACTGTGTTTTACAGAAATTCTTGTATTTAATGCAAACAGTGTAGACCCTGATCAGATGTCGCATTCTGTGACATCCATTTTGGGTCTGCACTGTTTGCCAATTACTTCTTTGGGGGTTTCCAGACTAAAATGGGTTTTATATTGATAAAGTAAAGTCCACTGTACAATTTAGGCATGACAGTCAGAAAGTTCAGCATTCCATGTGACATATATTTACTCGCTTTCACAGGTAATACATGTTTTTGCAGTTAACATACTTATAAATATAATAATCAAAAGGTAAAAGTGACAGGTCAGTAATGATCAGCCTATAGCTTAGTACGAAAAGAACACAAACGAACTATAATATTAACAAATTTTATGTTTTTCTTCTAACTTATGGCTTATGGAAAAATATATAAATATACCCAGAATAAACAAGGAAGCAAAGACCAGGGCCCAAAGCTAACGACGTCGTTAGTTAACGATTCGTTAAAATTTACATCTAGTGATACACAAATAGGCTGAAATTTTTTGCTGAAAAAATGTGAGTAGCTTTTGCAGTGCAAAAGCTACTCACATTTTTTCAGCAAAAAATACCAGAATATTGTGTATTGAATCTGCTAAAACAGTTAACAAAATGACCATTAACGGGCTCGTTAAGCTAATGACGCTTTGAACAACTGGGCCCAGAGTTCTTCAATGGTTTGAATAACAGGCCTTCATGTATAGATACAGGTTTGTGTAACAGGAGACAATATACATTGAGAGATAGCAGTAGCTTTTCTTATTAGCTCCCTTGATAGATAAAAGTGCAAGGAAGACCAAAAACTCACTAAGTTCTAACTGGATTCCTCTGTTTTTATGGTAGGTCTTCAGTGGAATTTTTAACTTTAAATGTTTGCATATTTACCTGTAAGGTTTATTAACAATGTATAATTTAATAAATCTTTGAAAGAGTGTGGAAAATTTTAAGTGAAAAGATCAGTGTTTTCAGAGAAAACAGATTCCCCCTCACACACACACACATACACACAACCACTGTGACCTTGAAAATAAGGTCAAGATCATCAAAATGTAATCAGTTGTTTGCCATGTGTCCTTATAATACAACCACATAAATCTGATAAGAATCCAACCACTGGTTCGCAAGACATTGTGCAGACAAGAAAGTGTCATGCTGACACCAACAGGATCTGCACCAAAAACAATATGTCCCCTTAAGTGAGGGGACATAAAAATCAGTTAAATTCCTGTGAGGACATAAGGACCAGTTAATATTTGGTCTACCTTGCACTTTAACTATCATGGGAAATAGAAGAAAAAACTACTCCTGACTCTATATAGTCAATTGTGATACTGATTCAGGTGTGGCTCAAAAAACAGATAAATGGCTCAAACTAAAGTTCAGGGCCCAGTTGTTCAAAGCTAACAATGTCGTTAGTTAACGATTCGTTAATTTACATAGAGTGATACGCAAATATGCTGAAATTTTTTGCTGAAAAAATGTGAGTAGCTTTTGCATTGCAAAAGCTACTCACATTTTTTCAGCAAAAAATATCAGACTATTGTATATTTAATTCGCTAAAACAGTTAACGAAATGACCCTTGACGAGCTTGTTAAGCTAACGACGCTTTGAACAACCGGGCCCAGGATTTCACACAATCCTTGTAACACACCACTGCATTTTGAGTATTATTAAGATTTTTTCAAACACATTAATATCTAAACCCATGGCTCCAGACAAGGTATTTTTTTTTCAACCCAAATTGTTAATATTTTTCTTATTTAGTCACAAAAGCATATGTTTTATTATACCTCACTTGACATTCCCATACAAAACTCCCATAGGCCTAAGGGTGATATTTTTTACTATTTCCCTAGGGCAATAGTAAAAACAAATATCACATGCACAGCTGAAGATGCACGTACGATTTGTGTAAAAGTTTGGTATAATAAAATAAATAATACATTCCTGAGAGAGTGATAGTACAAAATGTCACTACTATAAACTGAGGCTTCCCCTCGGTTGATAATCATATTCCAAAGGGTGACATTTTTTACTAGCGTTCTCTCAGGAATGTAATATTTATATACACCACAACCTCTTTATAACACTATTATTGGGGTCCATAGCATAAACCATGTTAGTTAAACAACCGTGTTATATCCAAACAAAAATGTACAGATTATACTGAAAAATGACCATTTATGGTCATTTTTCAATATAATCTATACATTTTTGGGATCCATCTTTGACCCGTGTTGTATCCAAAACCGTGTTATAATGAACTGTGTTGTACGGAGATTGAAGTGTAGTACTTATTGGAAGTGCCTCGCTCAGTAAACACAACGTATGTTTTCATGATGAAACTAGAGCTGTCAAAGGAGCTGACTATAGCCCCACTGCAGCTCTATCAGAGGAGAAGTACATATAGTGTTGAAATATTTTGAATTCATCCTTACTAGATAACACCACTGTAGGACATGGTAACATGGCATCGTAAAGCTTATCAAGGGATTTTAATCCATGAGTTATGGACCCTTGGCCCTGATTCCAGAATACATGATACATCAGCCCACTGTCCATGCATGTACCACTTTTTCAAAGCCCCCATGTGCTATAAATTTCATCGATGAAGGACCACAAACATAAAAGTTATTGAGCAAATGCATTTTAAGTCTTTGAAAACCTACCAAGGGACATAACTCCAAGAGTTATAGACCCTTGGCCCCTATTCCGGTACACACCATACATCCAGTTATTGTCCATGTTTGTATGAACTTTCTGCTTTCTAGCTTTCATAATTCCTGAGAAATCTGTTACGAAAATTTTCAAGAATGGCAAAATTTAAAAACCTATCAAGGGACTTAACTCCAAGAGTTATGGGCCCTTGGCCCACCATTCTGCCACTACACCTTCCTTACCTTAGAGACCAAGTATGGTATAAGTTTCATTGAAGTAGGACCACAAACATAAAAGTTATTGAGCAAAATGCATTTTAACTTTTTGAAAATCTTCCAAGGTATATAACTCCAAGAGTTATAGACCCTTGGCCCCTATTCCAGTACACACCATATGCCGTCATTGTCCATGTTTAAATGAACTTTCAGCTTTCTAGCTTTCATAGTTCCTGAGAAATCTGATAGAATGGCAAAATTTGAAAACCTATCAAGGGACATAACTCCAAGATTTATGGGCCCTTGCCACCATTCTGCCACTACACCTTCCTTACCTTAGAGACCAAGTGTGGTATATGGTTCACTGAAGTAGGACCACAAACATAGAAGTTATTAAGCAAAATGCATTTTAAATTTTGAAAACCTACCAAGGGACATAACTCCAAGATTTATGGGCCCTTGGCCACTATTCTGCGACTACACCTTACTTACCTTAGAGACCAAGTGTAGTTTAAGTTTCATTGAAGTAGGACCACAAACATTAAAGTTATTAAGCAAAATGCATTTTAATTTTGCAGTCACAGAATCACGGAATCCTGCAGTCACGGAAGGACATGACAAATCCAGTATAGACCCACTTTTTCAAAGTGGGGCTATAATACAAAAAACTATTTTCCAGATATTCCTTCTTATCTAGAGCTGTGAACCTACAAAGCAACAATCAAAATTGTAGCTGAGGACATTCTAAATTTTATGTGTATTTCAGAGAAAGTAAGGCATGACATTTCATCTGCCCAGCAAACTTTCAAATCAAATGTCAAGCCTTATAATCTCTGAAAAATAAAACAAAATAAAAATTAAAATGTCATCTCCTGCTGTTGTTATTAGCACTTCAACCCATTTATGCCAGACCGGTCTATTTCCAGTACAAGGGGCAATTGGTAAGTTTTATTGTTACCATGTTTTACAGAAATTCCTGTATTTCATGCAAACAGTATAGACCCTGATCAGAAGCCACATTCTGTGGGGTCTGATCTGGGTCTACACTGTTTGCCAATGTCCTTTTTATGGGACGCTAGGCTTAAATGGGTTAAGGATTAAAACTCTGGATTTCAGCTAAATTGTGCAAAAAGGTGCTCCCAGCAGACACCTGGCCCCTAGGTTATAAAACATTTCATGCTCAACTCAGCTAAGCATGAATTTTTTCATGCTTATTAATCTCAAATAACCAACAATTGCAAACTCTTTCTTGCTAAACATAGCTGAGCATGAAAATTTCTCTGCTAATAGATATGAAAATGCCAACTATTGTTGGCATTTTCATATTTATTAGCAGAGAAAATTTCATACTCAGCTGAGTTGTGTATGAAAAAAGTTTTATAATCTCGGAGCCAGGTCCTGATGTTGAATACTATTGTAATTACCCTAACTATTGCAACAAACAGTGCATAACCAGATCTAAGTGGTATTTGATCAGGGTCTGCACTGTTTACCAGACATCAAACAGTTTTTAGACACATCAACAGGGAGTATGATGACACATCAACAGGGAGTATGATGACACATCAACAGGGAGTATAACGACATATCAACATGGAGTACGATGACACATCCACAGGGAGTATGATGACACATCAACAGGGAGTATGATGACACATCAACAGGGAGTATGATGACACATCAACAGGGAGTATGATGGACTTGTTCAAATTTAGGACTATTATGGTAAGGTGTTAAGGTGTCCAAATATTTATGACACAGCTCCATATAAGAGGGTGTATCAGATGAATAATTTTTTTTTATTTCTCCATGAAAACATATGTTGTGGGTACTCATTAGAAGCACATCTGCGAGGTGCTTCTAATGAGTACACACAACATATGTTTCTATAAAGATATAAGAAAATTATCAATACTTGAAAAAAAAACAAAAAAAAAACATGCCTTATTTGTGACTATGTTATGGTAAATACGATGAATGTTGGAATCTCCGCTGGTGATGTTTTGCTGACACTGGTCCGATTTTGATTCAATGTCATGATTTTACTGGGATATATCATACAGATGTGTATATTTCACAATCCTTCTTAGCACACCAAAAACCACAAACATAAATGATCAGATTACAAAAAAAGCAAGTCACCTGAGTCCAGTAGTTTATGTGCAATGCAAGAAAAGGGCTCTTATGCCATACACCAACAGTGAAGGCTCAGACCAGCCTGTTTGTTTTGTTAAGTTTTACGGCCAAGTCAACCCAATGGGGTCATATCGAGCATGGTCAGTTAATCTAACCACACTTTTACTTGACAGACTTAGTCCTCTAAGCGGTTAACTGGTATTGTGCACATTCTTTTGCCAGAAACAGATCAGCCTGTGCATTCATGCAGTCTGATCAGGGCCTTCTCTGTCATTCCATATATTCTACAGTAGACAATGGTCACAGCGTTTACTTTAACCCTTTAAGTGCTAAGCATGCTGGGTAAAAATTTCAGCAGACGACGTTTTGAAATATTTTTCTTATTTTTCCCAGAAAATAGGCTTTGACTTATCATGCAAATTATCTCAAAAAATTAATAGACCAGTTGCATGGAATTGGACAGCCTATTTTATAGTAAAAATAGGAAAAAATATCATAAATTTGTCACCTGATGAAAATAGCCCAGAGAGTGGTAAAGGTTAAAGGGTTATGCAAATATGTAGCATTTAACATTCTATTTTTTTCCTTTTTTTTTCAAAGAAAATAAAACTTGCATTTTATGTATCCAGCATATGATTCACATGAATTTTATTTCATCCGAAAAATACAATAAAAAAAATCAAAATGTCTTCTACTGTGGTTGTGATTAACACTTTAACCCATTGTTGTCTGACAACCCCTGAAAGGGAATTGGCAAACAGTGGAGACCTAGATCAGAGGCCGAAGAATGCGGCGTATGATCAGGGTCTCCACTGCTTGCAAATAGTTCAATCATTTTTCTCTAGGAATAATCTAAATAACATGGCCTAACATACCTAAAATTGAAATTAGAAGTTTCCAATACATAGAGCGGGGAGTTCATTCAGTCTACAATGGGTTAATGGTTAAATACTGGGCCAGTCACTCCTTACCATACTTGTCTTGGACTTTGAATCTGAGCCTTTTACTGTGTGTTGATGTGTCTAAAACAATGCTGGGTGAGTGGCAAACAGTGTAGACCTTGACTGGATGGGCAAGTGCACAGATCATCTAGACCTTTTGTCCATGTGACATTAGAGCCTATTTCTAGCACAGCACATCATGTTACTGAGCTTTAGCATGTTTACAGTAAAATTAGCCCTTGGCATGCTGAACCCAGATATACCCTGCCTTTGCAAACAGTGTAGATCCAGATCAATTGGCTTCTGAAGAAGCCAACCGATCTGGATCTGCACTGTTTGTCATTCAGTATTTGAATTTATATCAGCAATCTAGATTAAGTAAACTGATTGGCTGACAATTAGAAATGGGCATGGTAACTTGATTTATTCAGCATGGCAAGGGTTAGGAGACAATAATTGAGCAATATTTCTCTCGTTTTCCAGTTAATATGGGTAAACATTCCATGTGAATCATGGTATATAAAGCCCTTTTTTCCTGGATAATAAAAAAAACTGTGGAGTATTTGCATCTACTAAGTCGAACCTCAATAGCTCGAACACCGATGGCTCGTTTACCATGCTAATTTGAACTTGTTTTTGAGTCCCTACGAAATTCCTCCGATAGCTCAAGAAAACAAATATTTAGGGAAATTTTCTTATTTTATCATGAAATGTAATTTGAGGTGATTCTAATGAGTATACTCAACATACCATTAAAGGGTAGATAATTTAAACGATTTCCCTAAATTATCACCATTTGCTTCCTGACCTAGTGCCATGATTAACCCTCAGTGGTTTGAACTACCCATATCTCGAACAAAATCTCATGATCCCAAAGATGTTCAAGCCATTGAAGCTTGACTGTAATTAAGCAGATTAAGAATTAACAGTCTGTGTGCAATAGCATGTTCAAAACTCAATAAAGTAAGCAGTAACACTCCAACCCCAAAAAGAACACAACAGGTAAGTTCTTTAATCAAAACAATGACAAACAAGAAATCGATGGTTGATTGCAAGACTGCAGCAAGTCAGATGGTTGTTTTTCCCAATACTTAATCTCCTCACCACGAAGGCATTATGAAGATTACAACATTTCTTTCTGTAAACAATGGAAATTTAGGTGCCATTGCTCATATGAGCAATGGCACCTAAATTTGCATTGTTTACAAAGGGGTCAAAGTTGCCCCTAAACAAGGGTTTCAAAAATATGTTTTGAGTTACTACAGTCTTGCACTCAACCCTCGAAATGTCAATAAGCAGTGCTTAGTAGATACTCCCCACATAAAATACATTGTACGAACAGGTTTTACATTAGGCATAATTTCCTTTACCGGCAAGATATTGAGTCGAAATGAAATTTAGATAATAGCCAAGAGCAATAGCTGCGTTGGAAATTTGCTAAAATTGATGCAACAATCCAAACCTAGATAAGGTCAACATCAATACATATGCAAAACTTGGTCAAATTCCATCAATCTGTTCCCAAGAATTGAGCGGGAATGACAATTTGATAATAACTAAGGGCCATAACTGACTCATAACACTCGAAACCTAAATCTGGTTTAGATTAATGCATATGCAAAATTTGATCAAATTTGATTAATTTGTTCACAAGATATTGAGCGAAAACAAAATTTTAAAAATACCAAAGGCTATAACTCTTTGTAAATTAGAAAAAAATGATGTGTAACAATCCCAACCTAGATCTGGTTAAAGTCAATGCATATGCAAAATTTGATCCAATTCCATCAATTCGTTCAGAAGCTATTGAGCAGAAACATAGTTTGACAATAATCAAGGGCCATAACTCTGTTGTAAATTTGCACATGTAATAATCCCAAAGTAGATCTGATTCACATCAATGCTTATGAAAAATTTGGTCTAATTCCATCAAGTCGTTCTCAAGATATTGAGCAGAAACAAAATTCTGACAATAATCAAGGGCCATGACTCTGTTGTGAATTTGCAAATATGGATGGGTAACAATCCCAACCTAGATCTGGTTAAAGTCAAAGCATATGCAAACTTCATCAATTTGTTCACAAGATATTGAGCGAAAGGGATATTCTGACTATAACCAAGGGCCATAACTCTGTTGGTAATCTGCAAAAATGGACATGTAAACATCCCAACCTAGATGTGGTTTAGGTCAATGTATATGCAAAATTTGATCAAATTCCATCCATTTGTTCACAAGATATTGAGGGAAAACGTAATTCTGATGACAACCAAGGACCATAACTTGGTTGTAAATTTGCAAAAATGGATGAGTAACAATTCCAACCTAGATGTGGTTAAGGTAAATGCATATGCAAAATTTTATCAAATTCCATGGATTTGTTCACAAAATATTGAGTGGAAATGAAATCATCATGATAATCAAGGGCCATAACTCTGATGTAAAAAATGGGCACCTAACAATCCCAACCTAGATGTGGTTAAGTTAAAGCACATGCAAAATCTGAACAAATTCCATCAATTTGTTCACAAGATAATGAGCTGAAACTTAATTCTGAAGATAACCATCGGTCATAACTCTGTTGTAAATTTGCGAAAATGGACGCATAACAATCCCAATCTAAATGTGGTTAAGGTCAATGCATATGCAAAATTTGATCAAATTCCATTTATTCTTTCACAAGATATTGTGCGGACACAAAATCCTCACAATAACTAAGGGCAATAACTGTGTTGTAAATTTGCTAAAATGAACACATAACAATCCGAATCTAGATCCAGTCAAAGTCGTTGAATATGCAAAATTTGGTCTAATTCTATTAATTTGTTATCAAGCTATTTAGCGGAAATGAAAGCAGAATGATAACCAAAGGCCATAACTCTGTTTTAGATTTGCGAAAATGAGCGCATAATAATCCCAACCTAGATGTGGTTTAGGAAAATGCATATGCAAAATTTGATCAAATTCCATCGATTGGTTCACAAGATATTGAGCAAAAATGAAATTCTGATGATAACCAAGGGCCTTAACTCTATTGTAAATTTGGGAAAATAGATGTGTAACAAGTCCCATGTAGATGTGCTTCAGGTCAATGCATATGCAAATTTTGCTCAAATTCCATTGATTTGTTCACAAGATATTGAGCGGAAACCAAATCCTCACTATAACCAAGGGCCATAATAGTGTTGTAAATTTGTGAAAAAGGACATGTAACAATCCCAACCTAGATCCAGTCAATGTCATTGAATACACAAATTTTGGTCTAAATCTATGGATTCATTCTCAAGATACTGAGCAGAAACGAAAAGGAACTCCGTATTAGGTAATCACTGACAAGCTACAAACAGTATACCCGCCCCCCTCCCCCACCCCCTCCCTCCCCACTCCCACCCCAATACTTTGTAAACGGGTGGTTGGGGAGGAGGGGGGAGCTATAATTAGTATTGTATATTTGTAAACACTATGCCCCCAACTATATTCTAGTCCCTACATGAGCACAAATGACGGTTAAATGCCAATCTTGGAAAGGGACATAACTCATTTAGCACATATCTTAAGTAAATGGTATGCTTTTATGTTTCTTCTACTATATGCGCTATACATGTACATGTATATGAAAACAAGACCTGACGCCAGACAGGACAGCTCGCCTGAACTCGCTCGTCAATTAAATAAAAAATAAAGAGGTCCTAAAAACTCTGATGTACATTTTAACATGAAAATTCTATGTCTGTGAGCTTGACCTTGACATGACCTAGGGTGATGGGGATGGTACTGCACAAAATTTTGGACCAATATGTGTAATCAAACCAAAGATGAAACAAACTGGGCCCAGTTGTTCAAAGCGTCGTTAGCTTAACGAGCTCGTTAAGGGTCATTTCGTTAACTGTTTTAGCAGATTCAATATACATTATTCTGATATTTTTTGCTGAAAAAATGTGAGTAGCTTTTGCACTGCAAAAGCTACTCACATTTTTTCAGCAAAAAATTTCAACATATTTGCGCATCACTCGATGTAAATTTTAACGAATCGTTAACTAACGACATCGTTAGCTTTGAACAACTGGGCCCTGGTGATAAGGGTAGTATTAATGAGGTCTAAAAATTTTTAACGAAAACTTTAACATCTGTGGACACCAACGCCGATGCCGAGCACACAATGAATATTACTATGTTATCTGCCCTTTTTTTTTTTAATAACACATATTTCTTTGCATTTTACCTCATAAAAAGTATTACATGACAGCACTCTTCATAAATGAAAAATATTTCGTATTTGATTTAACCATAAAGTGCTGAGCAACATTGCAGAGGATTCTAAACCTTTTTATTATTGTTATTCAGAAAATATGACTTGGCATTTCATATGAATTGTCTGCCAGGCAGATGATCAACATAAAATATCAACCCTGAAAAAATCCAAAAAAAAAAAAATCACACTACTGTCTGTAGCACTTAAAACTAAAAGCACCTTAAGCATAATACCCCACCAGTTTGGTGAAAATCAATCAACATTTACTCAAGTTCTTGTTTGGAAACGAAAATAGGGGCATGTCTTGAGCAGGTAACTCCGTCAATAATTGACGAAATTTGCCCATTAGCAATCCCAAACTAGATCTCCACAATATCAATGCACATACCAGGTCTGGTGAAAATCCAATGATATTTATTCAAGTTATCGTCCTGAAATGCAAATACGGGCATGTCTCGGGCAGGTAACTCCGTCAAAAATTGACGAAATTTGCCCATTAGCAATCCCAAACCAGATCTACACAATATCAATGCACATACCAAGTTTGGCACAATTTACTCATGTAATCATCTGGAAACGAAAAATATGGACAGACGTTCTTACCAGACGGTATTTGTGAGGTTATCCCTTTGACTTTTCTTTGATCTTTTCTAACCCCACAGTGCAAATTTTCAACCCCACAATGACGGAATAAACGTAATGAACTTCATAATATCAAATTCTACACAAACCCTAACCCTAGAATGTCATGTGGGCATGTACAGACGAACAGACGGACAGACGGACTGACACACGGACGACCAACCTGAAACCATAATATCCCGCCATTATCGTGTAGTGGGGTATAAAAAACTGAAAATAAAAAAACTGAAACAATAACACTCAGTAACTAATAAAATAAGTAACACAGCAAAATGACATATAAATGCTTGTTAACCCATGTCATGCTGAATAAATTAGGATGCCAAGCCCAGTTCCAATTTTCAGCCAATCAGATTACTTGATCCAGTTTGTTGATATAAATGCACATCCTGTAACAGTGCAGATCAGTTGGCTTCTTCAGAAGCCAACTGATCTGGATCTACACTGTTTGCAAAGGCAGGGTATATCCAAGTTCATCAGGACAAGGGTTAAAGTATCAATCACAACATCAGCAGACAACAAACTAAAACATCTAATTTTCTTTTCTATATTTCTGAGAAAGTAAGACTTCACATTTCAACGATTCACATGAAAAACGATTCACTGAAATAAAAAAAAAAATTTTTTTAGAATGTCATCTGCTTCAATTTAGAATAGCACTATATTTGTTAAGCAATTAGATGCAAAACTGAGCCAGAGCAGATGATGACGGTTTCGTGTTTTATGTCCCTTTCAAAATTATTTAAGTCACATCGAGAGAATGAACACGTGATAATGAAAGGCTCTGTGCAGAGAAGCACCATTCAGTCCTGAGATGAATTCCACCTCCAGCAGGATTTGAACCCTAGACCTTGTGATTCGAAGTAGGGAGCATTAACCACTCAGCCACTCAGCCAGAGTAGAACAAAACCTATAAAAAGATACATGTGACTAGCAAAATCCCAGACCACCTTCACAGGACCATATTAAGAGAGTATTTTGTAAGTTTCTGCACAAAACTTGTTACTCCTTATCTGAATCTACAAACTATAACAGATGTGCAATATGTGAAAAGGGCCATTATCAAAAAGGGGCCATTATCATGAAAAGGGCCATTATTACAAAATGTCCATTATCATGAAAAGACCCATTATTGCAAAAAAGGGGCCATTATCATGAATAGACCCTGTTATTGTAAAAAGGGCCACTATCATGAATAGACCCATTATTGCAAAATGGCCATTATCCTAAAAAAAGGCCATTTATCACATATGCGGACAATGATGACCCAGACCAGTATTGGTAGTAACACAGTCTGATCAGGGGCTTTGTTGCCTGCTTACATAAATCACTGATTATTGTAGAATATACTAACAAAGGAGGCCCCATCACATTGTACAGACGGGCCGCTCTTTGTAAGCCTATGGCATACTGGCCCTTTTTTTGCAGTTTGCATCAACAAAACAGGGAAGATTGTCAGTGGTGGTATGAGCTTTCAGTGTTCTCATACTGCTTTATGTATGTTTTCCTGTGGCTTCACAGGTCTAAAGGTGGGTATCAGGTAAATATTTTTCTTATTTCTTCACAAAAATGTATGTTGTGGTACTCATTATAAGCCTTTCGGCAAGGCATTTCTAATGAGTACCACCAACATGTTTTTGTGGAAAAATTAGAAAAAAAATATCAATAGTTTTCTGAAGAAAAAAAAGCATCTTATCAAGAGCTAGGAGCTTGGCTCAGTTTTGCTCTTAACACATTGTAGTCTGGAGACCCCCAAAAGGTTCATTGGCAAACAGTGCAGACCCAGATCAGACGCCACATAATGCAGCATCCGATCAGGGTCTCCACTGTTTGCAAATACAAATGTAGTTTAGCCATTTTTCTCTAGGAATATCTAAATCTCATAGTCGCATTACCTAAAATTGAAAATGGACTCTTCCAATATATAGTGTGGGTCGATTCCACTTTTCCAAGAAAATATTTTTCATATCTTCATGAAAACATCTGTGTCAAAAAAAACTTCTGGGCCCGGTTGTTCAAAGCGTCGTTAGCTTAACGAGCTCGTTAAGGGTCATTTCGTTAACTGTTCTAGCGGATTCAATACACAATATTCTGATATTTTTTGCTGAAAAAATGTGAGTAGCTTTTGCACTGCAAAAGCTACTCACATTTTTTCAGCAAAATATTTCAGGATATTTGCGTATCACTCGATGTAAATTTTAACGCATCGTTAACTAACGACATCGTTAGCTTTGAACAACTGGGCCCTGCTCTCAATAAGGCGTTTTGGTGTTGTTGTTGTTGTTGCTTTCAACCAAAAAGTAAAAACATTTTTCTTACTGCTCCATGAAAACATATTTTGTTGCTTCTTCCTGGAATTGCTTGGTGTTTTCATGGGGAATAAAGGGAAAAACCAATATCTTTTTGGCTGAAAAAATAAAATAAAATAAAACAATGTCAGAAATTTATTTGACATATATTTGATATCATTTGATATATCAATTCAAACTCAACAGGCTTAAGCTATTTTAAATTAATCTGATTGAGCAGCCTAAATATTTCACAAAGTTCATACAGAGCACAAGTCATAGTTCTGTATAAGAGAATTCAGACATATTTTTTCTTAAATCTCCACAAAACAATATGGTCAGTGGGGTGCTTCTAATGAGTAACCACAAAAAATGGTTTTGTAGAAAAAATAAGGAAAAAAAAATGTCATTTTTTATGAAAAAAAGCAACCTAGCTGGAACTATGATAAGCATGGGTCAATTTGTGGAAAAATTGTACTATAATTAGCCTAGATACATGCCATAACTTTTCCGTATTTATCCTAAAATTTTAACAAATCCATGTAATCGCTTGGTAATATGCTGGCATATTGGCACATTGTTTAGATCCTGATCAAACTGCTCCTTTTGGGAGCAGTCTGGCCCCAAGGTTATAAAACTTTTTTCATGCTCAACTCAGCTGAGCATGAAATTTGTCCTCTTAATAAATCTCAAATAACTAACAATTCTAAATTCTTTCTTGCTAAATATAGCTGAGCATGAAAATTTCTCTGCTAATAAATATGAAAATGCCAACTTGGCATTTTCATATTTATTAGCAAAGAAATTTTCATGCTCAGCTGAGTTGAGTATGAAAAACGTTGTATAACCTCAGGGCCTGATAGCTCCAGGTAAGATGTTTTTCCAGCCCCAATCTATAGATATTTTCCTGATTATTCCACAATAATGTATGTTGTGGTAATCATTATAAGTGCCTCTGTGAGACACTTCTAATGAGTATTCAATTCACAACATCTGTGACAAAAACAAATGCTGTTAGTACTCATTAGAAGCACCCCACTGAGACACTTCTAATGAGTACCCATAACGTTTTCATGAAGAAATAAGTAAAATAATTTTCTTGATACCCCAATTATCTTGAATTATGTCTGATCAAGCCCTGCATCATTTTCTGAGCCAATTCTGTCCAAATATTTAGGGTGAACAGTCTAATCACAGACTTCTTTGTCCATATATTTATATAAAAGTATCTACAGCAGCTAACTTGTTAAGGAGGGGTATGAATTGATAATTCTAGGATATTTTTTGTTATTTCTCCATGAAAACATACATTGTGGGTACTTGTTAGAATCGCCTTGACAAGGTAATTCTAAAAAGTACCCACAATGTATGTTTTTATGGAGAACTGAAGAAAATTATCCCAGAATTATCATCAAATACTCCTTAACAAGTCCTCTGTCTACAGTGTTAGGTAAGGTCAATCTCATCAAGTCCAAGATTCTTCGAGTCTTTATATGCCCAACTGTAACAATAGTGGCTCATCAGCTGATCCAACAATTCTCTCTCATCAAGGAATTCCAGTTTCTCTATTCTGTAACATAAGTACAGTAAATGTCCTAAAATTTCAAACACTTTACTCCATACCTTTCTTGTATAAATTTTGCTTTTTATGCAGATGATTCATAAAATTCTTAGCTGAATGGCAAACACTGTAGACCCTGATCAGACTGCTCCTTTAGGAGCAGTCTGACCTGGGTCTGCACTGTTTGCATATGCCATTTCATCAGCAATTTTGGTGTACGAAATTTAAGGACATTTATCATAAACATGTATAATTCCAACTCAACAAGCTTACGCAAAATTAGTGCAATTAGATGTTTGACAGCAACACCAAAAAGGCACTTACACTTCGGACAATTCACTGAGTAGAAATTTTGGAACTATTTTTTTGCACAGATTTCTAAAAGAAGCTATTTTACTCATGTTTTCAACAAAAAAAATGCCTGAGTTGAAATTGTAAGAAATTCAGTTTCTTTTTATTACTTTTACCAATGTGTATACATCAGTGAACCACTCAAAAACTTAACATAAAGCCTACAAGGCTTTACTCAGTTTATGAGTGGTTAGTCGGCATTTACACATTGATAAAATCATTAAAAGTAATATAAGAAACCACAAACAGTATAGAAAATAACCCTGGGATAGAAATTCTTATCCTACCCAGGTTATCCTACCGAGAGTAAGATAAAAATCAAGAATTCTCACGTGTTTGATATGCACTGGTTGTAATGGACATCACTTACGCCATCGTTAAGGTTTACGTCACTGAACATAATGACATCAATAAACACCACAGTAATGTCATCTCAATATGGCAGATGTCAGCAACGGAAGTGACTTCATTATTAAGTAAAAGCACCGCAAGCATAATACCCCACCATAGCAATTATTTGTTTATGTATTAAAGTTATCGATGCGAAAATGTCTGGAAAGAAAATGACAGAGGGACAGATAACAATCCTAAACCAGATCTTGATAATATCAATGGACAGATAACAATCCTAAACCAGATCTTGATAATATCAATGCATACAGCAAGTTTAATTAAAAGGCCTTGTTATTTACTCAAGTTATTGTCCGGAAACGAACATATGGGCGTGTCTCGGGCAGATAACTCCGTAAAAATTTGACGAAATTTGCCCATTAGCAATTCCAAAACAGACCTCCTTAAGGTCAATGCATATAGCAAGTTTGGTTAAAATCCCTTGTTATTTACTCAAGTTATCGTCTGGAAACGAAAATAAAGGCGTGTCTTGGGCAGATAACTCCGTAAAAATTTGACGAAATTTGCCCATTAGCAATTCCATACTAGATCTCCTTAATGTCAATACATATAGCAAGTTTGGTTAAAATCCCTTGTTATTTACTCAAGTTATCATCCGGAAACGAAAATATGGGAGTGTCTCGGGCAGATAACTCTGTAGAAAATTTGACGAAATTTGGCCATTAGCAATCCCAAACCAGATCTCCTTAATGTCAATGCATATAGCAAGTTTGGTTAAAATTCCTTGTTATTTACTCAAGTTCTCGTCCGGAAACTAAAATATGGGCGTGTCTCGGGCAGATAACTCCGTACAAATTTGAAGAAATTTGCCCATTAGCATTCCCAAACCATATCTCCACAATATCAATGCACATACCAAATTTGGTGAAAATCCATTGATGTTTACTCAAGTTATCATCCGGAAACAAAAAATGTACAACCGACCGACGGACAGACACACGGACGCCCAACATGAAACCATAATACCCCCCCACTATTGTGTGGCGGGATATAAAAATCTATATTTAGAAATGAAAGGTGAACAAGAAAAAGAATCTTTCATGGGTGTGAGGGGTAGATAGAAAAATCCGTCCCTCGCGATCACAGTCTGGCATCACTAAGCAAGCCTCGTGATGCCAGACAGTGGTCCTCGGGATGGTTTTTTCTATCTACTCCTCACACAACGGATAGATTCTTATATTACAAATTATTATTGCATAAAAAACAGTGTCGCATGTTATTAACAGCCATGCATTAACTGGCGAAAAGCCGTGTATTAACAAGGCAATTCACATGCTGTAAATGCACGGCTACGCAACTTTCAATATGCCTGTACCGGGGCCACATAATTGCTGCCGTCATGAGATGTGTAGTGCCCGGCCCTAGAACAAGTATTGTCCGTGGAAATTGCGTTCATGAGACATCAGTGAAAAGGCGAAACAAAACAGTGCAAGAAATAACGCAAAATGTACCAAATGTTTTCAGTTTTTATGCAATACTAGCGATCGAACATGGTTTTTCAATGCATTAACATTTGCCAGGTCCCTTGGGAGGTGTTGAAAACCGCGGCCTTCGGCCTCAGTTTTCAACACCTCCCACGGGACCTGGCGAATGTTAATGCATGAAAAACCATGTGTGATTCTTATAATGAAAAGAAAAGCAACCACCTATCCCTTCCCCAAGGAGGTAATCACAGGATTCATCAAACCCAACAATAAGACAACAAACAGAATAAAACACAAAAAAAAGCCCCACAGTTACCTGCCATAAGGCCTCACTAAGAATGAACAACACTAGAACCATTTCCTTAGAAATGTCAGTAGTAAAATTGCCAGTGCATTTAAATTGACTTTACTTGCACCAACTCTAACTCTGTGTTCAAATATTGTCCACAATACATACATATAAAACAAGGCTAAAACAGTACAGAAAGCAATGTGGGCTGATTTATGCATACAATGTAGCATTAGATAAAATACAGAAAGTTTTCTGATATTTTTATTATTTCTCCATGTAAACAATGTTGCGGGTACCACTTCAAAGTGATTCCAATAACTACTCGCAATATATATTTTTGTGATGAAACAAGAATATTGGTATACACAATATATATATATATATATATATATATATATATATATATATATATATATATATATATATATATATATATATATATATATATATATATATATTATATATATATATATGTATATATTTATTTGAGTGTTCAATTCATATTTTCATAACTGCTCTGAATGCTGTGTAAAAATTTCAGCAGACAATATTTTACAGTTTTTTTTTTTATCTTTAATAGGCTACGTGGACAATTTGCATTAAGTGTCAAAGCCTATTTTTTGAGAAACAATCAGAAAAAGTTTGAGGTGATTGGATAGCAAAGAGGTATGTCTCTTGCTTGTCGCTACTGCAGTCTGGGTTTCATTCCCAGTGCTGGCATATAGCAGGGTAGTGGTCCCCCATCCATGGTCAGTGGTTTTCTCCCAGTAATGTGGTTTCCTCCACAATGCATGACCACAAAACAACAACATCCACACCTTCCATACGAGGGATGTTCGAAATGAATTGCTTATTGTCCTCTAGCTCGATATCCACGTGGGGCACGATAAAAACCAATACATATCTGTATAGGGTTATTCAATATCTACACAATGGTGTATAAATGTACATGTTAGACTAAGTGTAAGATATAAAATTTGCCATTTGAATACACGCAGTCATTGACCACTGCAGTAAAAATGGTTGGTAGAAGCGTCGACAAAAAAGATGAAATAAGGGCACATCAAAGCTCGCTCAAAACTTGGTTGTTCTTTGAAGAAGCTGATGACTGAAATTTCTACTGCTTTTGGACCTTCTTGTGTGTCTTATGACACAGTTCGGCGGTGGAAAAAGAAATTTGAGTCTGGTGTAGAGTCCATCAAAAATGCACCGAAATCAGGTAGGCCAAAATCTGCATCTCGTAAAGAAATCGTTTCCAAAATAAAGGAAACCATTGAAAGAGATGCCAGATTTACAGTTCGTGATATTGCACGAAAGGTAGGCATATCACTATTAACGGTTCACCTTATTTTGAAGAAGCATTTGAAAGTCAGAAAGTTTTCTGCTAGATGGGTGCCACATCAGTTAACTGACGAGCAAAAGAGGCAACGGGTTAAAGTGGCCAAAAAGCTGCTTCAAATGTTTCCAAAATATGACAAAAAGCAGTTTGCCAATGTCGTCACAGGTGATGAAACCTGGGTCCATTATTTTGAGCCCGTCAGAAAGGTTAGCAATAAGATCTGGGCCACTTAACACAGCAAACGCCCAATAATTGCTGAACGTTCTTTGAGTACAAAGAAGGTTTTGTATGCAATCTTCTTCTCTGGTGAAGGAGTCGCAATAAAAGTGCCAGTGAAAAAGGACAAAAGCATCACCGGAAAGTACTACATAGACGTAGTACTGAAGAAACCGAAAAAGTATTATCAGAAACGACGCCCTGCCACTGGTTTTAAACATGTCCGTCTTCTACATGACAATGCCCCAGCTCATACCTCCGCAATAGTTACGGCGTTTTTGAAGAAAGAAAAAGTAACTGTTTTGCCTCACCCCCCGTATTCCCCAGACCTTGCCCCATGTGATTTCTTTTTGTTTCCAAAATTGAAAGCATTCCTTGCTGGGCGGAAATACCAGTCCCGACAGACACTTGGATCTGCCATTCATCAGTACCTTATTACTGTGCCCAAATCAGCGTACCGTGACGCCTTCAAGAAGTGGATACATCGGCTGAAACTTTGCATTTCCAGCCACGTGGAGTACTTTGAGGGCATGAAATGAGTACTTTTGGGCTAACTTGAAATTTGAAGTCTCCAGATAGAAATAAGCAATTCATTTCGAACATCCCTCGTAAATTTTAACCCTGCTCCTGCTGAACCCAGATATACCCTGCCTTTGCAAACAGTGTAAATCCAGATCAGTTGGCTTCTGAAGAAGCCAACTGATCTGGATCTGCACTGTTTGTCATTAAGTATGTGACTTTGTATCAACAACTTGAATCAAGTAATCTGATTGGCTGAAAAGAAGTGGGCGTGACAACTTAATTTATTCAGCATGACAAAGGTTAAGTTCACTTAGCTTACTGTGTAATTAAATAATTTTTAACCATTTCAACCCTGCAGATCCAAAACAGGTTCTAGTGCAAACATAGAGGTCCTGATGGGACAGCTGTTAATAAGCTTTCCCATCAGGACCTACACTGTTTGCTCCTGTTGTTTTTAAGTTTTGAAAGAAACTTTTGTATAAGCTAAGTAAAATAAATAAAGTTTCAACTTTTCAACCCTGCAGACCAAAAACAGGTACTGGTACAAACATATAGATCTTGATGGGACGGTTCATAATGAGGACCTACACTGTTTGCTATTTTTATTTTTGTGTTTGGGTTTTGACAGATATCCCTATTTGCAACAGTGGATGTGTCCAAAAGCAAAGCGGAGAGAGTCCACTTCAGAAACACGGGGGTGAAAGGGTTAAACTAAAATGTTGACTTAGTGAGTTCATTATGTTAACCCTTATCCTGCTGAATAAATTAAGAGGCCATGCCCTTCTAAATTTTTCAGCCAATCAGATTACTTGAACCAGATTGTTGATATAATTCACATACTATATGGCAAACAGTGCAGATCCAGATCAGTTGGCTTCTCAGAAGCCAACTGATCTGGATCTACACTGTTTGCAAAGGCAGGGTAAATCTGGGTAAAGCAGGAAAAGGGTTAACACTGCTTCAAATAACTGGTCCCTGACCTTTGTACATCAGCCTGGGGTAAACTTGTTAATACATGTCTCATCTCCATGGCATCAGCTCCATCCCAACCCAGATTTGTAAATCTGAAAGAAATAAGATCAGAAATGGCATGGGATAACCTACACCAGCCTGAACAGCTACTCAGTCTGGCATAGGTCTAGATAAAAGAGGTATTCATATTAATTTTTTTCTTATATCTCAATGAAAATATTTTTCTTACCTATTTCTCCATGAAAACATATGTTGTGGTTATCATTAGAAGCACCTCAGCGAAGTGCTTCTAATGAGTACCCACATGTTTTCATGGAAACACTTCTCATAAGTACAATGTACCCAGAACACATTTTCATGAAGAAACAGGAAATTTGTCAATACTTTTCTGTTGATTTGTGTTTGTGTTGAGGCTTTACAGACTAGTCAACCAAATGGGATCATGTGGAGCGTGGTCAGTTTACCTGACCACACTTTTACAGGGCAGGATTAGTCCTCTATGCAGTTAAGCAGTAGTGTGCACATTCTTTCACCAGAAACTGACAACTGCCCTTGTTGAATCAGTGAAGGGACAGAATGACTGTAGAAAATATTTCATGATCAAATCTCCACGAAAGAATGTTGCCGACCCAGCAACCTCCTGATCACAAGTAGGACACGCATCCAAATGAGCCACCTACTTTTCTGTTCAAAAAAGTGCCTTATCTGAGGTTGTTATGATGTATGTAAACAGCAATAGTTTGCACATCTATTCAGTCTGGCACAGCTCTAGATAAGAGTAGCATCCATATTAAAACATGTTTTTGTGGAGAAATAGGAAAAAATACACCAAAACCTCTTTATAACCTATTGATGGGATCCAAAACAAGAATAATGTTAGCTAAACAACCCTGTTGTATCTAAAATGAAATGTATAGATTATATAGAAAAATGACCACAAATGGTCATTTTTCTATGTAATCTATACTTTTTTGTTTATATAAAACTGTATAAACTATAAAGAAAAATGGTCATACGGTCATTAAAATGGTCATTTTTCTACTTATTCTATACATTTTTGTTTGGATACAATAGTTTTAGGGTCCACCTTTTCAATACTTTATGGTACAAAAAAAAAAACAACACTTTTCCTAGCTCTATGGTCTGGTCAGGACCTATGTGTTGAAAATAACTGCTAACCATGCCGTTTGTTTGTGTTGAGGTTTTACGGCCCAGTCAACCCAATGGGATCATGTCGAGCGCGGTCAGTTTACGTAACCACACGTTTACTGGGCAGGCTTAGTCCTCTAAGTGGTAAACCAATATTGTGCACATTCTTTCGCCAGAAACTGACAACTTCCCTTCTTGAATCAGCGGAAGGGAGAGAATGACCATAGAAAATATTTCACGATCAATCTCCACGAAAGAATGTTGCCGACGTCGGCGGGGGTTGAACCCGCAACCTCCTGGTCTCCAGTCGGATGGCGCATCCAACTGAGCCACCGAGGCCGGCGCTAACCATGCCGTATCAGTACTTTCTAGAATGAAGGGAAGTAGGGAATCCTGACAAATACTTGTCTTATTTCTCCATGAAAACTTGTTGTGGGTACTATTTAGAGTTGGCTTGCCAGTGTAATTCTAAAAAGAACTCACATTTTTGTGGAGAAATATGTTGTTGGTAAGTGTACTCAATAAAAGGTGAGCCTCATTAGAAATCATAACATTTTCATTTAAACATATCTTGTAGGAACTCATTATAAATGTATTGGAAAGCCAATTCTAATGAGTATCATAAGATATGATTTGGTGCAAAAATAACAAAAAAAAAAAATCATTAATCTCATGGAATGGATAGCCTAGACTTCAATGCAAAGGAGGCAACTCTGTCAAAACTGTTTTTCCCTTCTGAGAGGGATCCACTCCTTTTAGACTAGACTCCCTTTCAGAAGGGGCATGGTGTGCAGGAAAGCAAACAGTCACAAAAGTTGTCTCCCTTGTGCAACATGGCAGAAATCAACCAACTGTAAGCAGTGTGTGTGTGTGTGTGTGTGTGTGTGTGTGTGTGTGTGTGTGTGTGTGTGTGTGTGTGTGTGTGTGTTTTTGAAAACAGCACCCAATCTAGATGATGATGATGATTTAGCATTTTTCATTGCTTTCAGCATTATTTAAATGATACTGAGACGATGAAGTTGCGACAATGAAGGCTCTGTGCAATGAAGCAGCCTACAGTCATGAGCTAAAAGGGATGCTAACCGAGGACGACATGATCAGAAATCAAAAGCACTAGGATGCTTCACCTTCAGATCTAGCTCTGCCTTATTAAGTAGCCACTGCTTTTAAAACATGCATAAAATGATACATCACTCTACCTGTCAATCTGTGATTTTAGTGAGGTACAATACTCAGTGTGTAAAACACATTCCCTGGCACGAAGATTGTCCATCATTATCTGCCCAAACTTGTCAAGCATGTTCACCTGAAACCAGTCAAAACAGATGAAGAAGTGTTTCACCATTTACCATATTTACCATAGCTCCAGATAAGGCACTTTTTTCGACCAAAAAGTATTAATAATTTTCTTATTTCTCCACAAAAACATATGTTGTGGCTTCTCATCAGAAGCACCTTCTAATGAGTAACCACAATATATGTTTTCTTTGAGAAATAAGAAAAATATATACCTGGATAATCTTATCTGAAGCTATAATATTGATACTGATATTCTTCTTCTTTTATTTCTTTGGATACTTTTCTTTCTTCGCCATATAAATACACCTTAGAATCACCACCTCAAGGCAATTTTATGGTATGTTTCATGGAGATGATTCTAATGAGAACCAACAACATACAAGACTGGAGGAATAAGAAAATTATTCACACACACACACACACACACACACACACACACACACACACACACAAACCACACACACATACAGTCTACTCGTTATCTCGACCTCGCTTATTTCGAATAACCGCTTATCTCGAAGTAAAAATCTGGTCCCTGTTCTAACATGGATAGCTAACAACAGGTATCAAAATATTGTGGAAAAGAGGAGAAACTGCTCCTAAGGAGCAGTTTCTCCTCTTTTCCACAATATTTTCAATATATCTCTTAACTTCAGGAGTCAAATTACATATTCATTTATTAAATGTGGTTATTCGATTTATTGTTTTCCTTAACTATGAAAATCTGATATGTCAAGGTACGGATATCTCGAAGTGTTTCAGAGAGTCCCTTGGAATTCGAGATATCGAGAGTCGACTGTATATAAATAATTTGAAAATTATTTGCACTTATCTTTTATTATGCCAAACCTTTTTTTTTTTCCTGGAAAATATAAAAAGACATATTGGGCACACTGATAGCTCAGTCAGATGCACTTTTGGCTCATGACTAACTACATACGAGGGTGAGTCAATAAGTAACCAGCCTATCCCATTTCCGATGGACCGAGACGGTCACGATTTTCATGCTTTGTTTCAATATATGTTTTATACATGGGTACAAAATTGCACACGTATCGAGTCATTCTTTAATAAGATATTGAATGTCAAACATGGCTAGTGATGCAAAGGCATGCTTTTCATCTAAAGTTGAGTACCGTGCTGTAATTCGGTACTTGTATTTAAAAGGTAAAACAGGCAAGGAAATATCAGGCAAGTTAGCCGATGTTTATGGGTCTTCTGCACCATCTTATGCTCAGGTTAAATTCTGGGTAGGGGAATTCAAACGCGGCAGAACGTCTTTAGAAGATGAAGTCAGGTCTGGACGCCCACTGGATGCCACCGACGAAGAAATGTGTATGAAAGTTTGGGATCTGGTATACTCTGATAGGCGAATTCAGGTGGAAGAAATAGTGCAGGCATTAGGCATTTCACATGGTAGCGTTTCAACAATCTTACATGATTGTTTAGGTATGCGCAAGCTAACAGCCCATTGGGTCCCAAAATCCCTTAGTGATGAGCAAATGGCAACCACAGCATCGGTATGCAGTGCCTTGTTGAAGCGTTTTAGGTCAAAAGATGATTTTCTTTTGCGTCTGGTGACTGTAGATGAGACTTGGGTTCATTATTATGAGCCAGAGAATAAAGCTCAGAGTTGTCAGTGGGTAAGGCCTGGGTCCCCGAGGCCAAAGAAGTTCAAGACGCAACAACCATCTGCTGGCAAGGTGATGGCCACAGTATTTTGGGACGCAAAAGGCGTTATTATGTTGGACTTTTTACCCAAGAGAATTACAATAACTGGAGTGTACTATGCAAACTTGTTAGACCAGCTGAGAACCGCCATCCGTGAAAAACGCCGAGGTAAACTCTCTAAAGGTGTTTTGCTGCAACAGATCAACGCTAGAGCACACTTGCAAAGTTGCAATGGATGCTGTAGAGCGAAACGGGTATGAATTAATACCACATCCTGCCTATTCGCCTGACCTAGCTCCTAGCGACTTCTTCCTATTCCCAAACTTGAAAAAAATATATCCGTGGACTTCATTTCCGGTCTGATGAAGAAGTCGTGACAGCAGTTGAGGTGTGAGTCAATGGAAAGGACCCTGATTTTTCAGTTCTGGGCTGATGGCACTTGAACACCCTTGGTCTAAGTGCATCACACTAGAGGGCAATTACATCGAAAAAGAAGAGGTGGATTTCAACTGGAAATAAGTTAGGCTGGTTACTTATTGACTCACCCTCGTACCTCTACCATACAGGTTCAAACCACACTAGCAAAAGTATCGAGTGGTGAAAAAATATCAATAAATAACCTGTCCAGTATGTACCAGTTATCTGACTGTCACAGGGTATTTCCCAGCCAATCTGCTGAGAACTGCTCTGGCTTTCCCTCAGCACTAGACAATTGGTGTCTTTTGAAGCAGAAATGCTTAGTCTATATCTGTCCCCAGTAAGCATGTCTTTTGCTGCAATTCCCATTTTAGTCCGGAAACCCCAAAGTGCAACAGGCAAAGAGTGCAGGCCAAGATCAGATGCCGCTCAGGGTCTACAGTGTTTGCATTAACTACAGGAATTTTCATAAAACATAGTACACATTAATTTCTTTATAACATGATTTGTTATAACACGGTTTTGGATACAACACGGTTCAAAGATGGATCCTAAAAATGTATAGATTATATAGAAAAATGACCATAAATGGTCAATTTTCTATATGATCTATACATTTTTGTTTGGATATTACATGGTTGTATAACTAACAAGGTTTATACTTTGGACCCCAACAATAGTGTTATTAAGAGGTTGTGGTGTAATAAAAAAAAAACTAATCAGACACCCTGCTGTTGCGGTAGAACTTGAAGAAGAGTCCACTCGATGTAAAGGGTTATGGAAATACGGGCATTTTTTACACACAAAAATATCCTTTAACAAGAGGGCCGAGATGGCCCTGTATTGCTCACCTGATTACCAGATAAATTGGACTTTTGGTTCAGGAGAAGAAGTGCAAAATAGATTTCCAAGACAGCAGCCATGGCAGCCATCTTGGATTTCCCATCGGAACGATTTTAGCTCATTTTTATCTTCAAGTCACCCTGATGCTTCCTACTAAGTTTGGAGTCAATTGGTCATTCAGTTCAGGAGAAGAAGCTTAAAATAGATTTTTAAAGATGGCAGCTGTGGTGGCCATCTTGGATTTCTGATCATTTTAGCTATTTTAATCTACTAGTCACCCAAATGCTTTCTATCAAATTTCAAGACAATCCACCTTTTGTTTCAGAAGAAGAAGCAAAAAATAGATTTTCAAGATGGCGGCCATGGCAGCCAGCTTGGATTTCCCATCGGAACAATTTTAGCTATTTTCTATCTACAAGTCACCCAAATGCTTTCTACCAAGTTTCATGTCAACTGACCTTTCGGTTCAGGAGAAGAGGCAAAAAATAGATTTTCAAGATGGTGTCCATGGCATCCATCTTGGATTTCAAATCAGAACAATTTTAGCTATTTTTTCTCTACAAGACATCTTGATGCTTCCTACCAAGTTTCAAGTCAATTGACCTTTCAGTTCAGGTGAAGAAGCGAAAAATAAATTTTCAAGATAACAGCCACGGGGCCATCTTAGATTTCTCATCAGAACAATTTTAGCTATTTTTGATCTACAAGTCACCCTGATGCTTCCTACCAAGGTCCAAGTCAATTGGCCTTCCGGCTCAGGTGAAGAAGGGAAAAATAGATTTTCAAGATGGCGGCCACGACAGCCATCTTGGATTTCTGATCAGGTTGATTTTAGCTATTTTTGATCTACAAGTCACCCCGATGCTTCCAACCAAGTTTCAAGTCAACTGGCCTTTCAGAAAGGATAGGGGAAGAAGCTAAAAATAGATTTCAAAGATGGCGGCCATCTTGGAGTTCCAATAAGAACGATTTTAGCTATTTTTTTCTACAAGTCACCCTGATGCTTCCTTCCAAGTTTCAAGTCGATTGGCCTTTCAGTTCAGGAGAAGAAGCGAAAAACAGATTTTCGAGATGACGGCCATGACAGATATCTTGGATTTCCCATCGGAACAAATTTAGCTATTTTCTATCTACAAGTCACCCAAATGCTTTCTACCAAGTTTCATGTCAACTGACCTTTCGGTTCAGGAGAAGAGGCAAAAAATAGATTTTCAAGATGGTGTCCATGGCATCCATCTTGGATTTCAAATCAGAACAATTTTAGCTATTTTTTCTCTACAAGACATCTTGATGCTTCCTACCAAGTTTCAAGTCAATTGACCTTTCAGTTCAGGTGAAGAAGCGAAAAATAAATTTTCAAGATAACAGCCACGGGGCCATCTTAGATTTCTCATCAGAACAATTTTAGCTATTTTTGATCTACAAGTCACCCTGATGCTTCCTACCAAGGTCCAAGTCAATTGGCCTTCCGGCTCAGGTGAAGAAGGGAAAAATAGATTTTCAAGACGGCGGCCACGACAGCCATCTTGGATTTCTGATCAGGTTGATTTTAGCTATTTTTGATCTACAAGTCACCCCGATGCTTCCAACCAAGTTTCAAGTCAACTGGCCTTTCAGAAAGGATAGGGGAAGAAGCTAAAAATAGATTTCAAAGATGGCGGCCATCTTGGAGTTCCAATAAGAACGATTTTAGCTATTTTTTTCTACAAGTCACCCTGATGCTTCCTTCCAAGTTTCAAGTCGATTGGCCTTTCAGTTCAGGAGAAGAAGCGAAAAACAGATTTTCGAGATGACGGCCATGACAGATATCTTGGATCTCCCACCGGAACAATTTTAGCTATTTTTGATCTACAAGTCATCCTAATGCTTCCTACCGAGTTTCAAGTCAATTGGCCTTTCCGTTCAGAAGCAAAAACTAGATTTTCCATCTTGGATTTCCAATCTGAACGATTTTCGCAATTTTTGATCAACAAGTTATCCCCATGCTTCCTACCAAGTTTCAAGTCTATTGGCCTTTCAGTTCAGGAGAAGAAGCTAAAAATAGATTTTCAAAGATGACAGCCATGGTGGCCATCTTGGATTTCTAACCGGAATGATTTCAGCTATTTTTGATCTACAAGTCACCCTGATGCTTCCTACCAAGTTTCAAGTCAAATGGCCTTTTGGATCAGAAGAAACGAAAAACAGATTTTCAAGATGGTGGCCATCTTGGATTTCCAATAGGAATGATTTTAGCTCTTATTGTTCTACACCCCCATGCTTCCTACCAAGTTTAAGGTCAACTGGCCTTTCGATTCAGGAAAAGTGAAAAATAGATTTTCAAGATAGCCACCATGGGGGCCATCTTAGATTTGCGATCAAAATGATTTTAGCTATTGATCTACAAGTCACCCCAATGCTTCCTACTAAGTTTCAAGTCAATTGGCCTTTCGGTTCTGGAAAAGAAGCAAAAAATAGATTTTCAAGATGGCCGCCTCAGTGGCCATCTTGAACTTCTGATCCAAACAACTTTAGCTATTACTGATCTACAAGTCACCTCGATGCTTCATACAGAGTTTTAAGTCAATTGGCCTTTCAGTTCTGGAGAAGAAGCAAAAAATAGATTTTCAAGATGGCCACCAGGGCGGCCATCTTGGATTTCGGATCAGAACAATTTCAGCTACTTTTGATCTACAAGTCACCCTGATTCAGAAGAAGAGAAAAATAGATTTTCAAGATGGCAGCCACCTTGATTTCTAATCGGAACTATTTCAGCTATTTTTGATCTACAAGTCACCCTGATGCTCCCTACCAAGTTTCAAGTCAATTGGCCTTCCGGTTCAGGAGGAGAAACGAAAAATAGATTTTCAAGATGCAGCCATCTTGGATTTCCATTCGGAACGATTTTAGCTATTTTTGATCTACAAGTCACCAGATGCTTCCTACAAAGTTTCCAGTCAATTGGCCTAGGGACTGTAGGAAGAGTAGGCTTTTAAAGCAAATTGTTGATGCCCCATGATGGATGACAGACAAGGACAATGCACAACGGTTATTGACCGATTACACTAGCTCATCTTGAGCACTTTATGCTCATGTGAGCTAATAAGAGTTAGTTTGTTCTTACCTGTTCGTAATTCACAAAAAGCACTGACTGAAAATGATCTGCTATCCATTTTAACAGTTCATCAGTTTTACTCTTCTCTATATAAACTAAGACACATTCGGCAATAAAAATGGTTGGCACAGAATAGTCAATATCACATTCTTTCAGTTTATGTTCCAGTTCACTCAGATTTTTCAGATTTGCCGCCACTAAATGGTAATCTTTGCCATGCAAGTCTGTCGTACTTAACTTTATTTCACCATCTGTGAATATAATATGAACTATAATGTAGCTATTGATAAGTGGCTGTATCAGGTACATAGCTCTTGATCAGATGCTTTTTTGATCCAAAAGTATTGATATTTTTCTTATTTCTCCCCAAAAATGTGTATTGTGGGTACTCATTAGAAGCACTTCAGCAAGGCACTTCTAATGAGTACCCACAATACATGATTTTGTAGAGAAATAAGAAAAATATTCACATGATACCCACTCTTATCTAGACCTATGAGGTACATATTTTTTTTCTATTTCTTCATGAAAACATATGTTGTGGTTACTCATTAGAAGTGCCTCATCAGTACAACATTTGTCACAGAGAAATTAGAAAAATATCAATACTTTTTGGTTGAAAATGTTGCTTATCCGGAGATATATCCACAATGTAAAAAAAAAAAAAACATTCAAACATGCATGTACGTTGAAGACTCAAGTCAGGCTGTGCATTGGCACATTCTGATAGGAGTCTTTGTCAGATGGACAATCAAAAATCCATGACTTCAGATGGACAGCAAAGACTCTGATCAGACTGTGTAGATTCATCTTGTCTCTGAATAAACTTGTGTAGCTATTTGAGCCTTGGTGAGTCAAGATGGCACAGATGTATCATAAGATGCATTATCCAGGACTGGAGTTCATGTAGTGTAAGACATAATAATAGATCACTTTAACCCTACAGATCATTTCTGTAGGTGTAAAATTTATCCAACAGAGCAGTTCATGTAGTGTAAGACATAATAAAAGATCACTTTAACCCTACAGATAAAGTCATTTCTGTAGGTGTAAAATTTATCCAACAGAGCAGTTCATGTAGTGTAAGACATAATAAAAGATCACTTTAACCCTACAGATAAAGTCATTTCTGTAGGTGTAAAATTTATCCAACAGAGCAGTTCATGTAGTGTAAGACATAATAATAGATCACTTTAACTGTACAGATAAAGTCATTTCTGTAGATGTAAAATTTATCCAACAGAGCAGTTCATGTAGTGTAAGACATAATAAAAGATCACTTTTGCCATACAGATAAAGTCATTTCTGCAGCTGTAAAATTTATCCAACAGTGCATTTCATGTAGTGTAAGACATAATAAAAGATCACTTTAACCGTACAGATAAAGTCATTTCTGCAGTTGTAAAATTCTGTGGTTTTTTATCTCAAAAGTAATTTAAAAAAAAATCTGCAGATTTCAAAGAAATACTTCACAACTTCTTTATAACTCTTGTGGGAATTCAAAGCAAAAAACATGTTACTATGTTGTACCCAAACCAAAGTATATTAACCATACACTATATTCTATGCATTTTTGTTTGGCTACAACATTTTAGAGTCTAACTTTAAATGGTGTTATATCTGAAGCCATGCTGTAATAAACTGTATTATAAAAAAAGGTTCCTGAGTTAACATTCTATTAGAAATTTAAAACAGTACAATAAAAATTAAATAAATACAAATACTGAAAAGGTTTGAAGAAGACATTCTTTTAATGACATTTTTCAGTAAGGCCAAACAAAACAAATATGTGTGTTTAGGATAACAGTTTAGAAAAAAGTAGGTAGGATAAGTAGGAACTTTTTTTTTTACATTTTTTATGAAGGATTATACCATAATTACCAGATGTATTTAGAATTAGCACCATAATTCACATAAAAATTTTACCAAGTCTGTTTGACTGCCCTTTGAGGTATGTAAAAGTAATGATAGAAAAGCAAACAGTGTAGACCATGATCAAACTTTGATCTGGGTCTACACTGTTTGCCAATACTTACTTTTCAGACTATTTAGCATAAATATTTTATCCCAGTAACACCTTTTAAAAAAAAAAAAAAAAAAAAACAGAAAAAAAACAAGAACAGAAAAAATAAAATTGCTCGCTTTCAACATGAAAATTAGGTAGGGTAGGGTTACCCTAAACAAACATATTTTTTTATTTGGCCTAAAAGGAAATGGACACACTTTCAGGGAAGGCACGTCTATAAGAATTGTTTTTGTCTGCCTTTTGAAACGGGGCCAACTCCAACAGAAAAGAATTCAATCTCTTTGGAAGCAGACTCCTTTTCAGAAAGGTCTTTGTGGGTGAGCAGAAAAGCAAACAGTAAGTCACCATTATAGTTGTACCCTTTGCAAGAGTGGTGGAAAATTTATTTAGTGTTCCTATCTTTTAATATAAGAAATTTATACAACATTTTTGGGGTCTATGTTTATACTGTGATGTATCCAAAATTCTGCCATAAAGAGCCATGTTATGATGGGATTCCTGTGCTTTGGTTGACAAAAGCATTTTATCTGAGTTATACCATACCTTCACTGGAAATGTTCTCGAGGAGGATCTTCCCCCTTCTAATGTGTGCTATCTTCATGGAGGTGACAGCGGAGAAATCAACTTCAATAAAAGATGCTGGATTCAGACCCTCGTCTTTAAGGTTCCAATATAAGGTATCAAAACCTGCCCCTAAACTCACAACCTGACAGGCTTTGGAAGTCAACTGAAATAAATTATTAATTACCATATTTGATCTAATTACCACACTGAGCACTAAGGTTTTTCAAATTACAGGTATTACTGGAAAAACATAGGTAAAATAGCCATCTAATAAGGGCACACAATACAAAAATCAGCAGAGGACTTTATGACAGGCGTATTTAATGATGTGTATGCAATATATTTCTTCTGAAAGTGTATGTTGTGAGTACTCATTTGAAACACCTCGACTTGCTATATATTTCTTCTGAAAGCGTATGTTGTGGGTACTCATTTGAAACACCTCGACTTGCAATATATTTCTTCTGAAAGCATATGTTGTGGGTACTCATTTGAAATACCTCGACTTGTCAAGGCATTGCAAATGAGTACCCACACCATATGTTTTTATTTGAGTACCCACAACATATGCTTTTATAGAGAACCAGATAACTTGAAGTACAGGGATGGTAATCAGAAATGCTTGACAGTACACTTATACAGATAGGTCAAACACAGTATATTAACTAATCAGAGATTATTCATAGGTTTCAGTTATTTTCTTTTGTCATCAGCCTCATCTTTGTTCCATCCTGTTTGGTGCCTTTTTCTTGTATTTGTTCTGTCCTCCTTAGCTTTGTGATCACTTCCCTTGTGGAAGAGGGAGTCAGTCGCTTAATAGCTAGCCATTTTGCTATATGTTCCAGCTGTGCATGATATTCCTGTGATTCAAACTTTCTCCTGGTATTGGAGGTAGATAGCTATCTGTGCTTGTAGGACTTCTTATTTTTCAATTCATTTATTTTTTTTTTTTCAGTGAAATATTAACCCTTGTCCTGCTGAATAAATTAAGATGCCAGGACCACTTCTAATTTTCAGCCAATCGGAACACTTGATCTGGAGTTTTGCTATAAAGTCACATACTAAATGGCAAACAGTGCAGACCCAGATCAGTTGGCTTCTTCAGAAGCCAACTGATCTGGATCTACACTGTTTGCAAAGGTAGGGTATATCCGGGTTCAGCAGGACAAGGGTTAAGTCTATTTGAAACTAAGGATGAACACAGCAAAAGACTCAAGAATGAACATTAAAAGAGGCCACTATGGGCCTCAATAACTGAGTACAAGTTGACCCCAGTGCTTGCCTTAAGGGAAGTCTGGGAGTCAGAAATTGCCCTGGGACTTCCAAAAATCAATGCCAGGAAGTCTGGGACTCCCAACTTTTAAAGATATTTAGTCATTTATAACAAAAATTTAGAATGAATTTATGTGTTATTTTAGCTTAAGAATGACAGGTTTACTCCAAAATGAGAGTTTAAGAATATTGAGGTTGAAATTCTGAAAGTGAGTGCAAAAACTTGATCACCAGGACTTCCAGATATTGGAGCTAGGAAGTCCTGGGACTTCCTGATTTTGACAGTTAGTGCAAGCACTGTTGACCCTATATTGAAATACACAAAATGGAAATAAGAAACATGGATAGTCTGTGTCCTTTTAAAGCACCAGTCATTTCTAACCATTGGCCAACCCACTCCCACCACTGGGTTAGGAAAGTGAACAGGTGAATAGAGGGGAAAAGTAATGTTTTTCATTTCTGCATTGTCCCCACAGTGCTGGGATTATAACTTAGAAGCCCAAATCAGTGGCACCTGTTCAGAATCCCAGGGATTGGCAACAAAGAACAGGGGCTTTACGATATAATGTCTGTCTCCACATTGCAGAGCTTCAAGTCGGGCACTGTAAGACAAAGCCACTATTCCCACATATCCAATGGGGGTATGGGGATGGGGATAGGGCATGGTTACAAATGACTGGTACATAAGCATTCTAGCAAATTAACAAAATGGCTTCAACCTGGATTTGATACCTTCATTTATTAGCCAACCAAAGATGTAAGATGACGAAAAAGAAGTTACCCAATGTCATAACGAGGGTTGAGCGCAAGACTATCGTAAGTCAGATGATTGTTTTTCCCCAAACCTAATCTCCTCACCATGAAGGCGTTATGAAGATTACAACATTTCTTTCTGTAAACAATGAAAATTTAGGTGCCATTGCTCGTATGAGCAATGGCACCTAAATTTGCATTGTTTACAAAGGGGTCCAAGTTGCCCCTAAACAAGGGTTTCAAAAATACGTTTGAGTTACCATAGTCTTGCGCTCAACCCTCGATAATGGAGCAGGAAAAGGTGCAAAGAAGAGCTGCCAGATTTGTGATCTTCAATCATAGTTACAGCCCTGGCAGCATGACAAAAATGTCATTTGATGCGTCACTGTAACCAATTCAGATTCTGTCTTCTGGCCCAGTATCAGACCCCAGACACTTCAAAACCTGAAATCTTGGATTAGTATTAAAAGAACCACTAACCATATTACAAGGGCTGATTCACAGGGAGTTTGCAGGGTTCAGTCAAACCCCCTTTGATTTATTTTTATCATATCATCATAATCGGATTTTTGATTAACAAGCAGGTACAGGGGCAACATCCACATCAGTGGGCCCCCTTCCAGATAGCTGGCTTGCTGCACGCATGGCAGATCTCACACCAGACCTCCAGGCATGTCTGTCATGAGCTTTGATGGCCGAGAGCTTCCACTCTCTGCAAACCGTCTCTGTCAGCTGCTTCCATGTCATCTTGGGCCTCCCAGGCCCACGCTTTCCATCAAACTGTATGTCATAGGCTGTCTTGACTGCACCCCGCTGGAGCGTTCCACATGTCCATACCATCTGAGTCTCCTCTCCTTCAGAATTAGGTCCAGATCCTCAATGACAAGCCCGGCAAGTAGCTCATTGGACCTGGTGGTGACAATGTCTTGCAGCCTGACATTGCAGATCTGTCTGATCGTTGCCCTGTCATTTCGCTGCAGACTTCGGATGTTTGGCTTTGTCAATGGCCAAGTCTTGCTGGCATGGAGCATTGCGCTCCACACACGGCCACATGTTTTGAAAGAGAGGTGGAGTGAAGAGAGAACTGGTAGCAGATCCTTGAACTTCTTTCAGGTGGTTTTCACATGTGTTGTGGTTGAAAGTTCACAGCCACCTGCTGCTGAGAGCATGTTTCCTAGGTAGCAAAAGGAAGCTACCACCTCAAGCTTGTCAGGTCCAACCTGGACTTCCTTCTGTGGTCAGCCATCCAAGGGGCCCGCAGTTCCCCGACACCTTGTACATCTGTAGTCAGGGTCTTTTGTCAAGCGCTTGAGCCCATTGCATTTTTTGTGCACCCAGTGCTAGCAGCCATTGCAGAAGATGCTGTTGCTGCCCACTCCAGTGCGACAGACGGCACATGGAAACTCGCCTGAACTTTGCAGGAGGTCCAGTCCAATACCACAGCTCATGATCTTTGTTTTTCCAGCATTTACTCTCAGTCCTTCCTTCTCCATTGCTTCTTTCAAAGTCAAGAGCCTCCTGACACATTCTGCAAGCGATTCAGCGATGTTACTAAGGTCATCGTCATAGAGGTCCTCCCAGGGGACCCCAGAGCGGAACTCTCGTGATAAGGCTTCAAGCATAATAATGACGAGCAGCGGGCTGAGTACTGATCCTTGGTGAACACCAACCTTCACTTCAAACTCTTCACTGTACCCCTCACCAACACAGACATGGCTCCGCACATTTGCATACATCCCCTGCATCAGTCGCACAATCCACTCTTCCACACCAAGTTTTCTCAGCGCCTACCAGATGATTTTCCAAGGTACTCGATCAAACACCTTCTCCAGGTCTACAAAAGCCAAGTAGAGTCTCTTGTTGGCAGCTAGATACTTCTCTTGCAGCTGCCTGACAACAAAGATTGCGTCTGTAGTGCCTCTGCCTGGGACGAAGCCAAACTGGGAATCGTCGACTGACATCAACAGTCTGATGAGGCCGTCCACATCAATCCTCTCCAGGATTTTCATAACCTGCTCTGTCAGCTTGAGACCACAGTAGTTGCCCCTTTCCAATGCATCACCCTTTCCCTTGCAGAGGCAGACAATGAAACTCTGCTCCCAGTCAGAGGGTACCTTACCATCACGAATGATTGCAGCTGCGAGGTCACTAATCATGGAGGTGCCCATGTCCCCGCTGCTCATATCATCTCCACCACTATGCCTGATGGGCCCGGTGCTTTGCCAGCCTTCATCTGTGAGATAGCCTTCTTAACCATATCAATGGTTAAGACTAACTTTGTGGAAAAGTTTGGATAGATTTGATAAATCTGGGATACTGTATTTACCATAAATATAGAGACAATCGGCATGGACCTTTTCGAGCAAAAGAAACACTAAAAAGTCATGAAATCCACCATTTTGTCTCATTGGGTGGAGGTGATAACCTTGGTTTTCTTTGCCTACAGTAACCAAATTTTAGCTGGAACATTTAAAAGAATATGTTTAGATTCATTAAATCCTAATAAAGGGCAGAAGAACACCTTATTCCCTCTTACCAAAAGTAATCGCTTTTTAAATATCTTAACAATTTTTCAAGTTTTGTCAGTTGATAAATGATTAATCTACAACAATAAAAACCAAGAAAGGTACCTCCTTGGAGGGAAAGCCATGGCGGCTGTGACATCAGCCCGTTTGTCCTTATCACACCTTTATTATACTTCTCTTCAACAGGTCCATTTTAGACTCACTGTAATACCAATGAATGTGTGTAAAATTGCTGAATGAGTGGCATATAGTGTAGACCCTGATCAGATGCTGCATTCTGTGTCATCTAATCTGTATCTACACTGTTTGCTCAGCCTCAGGCCTACTGTCCTTTTGACATTTCTTGGAAAGACGTTTTTTGCTTGGCGTTTTATTTTAAATGAAAATCTTTTGTTCTGACTGACCATATCTTATCAGAAACCAGTTGTCTTTTCTATTTCTGTGTTTTGTTCTCAAATATTTACACTAAAATTAAATTTATGGCCAAAAGTTGGTCTGACCTATGCAATTTCTATAGTAAAGTGATTTTTTGGAATTTTTGTCTAAGAAAATATTTTTTACTTTCCTTTGCTGAATTTGAATTATTGATGTTTCACAACAATATTGTAAAAATTTCAGAAAAATTGAACAAGCAGAACTAGTTGAAAATCTGGCTCCTAGTTACCTACCCTGCAGATTTCTGCATGATTTGGCTTCATTTTTAATATGGGAAAAAGTGAAAATATTAGATTTTTTAAAAACCAATGACTAGAATGAAATTTTTCGTACATAGATGGTTATGACAAATGGTTTTGCATTAAATCATGACAAAAGTTTGCAAATTTACTTCTGTGTAAAGCATCAAGCAAAGAACGACTTTCTGAAAGATGTCGAAAGCGCAGTAGCTACATGTCTTTCTGAATACATAGAGAACAGTGATTTGATCAAATCAAACCGGGACAACCCCTCAAAATTCATCCTGGATCTGCCCCTGATATATTAAATGTCAGTGCCACAACTCACAGATATGAATTTATCCAGAAGAACCCTCAGTCCTTTCACTCTTGCATAGTAGCCAATATTTATTTCTGGGGCATGAGACTGCTTTCCCTTTGGGGTGAAGAGCGCAATGTAAGGGTCCTTCCAGTAACCTTTCTCCACCGCAAATCTTTTGCACTGGGCTGCATCATCGTTTGTAGCTCTTACACCGTCGTCGCTTGCCATTTAGAAGGTTTCAGAGTAATGACACATGATAAATTTGAGTTTTAAGACTGCAACCTTCGAAAAATTATTTGTTTTCGTTTTTTTTTCGTATTGTCCGAGCTGGCGAACAACAGTTACCGCCCACTAACGGGGAACAAGACAATTCATCGACAAGACAACTCATCGACACGGTTTTTGGAGACAATTCATCGACACAATTGAAGACAACTCGTCGACACTTTTTGAAGACAATTCATCGACACATTATTATCTTGCAATTATACCCAAGCTGATAAAATGAAGACAATGTTTTAGCATTAAAGTGATATATATTCACGTTTATGACCAAAATAACGAATTTAGGATATTAATTCCATATTCTAACCATCATGAAATTGCATATGTAAACATCGAAGCTTCAGACGAGCCTGCTTATCCGCACAGTCTGGTCAAAAGCTTCAGTGTTCGCTAACACAAGCTATATGTCAAGCTGAAACATCAGCCTAAAATAAGAAACAACATGTGTCTTGTCAGGGTTTCCATACAGGTGTTACAAATCGACCTGCTTAGTCTCACAAGCCTTTCAAAGGTTTTTGCATCCTCGTAATCATACGCATGTACAATGAAAAGTTATTTACATGGCATTTTTAAAGAGAAAATAAAGAACCAAAGATTTTTCTTATTCTGCTCAAAACAAAACTAAGCTGCCCTGATATTAAAGTCCACTTTTACCCCTAATGTGGAATTAACCGGGGTCTTCATCACATAGGCTTATTATCTCGATGATAATTCACCGACACAATATATAAATCCTCGATGATCAGAATGGGGTATCTAAATGCAAATTGTACAAATTGTACAAATCTTGAGGCGCCATTATCCTACAATTCTAGCAGTCGTTTTATAGTACAGTACCATGGCAATCAACCTCCTAAAAGCTAGAGTACATGTAAGTCTCAGTCGGACTTTGAGACAGCTCCCCGACAGTCAAAACTTCCAATTCAGGTCTTGCGGTCATAACGTAAAATCGCCTATTCAAATGCATTGATAAAAATTTGATGATCCAATTTGATATTTTTCTTATTTCTATTCAAAATATCGATTATGGGTACACGTTTGAACCGCCTCAATGAGGCGATTCGAACGAGTACCCACAATCTATGTTTTAGAGTAGAAATAAGGAAATTTCGAATACCCCTGCAAACCTCAGTTTTACTATATAATAGTGGGGTTCGAGGGGGTAAAAATCACATAGGCGTTTTTTCGTCAGCAGCCGCATCATAAATACTGCAAATTAAAAACCTTTCCGCATTCTGAGCACAATACTTGATTCTGAGACTGTTCTCTGAAAGGTAGGCTAGCTATTCACAGGTATGATCAATCAAATACAATGAACCACTCATCCATAATTACCCTTAATTACCTATGATTGCAAATTATATTCAAACAAATGTGTCGATGAATTGTCTTCAAAAAGTGTCGATGAGTTGTCTTCAATTGTGTCGATGAATTGTCTCCAAAAACCGTGTCGATGAGTTGTCTTGTCGATGAATTGTCTCGATTCCCACTAACGTATAGCAAAAATTAATTGCCTTCCAACCAACGCGCAATAACATTTGCAATGTCCGTTAAAACATTCTAAACATCCCCTCCCCCATCCCCCACCCCAAACCACACAAAATCAAACTTCCTGAGCATAAACCAAACAGTTGAACATTAAATACTAGGGTATCAGGTCAAAACGGCCCCAAGTCAAAACGGCCCCAAGTCAAAACATCCCCACAAGCGTACTTACTGATGTTCCACGACACTGATCACGACTGTTACCATTATTACTAATTATCGTCGCGCAGACTTCTTTTCCTATCTTCCTTTCTTCTTCTCTTTCTTTTCTTTCTTTTTTTAATCTTCTTCTTTTTTTTCTCTTTCTTCCTATCTTGCTTCCATTATTATTGAATTGAACAATGAATTATTCATGAAAAATGTTTACATACGTAGTTTAATTTAGACATACTCCATTCATTGTGTAACTTTACTGCAGGAGATGATTCAAAGAAGCATGATATGCTTGTTTTCAAATCCTGTATGATTGTGCTATTGTATTTTGTCTATGTACTTAAATGTAAATGTTTTGACAAATTGAAATAAAATATTGTTTAAACCAAAACATCCCCAAATTGGTCAAAACGTCCCCAACTACAGTTGCAGATTGGTCAAAACGGTCCCAAAAACCGGCCCCCAAAATGGCCCCAAATTCGACAGGATTTAAGTAAAAAAAATAATGTATGTAAATGCATTTTTCAGCGCTAATCAATTTCATCTGAATATATCTTGTCTATATTAACTTTTTTTTGTAAAAAAAAAAAAAAAAAAAAAAAATAGTCGAAAATGTGGTCATTTTTGGGCGCTGATCCTTTCTGACGCGGATTGATTCACAATATCACATTAGCTGTTAAGGCAAATAAAAAAAATGCACAAGTCACATTTTATTATTCAATATTCAAATTGCAGTAACATAAATAACATAAGTATAAATAACAAGATTTCGTTTTTGTTTAGCACTATAGAGTTGCAGTATGCGAGTATTCCAGTATCCAGACTTATGATGACATATGATGGCTAAGCAAATGTCACTAATTAAAAATATAGATATTGGTTATTTCGCGTTAAAAAGCAAAGAAAGCTTGGTAATAACAAGGAAGTTTGAAAATATCTTCAATTTGGTCCCGTTTCACACTTCTGTGATTATTGTTATAGTATAGTCCTGGGTGTGACGTAAAACTGTATCCAGCTATGACATGAGTTTGGGAATGAGGCTGCCCTCTATCACAGTTGCCTCCCCACCTTCAGGGTTACGAGGCTGCCACAACCTGGGTGGCAGAGCTAGGCAGCAATCATTTACAGACCGATAGCTTGGTGTTCTAGCTATTGTGGTTTGGCGGAAAATCCTTTCTTTATAAGGACAACGGCAAAGCACACTGCCCGAGTGCGGGAATGGCGTGCATACTCAGATGCCGTAAAAGGACCGAGGTGGGATGTCAGTTAGGACAGGCGATCTTGTAAAATCAGTTGTTCCAAAATCTTACATGGCAAGCAGAAGAGTAGGTACACAGTTAGGCGGTGCCAACAGATAGCAAAGTTCTGTTGGTAACCTCTCCGGCTTGGCCTCCTGTCAGGTGTGCGAGACAGGGTCGGGCCATTGTGGCGAATCAAGCATGCACTTGAGGAAATTCAGGGTGGGAACACTCAATGTGAACACCCTGAGAGGAAGAGTTTGCGAGGTAGTGGATACACTATCCCGCAGGAAAATGGATGTCTGCTGCAGTCAGGAGACCAGATGCCGTGGTGGCAACTGTCGCACAATCAAGGGCAAGGATACCAGGTACAAGCTCTACTGGTCAGGAAATGACAAATTTAAGGCACTGCTGGTGTAGGAGTGTTGTGGCAGAGGAGTGGATAGAGAAAGTTTTTGAGGTTCAGAGAGTCTCCTACAGAATCATTTTAGTGAAACTCATAGTCGGCCAGCGTGTGGTTACCTTTTGTCTGTGTATGCCCCACAGAGTTCAGGCGAGTTTCCATGCGCCGTCTGTCGCACTGGTGTGGGCAGCAACAGCATCTTCTGCAATGGCTGCAAGCATGGGTGCACAAGAAATGCAGTGGGCTCAAGCGCTTGAAAAAAAAAACCTGACTACAGATGTACACGGTGTGAGGGAACTGCATGCCCCTTGGATGGCAGACCACAGAAGGAGGTCCAGGGCGGACCTGACAAGCTTGAGGTGGTAGCTTCCTTTTGCTACCTAGGAAACATGCTCTCAGCAGCAGAAGGCTGTGAACTTTCAACCACAACATGTGTGAAAAGCGCCTGGAAGAAGTTCAAGGATCTGCTACCAGTTCTCTCTTCACACCATCTCTCTTTCAAAACACGTGGCCGTGTGTACAGCTCTTGTGTGTGGAGTGCAATGCTCCATGCCAGCGAGACTTAGACATTGACACAGCCAAACCTCCAGCGTCTGCAGCGAAATGACAGGGCAATGATCAGACAGATCTGCAATGTCAGGCCACAAGAAATTGTCACTACCAGATCCATTGAGCTACTTGTGCGACTTGGCATTGAGGATCTGGACCTCATTCTGAAGGAGGGAAGACTCCGATGGTATGGACATGTGGAACGCACTAGTGGTGCAGTCAAGACAGCCTTTGACATACAAATTGATGGAAAGCGTGGGCCTGGGAGGCCCAAGATGACATGGAAACAGCTGACAGAGAGGGATTGCAGAGAGTAAAAGCTTTCGGATATCAACCCTCATGATAGACGTACCTGGAGATCTGGTGTGAGATCTGCCATGCGTGCAGCAAGCCAGCTATCTGGAAGGGGGCCCACTGATATGGATGTTAACTTTTTTTTATATAACATAGAAAACAAAACACAAACTCTGTTTTCAGTATCATTTATTTTATTACATTTCATTGCTTACATGACAAAATACTCACCTGTTTCATTGTTGTTTACAAGTATATACATAATTTTGCCATTACAAGTATTTTATACTCCTAAACACTATATAAGTTGTCCGTCTGTTTGTCTATGCATTTACTGAAAAAAAAAAAAAAAAAAAAAATGGGAACGTTTTGAAGTGGGACCGTTTTAACCTTCCTTTTTGGGATGTGGGGACGATTTGACCAATTTTTGGGGCCGTTTTGACCAAATGGGGGCCGTTCTGACTTGGGGCCGTACTGACGGGGCCGTTTTGACTGTAATTCAAACACTAGCAATACATGATATGTTTAATCATCTACGTTATCTGGAAAATATTACATAGGGTCGGGTATGAAAGCCACGGCCGAGCTGCCGGGTCACGGGTCAACTCGGCCTGTAACCAACTCGGCCCCCGAGTCAACTCGGCCTCGGGTCAACTCGGCCGGGTCAACTCGGCCTGTTTTGTAGGTTACACAAACACATTATCGCAACATACTTATTTGTTCAATTATTCACTTATTAATATATACTTTATGACTTAATTGCTGTTTGTTTGTCTTTCGGATGTCATTTATAACAAAATTTATTTTCTATTATCCCCGAATTGCACTAATTAGTGATAGGTCACACTGAGCACTTATTAGTAATAAGTGACGTTATTTGCATATTTTAATATGTTTTTTTATGCAATTATATTGTGTCCTTTTCAGGATACCAAACATTCTTGAAAGATCCGGTAAATAAATCAGAATATTCAAATGAAAAAAAAGCTACTTTACCTGTTCCGCACAGACGATGGTGCCAGCGTTCGCAAGCATCACAAGAGACTGCATGCTTACGCCCATTGACAAACACCTTACAAACAATACACAAAACAGACATGGCGGTTATAAAATGCAAGTAACTATGACGATTCCAAATTGGGATCTGATACTGAATCCATCTACTCGGGCATTTTATACAGACTATGTTGGCGAATTAAAGAAAGTTTTCCAACAAAAGATTGTTTTCGTGTGTTTTTGATTTAAGTTATTTTAAGGGACTAATTCAAGGAGTTACCAACTTAATTAGGGATGTGAGCAAATTGTAAGAAAACAAACGTCTCTAATTATAACACATCAATAGTAATTTGTTTTCCACCAAATTAATTGTTCTAATCAGTACTTTCACACTTACGGATTTGTTTTCACAACCGCTAAGGCATTAAAGATCTGAATTTTAATTGGTTGGTTAAGCACATGATTGGAAGACCTTTGACATGTCAATAATGATTCACGGTTGGATACTTCTAAGGTTGCTGAAAAATTCAGGTATGTATTAACAGACATACAGATAGACATACAGATACACCCACTTTCTAGCCTAACCACCCTTCCCCCATACCTGGGCCCCCATACAGGCCGAGTTGACCTGGCCGAGTTGACCCGGGCCGACTTGACTCGGGGCCGACTTGACCCGGATTCTAGCTGCCGAGCCGAGCCGAAAAAGCCGAGCCTGGCATAGCGTTTTCTTTAATTCGTTCAAACAAGTTCAATATACTTATTTCATTTAATCTTATGTTATCATAAATGTAAAAGGCTGTATTCACAATTAAAATTTGTATAATTACTTGCTTATTTATGACTTTATATCCAATTGTCCATTCAACAGGGGTATGAAAGCCATGGCCGCGAAAGGGATATGTTTTGGCCAGTTTGTGAACAAATGCCGATGTTTTAAAATCTTTGAGAGATGTTGTAAAAAGGTATTTGAAATAAATTTGAATCATTATAACATGCAGGAACTTTTTATATATCCCACTTTTCTTCGTTTACGATCGGTAGAATCTAAAAATAGAATAGATATAAACTAAACGAGAATAACCGAAACGGTTGAAAGGGCCTAAGGCTTAGGTGATTCTAATAATAGATTCATTTATGATTCCACATCTATAACAAATTTGATAGTTTTTCCCATTAATCCTGGCCATCATACTGATATTAGATGTAATTGTTAAGTTTAGGCCCTTTCAATGCTCTTGCTTTCCGTTTCGGTTATTTTCATTTAGTTCTCCCTGGTCTATATTTAGATCCTGCCGATTCTCGTTATCTGGATGAAAAAGAAGAAATATGGGAAACATAAAAAGTTTCTCCATGTTATAATGATTCAAAGTTATTTTAAATATCTTTTTGTAAACTCTGTTTGTGAGATTATAAAATATCGCCATTTGTTCACAAAATGGCCGGTATTTGGGAATACCGAAATTCAATATTTACCGGAATCTACCGGAATCCAATATCAATTACCGAAATCTAACTATATTATCAAGTTTACCATGATATGTGTAAATTTAGATATATACACTGTTAAATGATATATAAACAGATGATATGTCCAAGTTTGGAAGAATTTTTTTTCGAATAATAACGATTTTATTAACGTTTTATAATTTTCATAGGTGGAGTTACTTCCCTTCGTAGCTTAGCTATGTGACGAGTACATAGAAATACGGGGGAACACAGCGAAACATTTTTCATATTTTTCCAATTAATAAAGCTTTGATTTTTTCCTGCAAATTGTCTCCACTGGTGACGATATCAAGCATGAAATGTCAAGATATAAAGCACAGTATTGTTTTTTTTTTTTTTTTGTTTTTTTTTTTGTTTTGTTTTGCATGTAACTGCATGCAAATCGGTAGCCTAACGATTGTAAAACTCTCCCACAAATACTTCATTTAAATGGATTTGTCCAAGCTTAACCTTTACCACTTTCTCGGCTAATTCAACAGATGACACAGAATACAGCATCAGATCAGGGTCTGATTTTTTTTTTTTTTTTTTTTTTTTTTTTTGCATTGAATTGCATACAAACTAAAAACTCTCCCACACAAACTGAATAGAGTTGTATAAGCTGACCCATGGCTAATTCAACAGACGACAATTTGTTATTATTTCTTATTTTTTCCCAGAAATGGTTTGTTCCGGGTCTACACCTTTTTGTGCGCATATAACGCATTGGCCAGTAACAACCTTATGCGGCGTTTAGCCCTTCCCGGTGTAGGGAGGGTTGTTACAGATTCTGTGCGTTATATAGCTATGTCTGGTAGATAGTTATTTAAGCCTGGTGAACTCAAATAGTGTAGTTCTGGACCAGACACTGCGTTCCGTGGCGTTTGATCTGGAGCTACAGTATTTGCTTATGTCCTTTTGTAAATGGGTTAATATATAGTTCAGTTATTGTATCCAGTATCCAATGAGTCTGTTAGCAGACAGTAAAGACCCTGATCAGGCTGTGCATCCGCGCAGTCTGCCATCTGGGCCTTCGCTGTCCACATATGTCTGAGGACACGTTTTCGTATGGCGTGGTAGATATATGGTTGATTCTTCAAATTGTTTAGTTTAACAAATAGATTTTTGAATATACATTGTGTTTTTATACTTTATGCTGTTTAGAGAGAGAGAGAGAGAGAGAGAGAGAGAGAGACTTTATTACATTGAATGGATTATTTAATTGTGGAATAAAACAGTGCAAGTATAAAACATGTCTTGCTATATTTTATCTCTATTTGCCCTCTTTCGTTATCTGCCCAGACTAAAAGTAATGTTTCGCTGTGTTCCCCCGTATTTCTATGTACCCGTCACAGAGCTAAGCTACGAAGGGAAGTAACTGAACCTACGAAAATTATAAAAACGTTAATAAAATCGTTATTATTAAAAAAAAATCTTCCAAACTTGGACATATCTGTTTATATATCATTTAACAGTATATGTCTAAATTTACACAAATCATGGTAAACTTGATAATATAGTTGGATTTCGGTAATTAATATTGGATTTCGGTAGATTCCGAAATTGTAAAAAACGTTAATAAAATCGTTATTATTCCAAAAAATTCTTCCAAACTTGGCCATATTATCTGTTTATATATTATATAATAGTGTATATGTCTAAATTTACACAAATCATAGTAAACTTGATAATATAGTTGGATTTCGGTAATTTAATTATTGGATTCCGGTAGATTCCGGTAAACATTGGATTTCGGTAATCCCAAATACCCCAAAATGGCCAAACTACACATACCCCTGTTGAATGGATAATTGGATATAAAGTCATAAATAAGCAAGTAATTATACAAATTTTAATTTTGAATACAGCATTTTACATATATGGTAATATAAGATTAAAAGAAATAAGTATCATGGACGCGTTTGAACAAATACAAGAAAACACTATAGCAGGCTCGGCTTTTTCGGCTCGGCTCGGCTCGGCTCGGCAGCTTGGCCGCGGCTTTCATACCCCGACACTGCTGTCGGCTTATTCAGCGCACCTAAGGATTTGAGCTGAATTTAAAAAAATGTTCGCTAGACCAGTTTTAATTTTTTTAATGTACTGGAACAAAGACTAAGTTATTATAAATAAAACAAGTTTATTTTCATTTAATTTCTTCTTCAAATTTAGCAGATAATAATCCCTCAACTTCATCACCCTCTTGTTTGTGTGTCATAAAAATGTTTGCCAATGTCGCGCACCTGCTAGAATTTTGCCTGTTGCCTTGGACATGTTTTTAGATTAAAGATGCATTTCTATGATCACTGATCAATTTAGAATATATTTGTGCCATTTTCATTGTTCACACTGACAAAACCATCTAAAACATTTTCCTCATTATTTTGAAATAAACTCCTGATTCCCCATGCAAATTGTAATGGTCATGTACCTTTTGATATGTTTCATCACATACGCCCACAAAATGATACTCTGGGATTTTTGGGAGAAAATATTTGAGTGAGCAACATTGGCAGATGCACCACATTAGGCTACACGGCTGCAGTTCTCCCGTCATAACGTTGCATCGACGTTGATGCAGCGTTGTCTCATAGTTATAATCAAAATTTTATCCCTTGAGGATTATCTGTTCTTGCCATTGGGCTATATGCATGTATAAAATTATGTAATTTTTAATGTCTTCTCTGAAACCGCTTGAGCAATTTTCATCAGATTTCAAAATGGTATTGCCAATTTGTTTCAAATGGTTCCGCGTAATATAACAAGATGGCTGCCATGCCCATATATGGTAAAACACTTAAACATCGTCTTCTCCAGAGCCAAGAAAGCTCCAAGGCTGAATCTTGGTATATAGCATCAAGGACTCAAGGTCTACCAAGTTTGTTCAAATCATGATTGTAAGGTGACCTTTGACCTTTTTGCGGCAAGGTCAAATTTGCGTCCCCATGCATTTGTATGGGGAAAATGTTGAAAAGCCATTTTCTCAGATTGTATTAAAGACAATGGCTGAAACTTACAATGTGTGATTAAAGTAGTAAAACATTTTAGTTATAATCAAAATTTTATCCCTTGAGGGTTATCTGCCCTTGCCACTGGGCTATGTACATGTATAAAATTTTGTAATTTTTAAATATCTTCTTCTCTGAAACTCAGTGCTTGAGCAATTTTCACCGGATTTCACATGGGCCTTCTGTCGAAAGGGTATTGCCAATTTGTTCAAATGGTTCCATGCAACTGAACAAGATGGCAGCCATGTCCATATATGGTAAAAACTCTTAAAAATCTTCTTCTCAAGAACCAAGAAAGCTTGGGGGCCGAATCTTGGTATATAGCATCAATGACTGAAGTTTGTTCAAATGATGATCATAGGTTGACCTTTGACCTTTTCATGGGGCCTTCTAAGAGATGTTGACACTTTGTTTAAAAACACTTAAACTCTTCTTCTCTAGTAGTAAGAAAGCTTTGAGGCTGAACAGCATCGGGGACTCAAGGTCTACCAAGTTTGTTAAAATGATTAGACTAGGATCGATGACCTTTGGTCTTTTTATGGTATGGTCAAATTTATGTCCCAGTTGTTGTGGCAATACTGGAAGACTGTTGCATGGCACTTGCAAATATGCAGGTTAGCGAACTGTGGCCCATGGGCCTACTGTTTGTTTTTGATCGCCCATAACTCCAGAAAATCTTCTTGTCTGATTTAATTTTGGAAGCTAGATGTTTTTTTGCTTTTTTTTTTTGCGGTCCTTAGTTTTGATGTAACTATATTTCTTGCAGATTTGTACATGGGGTGACAATATGGATATGAGAGTATGAAAATGAGAGGCCCATGAGCCACTACGCTCACCAGTGCTCAAGTATTGACAAAGACGACACCAACAAAGACAGACAAATCATGATCATGCACCACTGACTATCCTATAAGCTCCACCAAGCCTTTCAGCTCTAGATAGCCAAATACCCACTGTTTTGCCTTTTTGTCATACAAAAGTTTAGAAGATCTAAATTGATATTGTTTTAAAATTGACCAAAGTCAATGAAGGGTCATGAACAAACTTTCATTTTCCAGTGACGCTTTATATGCAATGTGGTTTCAATCAGCCCAGCGGTTTTAGAGGAGATTTTTTAAACAACTGAATCTGAGGGACCTAGGACCAAGGTCAGTAATGACCTTGACCTTTGGTATCTATAAAAGTTCTTTTAGCTGATTGCATAAATCAACTTCGAATTCATAAGCTACAAAAGCTTCAGAAAAATCCACTGTTTGGCCGTTTTCTTATACAAACGCCTAAATAACCCAATTTGACCTTGATTTAAAATAGATCAAGGTCAACCAAGGGTCATCATTTGGATAAAAAACATGATAGGGCCTGAATCCCTAATGTTGCATACCAAGTTATAAGGTCAAGTGTCTTTCAACCCTGAGATTTTCAAAGGGTTTTTACCATATAGTCATGGTGGCCATCTTGATCATGTGACCCATATACCACACACAAACTGTCATTCCCCAATCCCGTGGAGGCTCCACATATAATTTGGTTTCACTCAGCCCAGGAGTTTAATAGGAGAATAAGTTAAAGACACTGAATTTGAGGCAGCCAGTAAATGACCTTGACCTTTGGTATTTATAAAAGTTCATTTAGTTGACAGCATAAATCAGGCTACAATAGAATCAGAAAATTCCAGTTTCACCCTCTTTTCCATACAAAAGCCAAAGTGACTGAATTTGACCTTGCTATAAAAAAAAGTCAGGGTTAGTCAAGGGTCATCATTTGAACTACTTGATATGGGCAGAGCCACCAATGCTGCATACCGAATTTCAAGGTCATCGTCCATTTGGTTCCTGAGAAGAAGACTTTCAAAGATTTTTACCATATATGGATGTGGTGGCCATCTTGGTCATGTGACCCAGACCTTAAGAACAAACTTTTGTTCCCCAACCCCATGGAGGCTCCACATGTTATTTGGTTTCAACTGGCCCTGCGGTTTTAGAGGAGATATCCTTTGAAAATGTTGACGACGCAGATGACGGATGACAGACTACTGTCTGTTCAAAAAGTTCCCCCTGGTGAGCTAAAAAAGGATGGATAGAAAAGTATCATAAGGTTTCAGCTTATCATGCAAGACAAAAAATCTAGGGTGGGACAAATTTGGAAGCAAAACTGTAAGCTTTTATTACATTTTAATTCATTTATTATTAATAATTAAGTGAGAATCTAGTAACAAAGAAAAAATACAATATACCGCAATACAACTAATTTTTGATTGAGATTCAGCTATGAAACAACAAAGATTTGTACTCAAAAGGAGAACTAATATGCAAAGCATTAGAGAGAACTAATGTGCTAAAAATTTTAGAGGAATTTGATACACTTGGCAGATTTTATGCCAATGTTTACAAATTGAGACAAGTATGTGACTTCCAGTTTCATTCATGCACACCAACCCCCTTTTGAAGAGGTCTACTCTAAAAAGAAAGGGAACAAATTCTTTCCTTCTAGAGTAGACCCCTTTTCAGAGGGAAGGAAAACAATTTTGACAGCTGCCTCTTCTGAATGTGTATCCATTTCCTTTAATGCTACAATGGCCCTTTATCACATATACAGTCAACAAAGGCCTCAATCAGCACAGTCTGAACAAAGCATTCACAGTCTGAGCAGGCCCTTTGCTGCCCAATTACAGACTCATGAATACTTTAAAATATACTGAAGGCCCTGATCAGACTATGCAAATGTGCAGACCGATGTTGCCATATGGGAGGTAACTCTGTCAAAATTGTTTTGCCTCCCTTCTGAAAAGGGGTCTACTCTAAAAGGAAAGAATTTGCTCCCAGGGGGAGCAAATTCTTTCCTTTTAAAGTAGACCCCTTTCAGAAAGGAGACTAAACAATTTTGACAGCTTTGCCTTCCCCGAAAGTGTTCACATTCCTTTTCCTTTTTTTTTTTTTTTTTTTTTTTGCATTGAGGTTTCACTGTCCTGTCAGCCCAATGGGGTCATGTTGAGTTTGGTCAGTTTACGTAACCACAATTTTACTGGGTAGGATTAGTCCTATAAGTGGTTAACCAGTATTATGCACATTCTTTTGCCAGAAACTGACAACTGCCCTTTTTGAATCAGCTGAAGGGAGAGAATGACCACAGAAAACATTTCACGATCATCTCCGCAAAAGAATGTTGCCAACCCACAGGGGTCAAACCTGCAACCGCCTAATTACATCGGACGCGCATCCAACTGAGCCACCAAGGCTGGCACCATTCCTTTTAAACAGCAACATAAGAAATTATTACATATTTGGGCACTGAAGGCCCAGATCAGCAGGGATCAAGGACTTTTTGATCTGCTTACAGAATACACTACAACGTCTTTATAACACGGTTTTGGAAATAGCACGGTTCAAAAATGGATCCCAAAAATGTATAGATTATATTGAAAAATGACCATAAATGGTCATTTTTCAATATAAACTATACATTTTTGTTTGGATATAACATGGTTGTTTAACAAACACGGTTTAAGCTATGGACCCCAACAATAGTGTTATAAAGAGGTTGTGGTGTAATTTCTGTATTGATGAATGCCGTTTATCACACTGCACAGGTTCACATAAGATATGCCCTAAAATCTTGAAAATATGCCAGTTTTGAAAATAAGCTACTAATTTCCAATGATTGAAAAGACCTTGAAAATAAAATTGGTTTAAAATAAGCTGCTCTGTTGGTTGGAAGTACTACAATAAATCTATATCTCATGAGAGCCCCACTGTCACCAATATTTCTAGACAAAATACTTAGATTTATTTACATCACTTATATAAGGGATGTAATTGATCACTGAAGCTGTATGTCCATTGTCTAATGCTGGTGTATTATTGAAGAGTACCAAGAGCAGATATACAGTCTGGGTAGGCAGCCAATCAAATTATGCTTATTTATAATTTTGAACGAAAACGGCCATTCAATCTACTTGGAAAATTCTTACCATGAAAAAATCTTTCAAAAATAAGATTCTCTTGAAAATACAATGGAAATAATCAACCAAATCCTTACCGAAAATTCAAATCAGCTGCAGCATATTTTCGAGATTTTAGAGTATATTACGGAATGTTTGTAATTTTAACAACTAAACAAACTTGAAGGACATACACAATGGTTTAACATGTAAAACTCTCTGGGCAAAACCTGCAAACAATAAATTGATATTTTTTTCTTCATATTTTTCCTAGAAAAGAGGGTTTGACATTTCATGCAAATCACTGAATTTCTTTACTGAGAAAAATAAAAAATATTTCAATATGTTGTCTACTGATTTTTTTATCCAGCCAGCTAGATGTTAATTTAATTTTAACTAATGCATTGATGGCAAAACTCTATATCTACTGGTATATATCACAAGAAGGAAAAACAGTTTTAACCCTTAAAGTGATGATCACAACTGCAGCAGATGATATTTTATTGTTTTTTTTTATTATTATTATTATTTTTCTTAGAAAAGAAGTCTTGACATTTCAGGTGAATCATCTGCCAAGCAGATGATTCACATGAAATATCGACTTCTTTTCTCTGAAAAATATAAAAAAAAATGTCATCTGCTACAACTTTTTCTTGGCACTTTAAGGGTTAAATTACATAAAATATTACAATAATTTCACATAAGCAATAACAATGAAAACTTAGTATTCTCTAAACCTTTGTCATCATATTTGGACAGAGAGAAACAAAACTGTAGAGAATACACTGAACACCGATTTTTTTTTACAAAACATACTAGCCTTCCACAGCAGGTCAAAATGTAAAATTGTAAATCAAAGTCATTTTTTTGTAATTTTAAAGGGAAAGACACACTAAATGTAAAGCATGTCTTAAAATATCCAGATTCAGAAATCAAGTTTCTTTGAACAAATATCAAAATCGGTTTAGAAATAAGAACATATTACAGCTTAAAGTGTTGTTGTTTTTTAATTATGAGCACGGGCACCGCCATTTTTAATATTTTCAAAATTAGATGTTTAATTTTTGTAAGACACAAATAAAAACTGCCTGTTGACAGGAATATGCATTTTTTGTGAGTTAGCTAATAGTATATATGCAAATGAACACATTTACGGGTATATAACAATAAATTACTGTTTCAAATGTGATTTATTTAGTTTTTGCATATTTAATTAGGTGGTTATGATATCATTAACTCACCAAAATGCTGTTTCCATGACAACATATTTCTAGATTTTCAAAGCTAAATAACTTTATTTTCAACCAAATTTAATAATTTTTCACCAAACAGCCCAGCTTAATGGATTCTATTTTCTGGTGTGCTTATGAATTGCTGTGCAGTATCCTTTAAGGGTAACTGATACATTTTAAAGGAAAGAATTTGCTCCCCTTGGAGCAAATTCTTTCCTTTTAGAGTAAACCCTTTTCAGAAGGGACTCTTCTTCAAAGGGGTCTATTCTAAAAAAATAATTCACTCCCCTTGGGGGCTAATTCTTTCCTTTTAATGTAGACTGCTTTTCAGAAGGGGCTTGGTGTGCAAGAAAGCAAACAGGAAGTCACTTGAGTTATGTTCCTTGTCAAAATGGTGTAATTCTACCAATGTATCCATTCCCCTTAAAATAATGTATAAGTGCAGAATGTATATCAAACTTTAGCTCTCTGTGGGCTTAATCAGTAGAGAATATTTTTACTGAAAGTTTTCTTATATTTTCGCAGAACATTGGAGTTGCTTTGCATTTTATTTAAATTGTACTCTGCAGAATATCTGAATGCAATGTCCAGAATTATTTTCTGGGAAAAAATGAGAAAAATATTTTAAACTGTAGTGACTGATATTTAAAATTCAGCAGGTTCAGAATTAACTGTTATGGAAGGAAGCATACAAGAATATCACAGAAGGAAGGAAAGATAGAGAAAAACATGTAAATGAACAGATTGAGAAAAACATGTAAATGAACAATCAATCTACTCTGCTTTTGACATGTTTCAAAAAGTTTTTTTTTTTTTTTGTTGCTGATTTTTTTGTTTGTTTGTTTTTTGTTGTTGTTTTTTTGTTTGTTTGTTTGTTTTTTGTTGTTTTTTTTGTTGTTTGTTTGTTTGTTTTTTGTTTTTGTTTTTCTGTAAACTTCTATCATGACTCAATGCAAAAACTTTTGTCTTAACTACCTATCCACCAAAACTTTTATTCTATTCACTGGCTTGGGTGGTTGGGTGAGGCAAAGGTGTTGTGTATCTTGCGTCACTGGGGAGTGCAACTGATATTGGCTTACAGTTGGGCAAGGCCTGCTGTCCTTGCAGCAGGTAAAGGTAGAAGGGGAAAGTTTTTATTTTTTCTGTTTCTTCACTTTCATTCTTTTTCTTCTTTCTCCCCTGTCCCTCTCTTTTATCTCCTCTACTACCTCTTCTATCTCTCTTCTCTCTTTCTCTGGGAGACGACACAAAATGACCCACAAAGGTTGACATGTCATTAAACCCCAACACAATCAATCTATTCACTGGTTTTAAAAAAATCCAATATTTTCATTTTCCCATAGTCGAGATGCCTGCAAATTATTCAAAAGTCACAGGGTAGGTAGTTTGACTGCTATTTTCAACAGTTTAACGTTCAAAATTTCTGAAATGTTTCACAATGTTGATACAGAACATCAATAACACATAAAAAAAAAAAAAAAAAACAGTGGAGAAAAGCAAAAAAATATTTTAATTTTTGCTATCATTTTGCAAAGGGAGACAACTTTTACCAATAGGTAGTTTCCTCACTAATCAGTATAACCTTTAAAAAAAAATGGGTCTACTCCATAAGGAAGGCATTTGCTTTAACCTATTCAAGACTGAATGTACTCTCCCACACTATATATTGGAAGAGTCTATTTTTGAATTTAGGTATATTGGACTACCGGTATATGATATATTCCTAGAGAAAAATGGTTGAACTATTTGCAAACAGTGGAGACCCTGATCAGATGCTGCATTCTGCAGTGTCTGATCTGGGTCTGCACTGTTTGCCAGCTACCCGTTTAGGAGTCTCCAGTCTTCAATGGGTTAAAAGTAGCCCCAAATGGGAAGGAAGGCAAAGTTAGAGTTATCTCACTTGCAACAGATCTGGCAGAAAAGAGATTGCTTCCCTGTTGCAGGAATTTTTTCACAGCAGGGCCATAGTAAAAGGAAAAAAAACTTGCTCCCACGGTGGGAGAAAGTCAGCAAATTCTTTCTTTTAATAATAGCTCCATTTGAGAACAAGGGGGTCAAACATTTCCAGGTCAAAGTGATCTCCCATGGAAGTGTATTCTGTCACCTCAAATTCCATATACAGTGAACTTCAATGATTCTAACACCGATGGCTTGTTAACCCTGGCCAATTCTAACTCTTTTTTGAGTACCTAGACCATTCTTCTGATAGCTCAAGAAAACTAATATTTAGGGATATTTAAGGGAAATTTTCTTGTTTCATCATGAAAATGTATGTTGTATGTACTCATTAGAATCACCTCATTGAGGCAATTCTAATGAGCACTCTCAACATACCATTATTTTAGAGAAGATTGAAAAGACATCCCTAAATTATCCCCCTTAGCCTCCTGATCTGGTACTATGATTAACCCTCAATGGCTCAAACTACCGGTACTCATGTCTAGAACAAATTTGCACGGTCCCAAAGATGTTTGAACCAGTGAATTTTGACTGTAACTATTGTAATCAATTGCCATTAACTTGCAAATATATACAGTCGACTCTCGTTATCTCGAATTCCAAGGGACTCACTGAAACACTTCGAGATATCCGTACCTCGACATATCAGAGTTGAGAGAGTGAGGAAAACAATAAATTGAACAACCACATTTAACAAATGAATATGTAATTTGACTCCTAAAATTAGAAATATATATATAAAATAATGTGGAAAAGAGGAGAAATTGCTCCTTAGGAGCAATTTCTCCTCTTTTCCACATTATTTTGTTACCTGTTGTCATAGTTTCATGGTAAATCAGGGACCAGGTTTTCACTTCGAGATAAGCGGTAATTCGGAATAAGTGAGTTCAAGATAACGAGGTTCAACTGTACACATAAAAAGAAAAAGCATGTATATTTGCAGTAAAATAACAGAACATGAAACCAATTAAAGAGAAAATCAGTTACAATAAATTATACTCATACACACAAGAAATGTGAAGTGAAGCAAGGAATTGCCAATAAGAAGTGCTTATTACCCTCCACTCAGACCAAAACCTAATGAACAGACAGATAGATAGACGGACAACGTGAAAACAGTATATACAGCACAGTTTGTGTGGGTGAGGAGATGGTGGGGAGGGGGTGGGGGAGATGAATATATGCAGTTTTATTTATAGCACAGTAAGTACATGTAACACAGAGCTGCATTCAATAAAGCAAATCACACACGAGACAGAAAAATAAGAAAACAACATCTACATGTATGTATTAGGATTTTTTTTTTTTTATTTTGAGCTATGAAAAAGTATGGATACAAAATTGAGATAAATTAATCTATATACTTTTCCCCCTAGTAAAAACTATCGAAGGAAAGGTGGGTAAAAATGAGGCAGTATAACCATGAAAAACTAGCAAAGCAGTGGTGGGTAAAAATGAGGCAGTTTAACCTGAAAATAAAAATCAAAGTAAACACAGTATAACTCGGTGGTTTTCTTCTCAAACAATAAATACATGTATATTCAAACATTCAGATCCAAGCACTGAGACATGCTCCAGATAAGGCATTTTTTCCTACTGAAAAGTACCAATATTTTTCTTATTTCTCAATGAAAAACATACCTTGTGGGTACTCATTAACCCTTGTGATGCTGAATAAATTAAGATGCAATGCCCACTTCTAATTTTCAGCCAATCAGATTACTTGATCCAGATTGTTAATATTAATTCATATACTTACTGGCAAATAGTGCAGATCCAGATCAGTTGGCTTCTTCAGAAGCCAACTGATCTGGATCTACACTGTTTGCAAAGGAAGGGTATATTCTGGTTCAGCAGGACTAATGTTAAGAGTGCCTTGGCAAGGTGTCTCTAATGAGTACCCACGACATATGTTTTTGTGACAAAATAAGAAAAATATTATGTGGATACCCCCTTTTAACTGAAGCTATGATAGAAACACAGTATATATCTCAGTGTGGGAGAGATTACTTCACTGAAGCATATAATATTTATCCTAAATATTCCGACAGACATGCCTAAGCAAACAGTGTAGACCCAGCTCAAACCGCTCCTAGAAGAGCAGTTTGATCAGGGCCTACACTGTTTGCTATTCAATTAGTATTTTTTAGACAGTCAGTTCACTGGACTTGTTCAAATTAAAGGGGAAGTATGGTAACGAGATCATAATTATCCAAATATTTAGAGTAAAAAGCTTGTATGTATATGGAAACAATTTCAAGCAATCTGATCTGTCATGTTGCAGAGATTTTAAAGCTAAGACATGTTGTCCGCTATATGCCTTAAGGCCCTGGTTGGTTGGTTTGGAGTTTAACGGCCCAGTAAACACTATTAAGGTCATGTAGAGCCAGTCAATTTTCCTTACCACACTGTTCCTGGGCAGGCTTAGTCCTCTAAGTGCTTGTGCACATTATTTTACCAGAAACTGACAACTGCCCTTCTTGAATCAGCGAATGGGGAGAATGACTGCAGAAAATATTTCAGGATCAATTTCCACGAAAGAATGTTGCTGGATCTGGCGGGGATGAAACCCATGACCCCCTGACCACCAGTCAAATGCAGAGGACACTTGGAAATACACTCAAGCAGTCTGGTCTGGCTTCTGTGTATATCATATACAAACAAGAATAGTAAAAACAAAGCTATTTATAGCATGGTTTTGGATATAACACGGTTTAAAGATGAATGCCTTAAATGTTGTATCCAAACAAAAATGTGTAGCTTATATAGAATAAGAGCTGTCACAGGACAACATGGTTTGCCTGAATCATGCTTTGCCAATAAAATGAAACATGAATTCTGCGGAAGTCAACATCAAACCGGCATTGGGCAAAGTGATACGAGTACAATACATAGGGAAGTAAGTAACATATTTCAAACTTTGGGTCACACTTACTCATATTCAGAAAGTATGATGTTTATACATGAAATACTCTTCAAAATATAAGACAATATCACTGGACCATGAAATACAGGTCACTGTGAGCTACATTTATTTTCAAGTCAAACTTTGGGTATAGTGACTCATAATCCAAAACACCAAATATTCTTCAAGATATAAGGTAAAACCACTGGACTGTGAAATATAGGTCACTGTGATCTACATTTATTTTGAGGTCAAACTCTGAGTGATACTGAAGGATAATCTGCAAGTATGGTGTTTATGCATGAAATACTTTTCAAGGTATAAGGCAAAATCACTGGACTGTGAAATATAGACCACTGTGACCTACATTTATTTAAGATCAAATTTGAGGTCATACTGACTCATTATTGAAAAACATGATGGTTAAACATGAAATACTCTTCAAGATAAAATGCAAAATCACCTGACTGTCAAATATAGGTCATTGTGACCTATATTTATTTTTCAGTTAAACTTTGGGTCATTCTGACTTATAATCTGAAAGTATTGTTTATACACCAAATATTCTTCAAGATATAAGCTCAATTCACTGGACTGTGAAATACAGGTCACTGTGAGGTCAAACGTCGGGCAATACTGAAGAATAATCTGAAAGTATGGTGTTTATATATGAAATACTTTTCAAGGTGAAAGGCAAAATCACTGGACTGTGAAACACATTTCTCTCTGAGGTACATCTTTTTTGAGGTAAAACTTCAGGAAGAACTACTGACTCATTATCCCAAAGTATGGTGTTTATACATGAAATGCTCAAGATTTAAGGCAAAAACAAAGAGCCATGAAATCTAGGTCACTGTGACCTACTTTGTTTTTAGGACAAACTTTGGATCATACTGACTCATAATCTGTAAGTATAATGTTTTTATATTAAATACTCATCAAGATGTAGGGCAAAATAGAATATACTTCTCGGGAACACCAATCCCATCTCAAAGGGGAATATTCTGAAAAGGAAGGAATTTGCACCCAGGGAAGCAAATTCTGTAAGAGTAGCCTCCCTTTGCGAAGAAAGGCAAATAATTTCTGTTCAGAGTCACCTCCCTTGGAGGCGTATTCATTCCCTTAACATGCATCACAGAATATACAGAACTAAAAAGGTCCTGCAAAGCTCCAGAATAGAGGGGTATCCACATATTTTTCTTGTTTCTTCACAAAAACATATGTTGTTGGTACTCATTAGACACCCCTCTGTGAGGCACTTCTAATGAGTACCCACATGGTTTTTGCAGAGAAATAAAAAAAAATATCAGTACTTTTGGCTGAAAAAAGTACTTTATCTGGAGTATGGTCCTGACCACATTGCAGATACAAAGACCTGTTTGGGTTTCATAGACAAGAAAGCTGCAACTGGAGAAAATCTGCCTTTGAACATGGGCACCCGGGACCCAAATAAGGCTACGCATCAGCAGTTTGAACACAGTCTTTGCTCAGTGCTCTGTTACTAGACTACAAAGGCTTCTACAATCAGACAAATGAGACTGATCAGACTGGGCAGATGTGCAGGCTGATCAGAGTCTTTGCACATGTCCGAGGTACATTTTCTCATGACATAGCTCGATTATTTCACACCTTGTCCTAAACCTTTATCACTCTCTGGACTAATTCAGCAGACAACAAATAGATAATATTTTTCTTATTTTTCCCAGAAAACAGGATTCAACATTTCATGCAAATTGTCTCCATTGGATGTCAAAACTAATTTTCAGGGAAAAACAAGAAAACTATTTCAATATGTCGTCTGTTGAAAATGTTACCCAGCGTGCTAAACATTAAATGTACCAGTGCTGCATGCAGGCAATTGTAAAATAAAATAAAAAGAAAATGAACAATATTGCAATTACTGAAAAAGAGTAATAAATATCAAATATATGAAAATTACATAAAAAGTACCATAATAATCCTAAGAACTGGGACAAACAGGCCTGAGCATACAGTGTTGACCCAGATCAGATGCCGCAGAATGCGGCATCTGATCAAGGTCTACACTGTTTGCAACTCATCCAGCAGTCTTTTAGACGCCTTAATAGGTAGTAAAACAGACTTGTTGAAATTTTAGGACAAACATGGGAAGGATTTAAGGTGTCTCAATATTTAGGGTTAATACGGTAAGTGGATAGAAATAAATTACATGTATAAATTTAACCCTTGTCCTGCTGATTTGTTAATGTTGAGGTTTTATGGCCCAGTCAATCCAATGGGGTCATGTCGAGCGCAGTCAGTTTACCTAACCACACGTTTACTGGGCAGGCTTAGTCCTCTAAGCGGTTAACCAGTATTGTGCACATTCTTTTGCCAGAAACTGACAACTGCCCATCTTGAATCAGCGGAAGGGAGAGAATGACCGTAGAAAATGTTTCATGATCAATCCACAAAAGAATGTTGTCGACCTCAGCGGGGGTTGAACCCGCGACCTCCTGATCTCAAGTTGGACGGTGCATCCAACTGAGCCGGCGCATCCAACTGAGCCACCGAGGCCGGCCTTCTGCTGAGCCCAGATATACCCTGCCTTTGCAAACAGTGTACTTCCAGATCAGTTCTGAAGAGGCCAACTGATCTGGATCTGCACTGTTTGCCATTCAGTATGTGAATTTATATCAACAATCTGGATCAAGTAATCTGATTGGCTGAAAATTTGAAAAGGGCGTGGCAGCTTAATTTATTCAGCAGGACAAGGGTTAAGCAATTTCGGCAATTGCACTGTCAAAGTGGTGTGAGGGGAATAAGGCATATTTTCAGGACAATAATCACATTATTTTATATGAATTTCCCAATTAACAATTTTTAATTGTCATGTGTTTTTTTTATGTTTTTTTTTATGCCATCCACCACCTGTAACTTAACCTTCACTACACTGAGTGAAATTCAGCAGATGACAAATTGGTGATATTTTTCTAAATTTTCTGAGAAAACAGGATTTGACATTTCATGCAAATTTGCATGAAATGTCAAATCCTGTTTTCTCGAAAAATAAGAAAAATATTTCAATATGTTATCTGCTGAAAATTTTACTCAAAGTGCTAAGTGTTAATCAATTTGGGCAATTGCGCTGTTGAGGTGGTGTGAGTTAGAAGAAGGCCAATTTTATGGGCAATAACCACTCATTATTTTACAAGAATTTCCCATTTTTAGTTATATCATATTTTTCATGTTTTTTTGTGTTTTTTTTCTGCCATCCACCATCTTAACATAGTTAACACTGACCCTATCAGATATGTTTTAGAAAACATTGCCTTCCTCCACCCCCACCACATGTTAAAAACTGCAATGATGAAAATAAACAATGATGAAAAAAAATAGTAATAACTGTAGGTTTGGTGGGTAAGTTACAAATCAAATGGAAAAATTTCATCAAACACCAGACAAAATGTGCCGCAATGTCAGAAAACATACTGTCGGACAGGTGCACCCAGCGAAGATTCAGATTTTTTTTTTTTTTTTTTTTGATTTGGGTTTTACGGCCCTTTCAAGAATATTTCACTTATATCTAGCCGATCTTTCATCGAAGGTGGGCGAAAACCGGAGTACCCGGAGAAAAACCAACTGACCATCCGTAAGCAGAACTTGGCTTTCCCACATATGACCCGAGCTAGGCTCGAACCACAGCGGTGAGAAACCTAATGGATTAAGAGTCAACTCTCTTATCCACTAGGCTACGGGGGCCCGCGAAGAAGATTCAGATCAACCTGCACATTCGCCAAGTCTGATCAGAATCTTCACTGGGCACATTTTAGATAGCCAAGGATGCAAAATTTCTTCATCATAAGTTCACATGGACAATGAAGACTTTGGTCAGCCTTTGCGGATGTGCAGACTGATTTGTGTCTTCGTCTGGCGCATATGTCAGAAGGCATGTTTTCTCATGTTGCAGCTAAAATATCAATGCAAATATACAAAGGCAATAACAAAATAATGACCAACCCAGTAAAAAGGTGGTCTTAAGAATACCCTGTTTACTGCAAGTATTCAGACAGACAGGCCTGAGCAAACAGTGTAGACCAAGGTCAGGCCCCGAGGTTATAAAACTTTTTTCATGCTCAACTCAACTGAACATGAAATTTTCTCTGCTAATAAATATGAAAATACCAACGATAGTTGGCATTTTCATATTTATTAGCAGAGAAATTTTCATGCTCAGCTATTTTTTAGCAAGAAAGAATTTGCAATTGTTAGTAATTTGAAATTTATTAGCAGAGAAAATTTCATGCTCAGCTGAGTTGAGCATGAAAAAAGTTTTGTAACCTCAGGGCCAGATGCTGCATTCTGCAGCATCTGATCTAGGTCTACACTGTATGCCACTCATCCAGCAGTGGTTGACACATCTACAGGTACTAAAATGAATTGTTAAAATTTCAAGACAGGTATAGTGAGGAGGTAAGGTGCCCAAATATATAAGATAAATACGTTATTTACTGTAGCATTGTATATACTTGTGCTTCTATGCTGTCATAAAAAGCAAAACTTAGCCAAGCCCACAAGTCCAGATAGGATGTTTATTTTCAACAGAGAGGCACTTTTAATGAGTACCAATAATGTATGTTTTTGTGGAGAAATATATAAAATATTTACCTGGGCCTAGTGGTTCAAAGCATCGCTAGCTTAACAAGCTTGTTAATGACAAATTCTTTAACTTTTGTAGCTAAGGTATTTTCAAATACATTGATATTTTTGCTGCAAAAATGTGAATGCAAAAGCTACTCACATTCAGCAGAAAATACCAATGTATTTGCCGCATAGAAATTTTAACGTCATGTTAGCTAACAACTTCATTAAGCTTTGAACAACAGGGCCCTGATACCCACATATGATATCTTGGTGACATATAATAACAAGTTTTCCGATATAATTAGGGTAAAGATGGTATTCAAACAGTAAAGACCGGAAGCAGCCTATGCGTTTACCATATTTACACTAAATTTTCAGACACCTAATTTCTTTATCATACTTGTCCTAAAATTTGAACAAATCCTTTAACTACTTGCAGATGTATCTAAAAACACCTGGATGAATGGCAAACAGTGTAGACCCTGATCAGATGCCACATTCTGTGGCATCTGATCTGGGTCTATACAGTTCGCTCAGGCCCATCTATGTCCAAAAACTTGGGATAAATATGGTAAGCAATAGGATCAGACCCTTGGCTTACTGTGAAATTAACAAGTAAACAGCCTATGCAGAAACTGATCTAGGCATTCACTGGTCATATATTTCACAGTAAACTCCATAGCTCCAGAGCAGGGGAGCACTCCAAGATAATTCTTGTTAATTTTTCACCAGAATTTATCTTTTACGCATCAATGGAATTACCTCGCCAAAGCGATATCCCGTGTGTATCCATACATTACACTTTGCTCTGGATCTGCGCTAACAAAAATGATCATCTCAATTATCGCCTTTTTCTGGAGCTCTGGATCTGGATCAACTTATACTTCTAATTCTCATATCTGAACCATGCTCATAGCCCCAGATAAAGAACTTTTTTTCAGTCAAAAATTATTGATATTTTCCTGTTTCTCCAGGAAAACATGTTGTTGGTACACATCAGAAGCATCTCACTGAGGCACTTCTAATGAGTAACCATAACATATGTTTTCCTTGTTTCTTCCTGAAGAAGCCAACTAATCTGGATCTGCACTGTTTGTCATTCACCATGTGAATTTATATCAACATTCTGGATCAAGGAATATGATTGGCTGACAATTAGAAGTGGGTATGGCATCTTGATTTAGTCAGCATGACAAGAGTTCATAACAGATCACTACATACTGTTTATGCTAAAAAGGAAAGAATTTGCTCCCGTTGTGAATATCTAGATTAATATTTTTTCTCATTTTTCCATGAAAATATATGTTGCAAGAACTCAGGGCCCAGTTGTTCAAAACTAACGATGTCGTTAGTTAACGATTCGTTAAAATTTACATCAAGTGATACGCAAATATGCTGAAATTTTTTGCTGAAAAAATGTGAGTAGCTTTTGCAGTGCAAAAGCTACTCACATTTTTTCAGCAAAAAATATCAGAATATTGTGTATTGAATCTGCTAAAACTGTTAATGAAATGACCCTAAACAAGCTCGTTAAGCTAACGATGCTTTGAACAACTGGACCCAGAATGCCATCATAACGAGTACTCACAATGTATGTTTTTTTTTTGTGGAAAAATAAGAAAAAATACTTATCTGGAGCTATGTTTTATTTCTACACAAAACATATCTTGTGGCGACTCAGTCAGGGGTGTAAGATTCCACTCACTGGCTCACATTTGCAAGTAAATTTTAAGGAAGGGCGAGTGAGATTTTCAGAACTTTCTTCATGTTTTCTTCATTTTTAGCATCTAAATAAAAAATTTAGATCATAAGGGCGAGTAAATTTGAAGAGAATTTTACACCTCTGTCAGTGAGACAATTCCAGTCAGTAGTCCTATCATAGCTCAGACAAGATGGGGTATCAATATAATAGTTTTTTTTTCCATAAAATGTATGTTGTGGGTACTCATTAGAAGTGCCTCACTGAAGCACTTCTAATGTGTACCCAAAACATATGTTTTCCTGGAGAAATAAGAAAATATCAGTACTTTTCAGCTGAAAAAAAAGTGCCTTGTCTGGAGCTGTGTCCTAAGATTTGTTTCAGTGTAAAAATAACATTTTCTTCTAACTAGTTTATTTATCCAAGCCTATAAAACTGTGTAGACGAACCCCACCCCCCCCCCACCCCCACCCCCCCCCCCCCACACACACACACAAAAAAAAAAAAGAGTAATCACATGAGAAAACGAACCTTATACATGTGCAATTTGTGAAGACTCAGATAAGCTGCATATCTGTGCAGAATGATCAGTCTTCACTGGTGCTCTTTGGAGAGCCCAGGTTTCTTCAGACAGAAAGGGAGAAAGCAAAGACTGATCCAAGTGCTCAGATGTGCAGGTTGATCAAAGTCTTGGCGGGTTGCATGTCTAACAGTACATTTTCTCATGTTATTTCTCATATATTGTGGCATGTAAAGAGAACTGTTTCATTGATGCAAGGCTAACAAGCTGAGCCACCTCAAAACAAAATCTGTCTGAGCATATGTATATTACACTGTTAACACATGACTAGATCAGGTCTTAATAAGAAAAATAAATACTAATGTTATTGGTGAAAAAACCTTTGAGACTTGCTCATCTTTTAGTATCATGGCTCCAGATGACATGCCTTTTTAAACCAAAATAAGTTGTTGTTTTTTTTTTTTCTTATTCTTCTGTCAAAAAATATACTGTGAGTACTTGTTAGATGCCCCACACTGAAGCACTTCTAACTAGTACAAACAATTTATATTTTTATGCAGAAATAAGAACATAGCTCCAGATAAGGCCTTTTTTCAATCGAAAAGTACTGATATTCTTCATATTATTCCATGAAAACCTTTGTTATTACTCCACGAAAACATATGTTGTGGGTACTCATTAGAAGTGAGGTGTTTCTTAAGAGTACCCACAACATTTGTTTTTTTGGAGAAATAAGAAAACTATTAAACTTCAACCCCTTTATAACACGGTTCGTTATAACATGCTTTTGGATATAGCACGGTTCAAAGATGGATCCCAAAAATGTATAGATAATCTATACATTTTGTTTGGATATAACACGGTTGTTTAACTAACACTGTTTATGCTATGGACCCCAACAATAGTGTTATAAAGAGGTTCTGGTGTATCTGAAGCTATGTACAGTAAAACCTGTGTAAGAGAGCCACCTTCGAGACTGACTTTAAATAGGGGTTGATGTGGAAAAAGTTGTCTGTCTTATAAAGGTACATGTCATGTAATTTTGCTAGCAAAATTACATGACATGTACCTTTATAAGACAACCACCTTTTCACATCAACCACTAAGGTCAATTTCAAAGGTGGCTGTCTTACACAGGTTTTACTGTAAGAACAAACATTTAACTGAACACCCTCTTATCTGGAACTATGGAAGTCCTTGGTATCATCTCTATTGCACTTGTTCGTACTTGGCTTTGTTGATGTTCTTTGCCAGGCAGCAAGCCAGTGCTGCACCCAGAAGCTGAAATAAACAATAGAAAATGTACATTAACATCATATTCCTCATCAAAGTCATGTAGCTATGTCATCAGAGTGCTGTTGATAGAGAGTTATCTGTAAAACCTGGACTGGGACATTTGAGACATTGGCAAACAGTGCAGACCCAAATCAAATGCCACAGAATGTGGCGTCTGATCAGGACCTGCACTGTTTGCTTAAATTACAGGAAGTTAAGGATTAAAAGAAACAGTCTTAAGTCTCCTCTCAGGACCATTTTCCCCGCCTACACTCAGAGACTATTGACCCACCAAGGTTGTCAGTACTTTGATTCTTATGATGCAACATCCATCATTTTCTCCTGCATTGTCTATTGATCTATTCTGATATCAGCTTTGTTCACTGAATGAAATTATGGGTATTTATATCATTATAAACCAACATAATTGTATGTTTAAGTGCAAACTTGAACTAAATAGGGGTGTAAAAAGTTTTGATAAAACTCCTACCAAAGTTCTTGGGAAGATGCTATAATGAGAAAAACAAAGCTGGCATCCATCTGCCAACTGAAACCATTTTAGTTTAGATACTAGACCTCAAGGGAAATATCCCTTGCTAATTTCAAGAAAATCCGCTAAGCCACCTAGGGGGAGATGTGATAACAAAAAGACTGCAACAATGGTCAGCAATGAATAATTTTCTGTTTTGTATGATGGACACATGGAATGTGTGTGAACGGTACCTACAAACCTACTCCATTAGTTCATTAGGAGATGATATCATGAGAAACAAGAGCTGTCGGAGGACAGCGAGCTCGCCTGCTGGGTACATTTTATATTGTAACATTTTTATCATTAAGCCATATAATATAGGTCACACTGACCTAGATGTATTTGTATGTAAATCATTTTGTCACTTAGATATAATAATCCAGGTATGACAATTCTCCATGAAATAGTAATAAAAATAAAAGGCAAAATCACTGAAGCATGAAATATAGGTCACAATGACCTAGATATAGTAAGTGGTCATTCATTGGGTCACATGGAACTAATATCCCAGGTGTGACATTTATCCAACAAATATTCAAGATATAAGGCAAAATCACTGAACCATGAAATATAGGTCACACCAACAGAGATATATTTTGACGTCAATAATCGGGTCACAAGGAACTAATATCCCAGGTGTGACATTTATCCAACAAATAGTATTCAAGATATAAGGCAAAATCACTGAACCATGAAATATAGGTCACAATGACCTAGATATAGTAAGTGGTCATTCATTGGGTCACATGGAAGTAATATCCCAGGTGTGACATTTATCCAACAAATAGTATTCAAGATATAAGGCAAAATCACTGAACCATGAAATATAGGTCACACCAACAGAGATATATTTTGACGTCAATAATCGGGTCACAAGGAACTAATATCCCAGGTGTGACATTTATCCAACAAATAGTATTCAAGATATAAGGCAAAATCACTGAACCATGAAATATAGATCACAATGACCTAGATATCGTAAGTGGTCATTCATTGGGTCACATGGAAGTAATATCCCAGGTGTGACATTTATCCAACAAATAGTATTCAAGATATAAGGCAAAATCACTGAACCATGAAATATAGGTCACACCAACAGAGATATATTTTGACGTCAATAATCAGGTCACAAGGAACTAATATCCCAGGTGTGACATTTATCCAACAAATAGTATTCAAGCTATAAGGCAAAATCACTGAACCATGAAATATAGGTCACAATGACCTAGATATAGTAAGTGGTCATTCATTGGGTCACATGGAACTAATATCCCAGGTGTGACATTTATCCAACAAATAGTATTCAAGATATAAGGCAAAATCACTGAACCATGAAATATAGGTCACAATGACCTAGATATAGTAAGTGGTCATTTTATTGGGTCACATGGAACTAATATCCCAGGTGTGACATTTATCTAACAAATAGTATTCAAGATATAAGGCAAAATCACTGAACCATGAAATATAGGTCACAATGACCTAGATATAGTAAGTGGTCATTCATTGGGTCACATGGAAGTAATATCCCAGGTGTGACATTTAACCAACAAAAAGTATTCAAGATATAAGGCAAAATCACTGAACCATGAAATATAGGTCACAATGACCTAGATATAGTAAGTGGTCATTCATTGGGTCACATGGAAGTAATATCCCAGGTGTGACATTTATCCAACAAATAGTATTCAAGATATAAGGCAAAATCACTGGACCGTGAAATCTAGGTGACCTTGACCGTAAAATGTAGGTCACCATGACCTTCACTCTCTTACACTTAAACTGATGTCACATAGTTAGCTGATGTATAACCAGTTGTGTCTATAACCTGTAGGCATATAAGATTTTACAAATGTGTCCTAGATTTTGACCCCTAGCCCCACCCCAAGGCCCACCCTGAGGTATGAACCCAGGGGTATGTTCTTTTGGAATCTCAGAAGACTCGTCCAGGTACCCAAATTCTAAATATGAATGCTCTATGAGGAGTGAAAGTCAAGATATAAGAATTTGAAAAACTTTAACACAGTATTACAAAGGTGTCCTAGATTCTGACCCCTAGCCCCACCCAGGGGCATGAACCCAGGGGTTTATTCTCTTGGAATCTCAGAAGACCCTCCAAGGTACCTAAGTTCCAAATTTGATGCCTCTGTGAGGAGTGACTGTTGAGATATAAGCATTTGAAAAACTTTAACACAGTGTGACGGGAACGGGAACGCAAACGCAAACGCAAACGTAAACGCAAACGCAAACGCAAACGTGGACAACCGGGGTGACTACAATAGCTCTCCTTGTACTTCGTACAGGCGAGCTAAAAATCAAAGACAAGAGGACCATGATGGTCCTATATTGCTCACCTGACCAAACAGATTTGCATATTTACTGTTGAAGTTTCAGCCAAGTTCACTGCTCTAGGATTTTTGTATAAACTTTATAGCACTAACCACCCCCACCCCCCTCCACCACACCCCCGGCCATGTTTTTTTACAAATCTTGACAACTTAAACTGAATCTTAAAAGAGGGTCACCAAAGGAACATTTCTGCCAAGTTATATTGAAATTGGTCCAGTGGTTTAAGAAGTTTTATATAGCTATAAAGCCCTACGCCCTAACGGCCATGTTTTTTGACGAATCATGACAGCTTGAACAAACTTGGTAGAGGGTCACCAAAGGAACATTCCTGCCAAGTTATATTGAAATCTGTTCAGAGTTTTTCTGACAAGAAGATTTTTAAAGTTTTCTATTTAAATATATAGGGAAAACAAGAAGATTTTTTTTCAAGTTTTCTATATAGGTATATAGGGAAAATAAGCCCCACCCCCTTGCAGCCATATTTTTTGACGAATCATGATGGGTTGTTCAACCTTGGAAGAGAGTGACCAAAGACACATTCCTTCCAAGTTATATTGAAATCGGTCCATTGGTTTCTGCCAAGAAGATTTTTAAAATTTTCTATATAGATACATATATAGGGAAAATAAGCCCTGCCCCCTGGCGGCCATGTTTTTTGACAAATCCAAACGGCTTGAACAATCTTGGTAGAGGATCACCAAAAGAACATTTCTGCAAAATTATATGGAAATCGGTCCAGTGGTTTGGGACAAGATGATTTTTACATTTTTCTATATATAGGGAAAATAAGCCCCACCCCCTGGCAGCCATGTTTTTTGACGAATCCAAATGGCTAGGACAATCTTGGTAGAGGATCACCAAAGGAACATTTTTGCAAAATTATATGGAAGTTGGTGCAGTGGTTTTGGACAAGAAGATTTTTAAAGTTTTCTATATAGATATATAGGGAAAATAAGCCCTGCCCTCTGGTGGCCATGTTTTTTGACAAATCCAAATGGCTTGAACAATCTTGGTAGAGGATCACCAAAGGAACATTTCTGCAAAATTATATTGAAATCGGTCCAGTGGTTTCGGACAAGAAGATTTTTAAAGTTTTCAATATAGATATATAGGGAAAATAAGCCCCGCCCCCTGGCGGCCATGTTTTTTGACCAACCGAAATGGCTCGAACAATCTTGGTAGAGGATCACCAAAGGAACATTTCTGCAAAATTATATGGAAATCGGTCCAGTGGTTTCGGACAAGAAGATTTTTAAAGTTTTCTATATAGATATATAGGGAAATTAAGCCCCGCCCCCTGGCGGCCATGTTTTTTGACGAATCCAAATGGTTTGAACAATCTTGGTAGAGGATCACCAAAGGAACATTTTTGCAAAATTATATGGAAATCGGTCCAGTGGTTTCGGACAAGAAGATTTTTAAAGTTTTCAATATAGATATATAGGGAAAATAAGCCCCACCCCCTGGCAGCCATGTTTTTTGACGAATCCAAATGGCCTCAACAATCTTGGTAGAGGATCACCAAAGGAATATTTCTGCAAAATTATATGGAAATCGGTCCAGTGGTTTCGGCCAAGAAGATTTTTAAAGTTTTCTATATAGATATATAGGGAAAATAAACCCCGCCCCCTGGCGGCCATGTTTTTTGACGAATCCAAATGGCTTGAACAATCTTGGTAGAGGATCACCAAAGGAACATTTTTGCAAAATTATATGGAAATCAGTCCTGCGGTTTCTGACAAGAAGATTTTTAAAGTTTTCTATATAGATATATAGGGAAAATAAGCCCCGCCCCCTAGCGGCCATGTTTTTTGACGAATCCAAATGGCTTGAACAATCTTGGTAGAGGATCACCAAAGGAACATTTCTGCAAAATTACATTGAAATCGGTCCAGTGGTTTCTGACAAGAAAATTTTTAAAGTTTTCTGTATAGATACATAGGGAAAATAAGCCCCGCCCCCTGGCGGCCATGTTTTTTGACGAATCCGAATGGCTTGAACAATCTTAGTAGAGGATCACCAAAGGAACATTTCTGCAAAATTACATTGAAATCGGTCCAGTGGTTTCTGACAAGAAGATTTTTAAAGTTTTCTGTATAGATACATAGGGAAAAATAAGCCCCGCCCCCTGGCGGCCATGTTTTTTGACGAATCCGAATGGCTTGAACAATCTTGGTAGAGGATCACCAAAGGAACATTTCTGCAAAATTATATTGAAATCGGTCCAGTGGTTTCTGACAAGAAGATTTTTTAAGTTTTTAGTTAAAAAATCTATTTTTAGCTCCTGTGACCTAGATATGCAATGGACCGGAACCATTTGAACAACTTTGAAAGAGGACCAACCAAGGATCATTCCTGTGAAGTTTGGTCAAAATCCAATCAGTGGTTTAGGAGGAGATGTTGTTTAAAGATTGTGGACGGACGGACGGACGGACGGACATACGGACGACGACAACAACGACGACGGATGGTGAGTGATCACAAAAGCTCACCTTGAGCTTTCAGCTCAGGTGAGCTAATAAAATCAGGGTTTTCCCTGACTTGCATTTTGGCAGCTTTTACTCCCAAAACCTTGTTCAGGACCCTTAAAAGTTAGGGGCATATATAATCAAATCCAAAATCAATTTTATTTATCTATGGCTTTGTATTTTCATCTATTTGTCGTCTAAAGGCCAAGAATTATCAATATTTGGGCAACAATTAAACCATAACATTGGAGCGCTGTGGTGCAGTGGTAAAGCATCGGACTTGAGATCGAGAGGTACCGGGTTCGATCCCCACTAACAGCAAGTGTTGTTTCCTTGAGCAAGAGACTTTATCCACATTGCTTAGTACTAGTTTCTACACAGGAAAAAAGAGGGCCACATGGAAAATTAGTACTAGATTACTAAATGTGTTACCCTCTATAAATAAAGTTGATTATTATTATTAATATTAAAGCACACAGCAAATTGTAGCAGACAACATTCTAAAATTGATTTATTTTTCAGAGAAAATAGGGCTTGACATTTCAGGCAAATTGTCTTCTAGGCAGATAATCCACATGAAATGTCAAGCCTTATTTTTTCTGAAAAAAGTATTTAAAAGTGCTGTCTGCTGAGGTTGCAATTAGTGCATAAAGGCTAAGCTCTTTAATACAATAAACCCCTAAATCTTTATAAGGGCACCTTAACTCCACATAAGAGAGTCCATGGGATCCTCACTTTAAAAACCTGAGGGAAAACCCTCAGGATACGACAGACACATGAACAGATGCCAGTTAGTTCCAATTCACAAAAAGAGCTCAGCTGGACTTTTGTACAGTCGATTTACCCATATGTGCCAAATGGACTCTTCTACCTTAATTCTTTGATCTATTTCCAGCAGAAGGGGTGGCTGGTTAGTTTATATATTACCATATTTTATAGAAATTACTGTATTTCATGCAAACAGTAGACTGTGATCAGATGCTGCATTCTGCAGCATCTGATCTGGGTCTACACTGTTTGCCAATGTCCCTTTTATGGGATGCTAGGCATAAATGGGTTAATAATATGTGATAGTTTTCTTATTTGGGGAGGAAACACTAGAAACACAACATGACATTTCATGTAACCTGTCCAGGAGATGGCTTGCATAATAATCACAGAATTAAATTAGCCTATTTTATTGATAAAGAAAGACATGAATATATTGTCTATTAATCATGCCTTAAGAAAACCGGATAAAATTTCAAGGGAGGAAACTGTCAAAATTGATTTTAACTCCCTTCTGAAAAAGGGTCTAGTCTAAAAGGAAAGAATTTGCCTAACTTGGAATCAAAGTCTTTCCTTTTCGATTTGAACCTTTTTGAAAAGAGTCTGCATGTGCAGAAAGCAAACAGGAAGTTACAAAAGTTGTCTCCCTTGTTAAAATAAACAGAAAATCAACCAGCATATCCAGTCTTCTTAATGCTTACCACTCTGGGTAAAATTTTCAGTAAACAACATTTTAAAATATTTTTTTCTTATTTTTACCAGAAAACAGGATCAGACATTTCATGCAAATTATCTCCACTGAAGACAATTTGAATGAAATGTCAAATTCTGTTTTCTGGGGAAAAAAAGAAGAAAAATTTCACTGATTTGTCATCTGCAGAATTAGTCCTGACAGTGGTAAAGGTCAAATTCAGCGCATTAAACATTTACAGTACCTGAAAGAAGGATATGCCAAGTACTACTCCACCAATAAGAGCCATATTCTTCTTCATAAAATCTGTCACTACATTATAACAGCCCTGAAAGTAATAAAAGACCAATGTGGACTAAAAAGAGATAAGTACACCACAACCTCTTTATAACACGATTGTCGGGGTCCATAGCATAAACCGTGTTAGTTAAACAACCGTGTTATATCCAAACAAAAATGGTCATTTTTCAATATAATCTATGCATTTTTGGGACCCATCTTTGAACCGTGTTATATCCAAAACCGTGTTATAACGAACCGTGTTATAAAGAGGTTAAAGTGTAGTACCATGATACTACAGTCGACTCACGTAATCTCAACTTTGCTTATCTCGAAAAACCGTTTATCTGGAAGTGAAAATCTGGTTCCTGTTTTAACATGGAAATCTAACAACAGGTAACAAAATATTGTGAAAAAGAGGAGGCATTGCTTATAAGGAGCAATTTCTTCTCTTTTCCACATTACTTTTAATATATCTCTAACTTCAGGATTCAAATTACATATTTATTTGTGAAATGTGGTTGTTCAGTTTATTTTTTCCACAATTCTGTAAATCAGATATATCGAGGTACAGCTATTTCGAAGTATTCAGAGGGTCCGTTGACTTTGAGTTAACGAGAGTTGACTGTATATCACAGTGAGCCAGAGAAATGGTGTCTTCCGGGTAAACACAAAAGATCAAAATCAGCCAGCGGTGTTATATTAGAATGTCGTCTGCTACAAATTGTGCTTGGTGCTTTATGAGTTAAAATACTAATGGCTGTATTTCACTGTAAGTTTTCAATGTGTTTGGTCTTAATTCCTTTGGAAAAATAAGTAAGATTAGCTTCCATGATTTAATAGTCTAATTGCTGTGGGTAAATATAGTAGATAGTGGGCAAAGCTCACATACCCCTGGCCATAGCTATCAGACGTATATTGAACGAACTTTGTAGAGATGCAAATGCCCTTAGTACTCATAGCTACAGATAAGTGGGGGTATTCACATGATATTTTTCTTATTTCTGAACAAAAACATATGTTGTGGGTACTCATTAGAAGCGCCTCAGCAAGGCGCTTCTAATGAGTACCCACAACATATGTTTTTGTTCAGAAATAAGAAAGATATCTGCATTTTTCAGATGAAAAAAGTGCCTTATCTGTTGCTATGGTATTACATGGGAGAGATGGGCAAAAGAAAAAAAATCTCAGCATCTTGGTTTTCTCTTACACATCACTTCAGCACTGTCAGGGTGTATACAAAATTTGAAGACTCTGGCTCTAATAGCAGGGGAAAATCTGTGTTTGATTTTTATGAGAAAGAAATAAATATGGACAAATAAAGAGAATGATAAGCATGAGGAAGCTAATTCTCTGTTACACAATGCAACTAGTCATACCCAATGTTTGTACCAAATTTCAAAATCCTAGGTGCAATAGTTCCTGAGAAATCTGTGACAAAATATTTTATTGAAGAAAAAGAAAAATGGACAAATAAAGGGAATGATAAACAGGATGATGCTGAATCTGTCTTACATGATACAAGTAGTTATATACAATGTTTCTACCAAATTTCAAAATCCTAGGTACAGTAGTTCCTGAGAAATCTTTGACACAAATTTCCCTATGCATTACATTGGAGTGAGAGATGGAAAAAAAGGAAAAAAGGTAAAAGAAGGCAAAATAAATTTACGCTTAGTGGTTTTCTTTTTCACAATATACATCAAACCTCTGTAGATGTATACAAAATTCGAAGACTCAGGCTCTCATAGGCGCTCAGAAATCTTTGACAAAAAAAATATTGGAGAAAAAGAAAAATGGACAAACAAAGGGAATGATAAGCATAAGATACCAATTCTCTCTTACACAATACAACATGTCATACCCAACACTTGTTCAAAATTTCAAAATCACAGGTGCAGTAGTTCCTGTAATATCTTTGACAAAGAATTTTATTGGAGAAAAAGAAAAATGGACAAATAAAGGGAATGATGAGAACCAAATTTCAAAATCCTAGGTGCAGTAGGTGTACAGAAAATTTGAAGACTGGCTTTCATAGGAGCTGAGAAAGCTGTGATGAAAAATTTTGAGAAAAAAAAAAATGGACAAGGGTATTATGAGCATGCGGAAGCTGATTCTCTCTTACACAATATAAGAAGTCATACCCAATGTTTGTACAAAATTTCAAAATCCTAGGTGCAGTAGTTCCTGAGAAATCTTTGACGAAAAATGTTATTGGAGAGAAAGAAAACATGGATAAATAAAGGGAATAATAAGCATGAGGATGCTGATTTTCTTTTACAGAATGCAATATGTCATGCCCAATGTTTGTACCAAACTTCAAAATCACAAGTGCATTAATTCCTGAGAAATCTTTGATGAAAAAAAAAAAAGTTTACACACACACACGCACACACACACAGTGAGAGACAAACATTGTTACGGAAAAGACAAAAACTGTATAGCCCCTATATACTTTGTCTGCTGGGGGTATAATAACAGATGGAAAGACAGAAAATGTGTAAAGAGTTTTTAATATTTTTAATGACCACCCACAATATATGTTTTTTGTGAGAAATAAATATTTACCTGACATCCACTCTTATCGAGAGCTATGGACAGTGCATTATATGTGGTATAGTTGTTGGTTTGGAGTTTAACGGTCCAGTCAACACTGTTAAGGTCATGTTGAGCCAGTCAGTTTACCTAACCAAGTTTTTCCTGGGCAGACTTAGTTCTCTTAAGCAGTTAACCAGTATTGTGCACATTCTTTCACCAGCAACTGACAACTGCCCTTCTTGAATCCATGGATGGGAAAGAGTGACCATAGAAAGTATTTCATGCTCAACCGCCATGAAAGAACGTTGCCAGACCAGGCGGGGATCGAACCTAGCGACCCCCTGATCACGTCGGACATGCACCAAACTGAGCCACCGAGGCTAACGATTATGTGGAATGGGTGCATCCATACAAGCCTCTACTAGAAATTATACCTCACTGTAGATGTCATGGGTAGAGTTCTTGTTCTTCAAGTTAAAGTTGATACACTTGTTCTGGTTACCACGACAACATGACTTGGGTACCACATTTGTCTTGTTATCTTTGAGCTGTGTAGTCTCCCAGGGAGTGGAGAACCAGTCAGTATAGTTGAATCTTCCGCAGCACTTCAGCTAAAACAATCAAACAAGAATCAAGTGTGCAATATTTAGGAAAAGCAAGGAAAGGGAAAGGATTTTGGGTATCACACCTTTTTCAACAGATTTATAATTTTCAATATAAGATACATAACGGATAACTCCAGATAACAAAGGGTATCAGGTGATTATTTTTTCTTATTTTTCCGTGACAAAAATATATCTAGTGACCTCAGTAAGGCACTTCTAATGAGTACCTACAACATATGTTTTCATGGGAGAACAAAGAAAAATATCAATACATTACAAAAACAAGCCTAGTCAAATACACTGAAAATTTTACCACCAAAAATGAAAATTTTCAGATAAAAAAAATTTGATATTTTTCATATTTCTGCTCAAAACATAGATTGTGGGTACTCATTAGAACCACCTTGGTGAGGCAGTTCTAACAAGTACCCACAATCTATGTTTTTGAGCAGAAATAAAAGAAATAATGTATACCCCTGTAAACCCCAGTTTTACTACATAAAAGTGGGGTTTAAGGGGGTATACATTGTCTAGGTATGTTTTCGTGATGTTTTTTGATCTAATGGCATCTTATCCGCAGCTTTGATATGGTGGCTCAGTAAGCAAAAGTCATACGCAGTGCCTTAGAGGAGCTGCTTTTTGGGGTACGTATTTGACCTAATTACCGCACATACCCCTATAACCGCACAGTCAATCAATACCGTAGTCTTCAAATTACAGCCAGTGTACTTTTTTATCTACTTCTTTATAAAGGCATATGTTGTGGGTACCCATTTGAATAGCATCGACTTGTCGATGCAATTCAAATGAGTACCCACAACATATATTTTAATAAAGAAAATCAGAAAAAATCGCATAAACATCACCAAATAAGGCCTTTGCTGAGTGTATCCTTAGTAGGTAAAGTCATATTTTACCACAAGTTTTCCCAGTAATTTTGAAAAACCTATGCGCACAGTGCGGTAATTAGGTCGAATACGGTATTTACCCATTTAAACTGAAAAAGCAATTCAAATTAAATTTATTGGGTAATAATTCAAATATCAGTAATTCTTGCACCCATTAACAAAACAGGGTACCCAAAAGAAAAATTATGATACCCAATTCAATGAGAGATGGGTGGGTGAAAATAGACAAAAAAAAAAAGAATAGACAATTGCTTAAAACCTTATCTCAGGCACTGCCGTAGGTCCAGGTAAAAAGAACATTCAGAAGATAATTTTGGTTATCTTTTTTTCATTGAAGCATATCTTGTTGGACTCTATGGATAACCTTGATTAGGTTATTCAAATGAGTACCTACATGATGTGCAATGACGGTATGTACATATTTTACCGCAGGTTTTCCCAGTTTTTTTGAAAAACCTAAGCGCACAGCGTGGTAATTAGGTCAAATACGGTATTAATACAATGGTGGCAGCTTAGTCATCAGTACTGTGTCAAACCCTATTGTCTTAAAAAAAAAAATGAAGAAGAAAAATATTTCAAAATGTTTCCTGAAAGTTGCTTATTTTGAAGCTGCCAAGAATATTGTTTAATGCCAAGCCTAACATAAACAGCAGAGACAATATAAGAACCACAATATCAAAAAACATGCCTTTGGCCATTTATAGACAGCAAAGGCAGATCAGCATTTGTCTGTGTTGAGGTTTTACTGTCCCGTCAACCCGTTTGGGTCATGTGGAGCACGGCCAGTATACCTAACCACTTTTTTTTCCTGGGCAGACTTTGTCCTCTAAGCAGTTTACCAGTACTTGTGCACATTCTTTGGCCTTTTACTAACAACTGCCCCTCCTGAATCAGCCGAAGGGAGAGAATGATCATAAAAAATATTTCATGATCACTCTCCTGAAAAGGGGCATAATTTGATCAAATATTTATTAAAGTTCACCAGAATTTAGTCAGGTCATCCATGCATTGGTTCCAAACTGCTTGCATAATTTCATGACTCAAGTGGTCCCTTAGATATTTTGCATGCAAGATTTCTATTTGCTAAAATGCCTTAGTCTGAAGTGGGGTCATAACTCCACCATGAAGAATCTGACAGAAAAGAAAAAAAATATGGGTCAGCTAATTTTTCATAAGCAATGCATATATGAAATTTCAAAAATACTAGCATGTATGGTTCCAAAGATATGAGAGGTCTTAAATATGACGTACGGATGGACAAACGGACAGAGGAAGTCTGAAAAAGGGGCATAAGGCAAAAAAAAAAAAAGTTATTACCGTATTAATCCGCCTATAAGACGGGGATTTTTCCCCCAAAAAAGCCCCCAAAAATCCAGACCCGTCTTATAATCGAGGTCTTTGGCCATATCGGTATTTTCGGCAAAGTCCGGTGGTGCCACGTGGTCACGGAAAATGCCGATCTTCGAAACCGGTAGAAGGATATAATGTTTACCTTCGTCCCTTGATAGAAATAGCAGCAAGGTAATTTTTTTAGGTGAAGTACTGAATTTTTCTGTGTATTACTCACACCCGTGTATAACACGCACTGAATATTTGCTAAATAGTTTTGAAATAAAAAAAAAGATGTTCCTATGTAAAACACAAAGAATTTATCTGTGCATTATTTACTAAGTTACCAGATACTAAGTGTGTCAAATTTAACTAGGATTGAGTTGAAAATGGCCGAATTCGGAAGGTTTAGAGTAGAAACAGGCCGAATTTATGATAATGCTAACTGAATTTTCATTGTGCAGCTCTGTTACCATGGGCCTCAGGCAACTTGATGTAGTGTAGGCAGTTCTTTGCTTCCCCACTGCAGACGCTATGACAATAAAAATGTAGTTATTTCTTTTGTGTTCTCATAATTAACACCTTCTTTGTGTCACTTTGTGTCACTTTCTTAACTGAGACGTGAAATTATCAACTCAGTGCCTCAGAGCAATGCAAACAACAACTAAAGTCGACTAGTTGTCATTCTGACTGCCAGTTAACCAATTAAGTGCACAGATGTATGCTGGTAGTTTTTTTTTCTTTATCATAAACATTGTTTATTTCAAACAATTTTTTTTGGTAAGTTGGAAGAAAAGTTAAAAAAAAAAAAAAAGATAAACATATGGTAAGAAAATAAAAGATAAAATGCAAATGACCGATCTACCTACCTCAAAAGCCCAGTTGGTTTTGTTTATTATCAATAATTTTAATAATTGCAAAAAATAAAATACTTTTTTATTTTTTCAATGTATGATCGTTTGTGCCAATATTTATGTTCTACCAAATTTATTTCCTATTTTGAACTACAATAAATCAGTTGTGCAGGCTGATTTATTCAAGTTACGGTGTGAGACTTGTCAAAGTCCGGTAATCAATACAGATTCATATGCATATGCCTGTTTGAGTAGTTTCCCTTTGAAGAGATCACATGATCAGCAAAATAAAAAAGCGTAAACAAAAAGAGCATGGACATGAAAAGGATATCAATTACTGCAAATCAGATGGAGTTGCTTGTTTTGAGTTGACAGAACCATGGTATGGGCGAGATAGGTATAAAAAATCATGAATATCTCATAGCAATCATTCTATTTCGCATTTTTACCGGGCGATCGTGAATGTCATGAGTTTTCGCGACCGATTATCTTGGCGATTTCTGTCCCGATTTTGTGTTCCTATAAATAATACACATTGGATTTTTATAAACGTTTTCTGGGTAAATAAGGTGCGTGTTATACACAGTTAAATACGGTATGCATGCTTGTAAGTGGTGTTGGAAGTTTTTTTAATTGTACTTTAGGAATTTCTGAGTGGCAGGGAATATCTCCGACAGGCGACTTTTTTAACCCGTCTTATAATTAAGTAAAAGCAAAATCCTGCCTGGGAAGGGCCCAAAAACAGCCCCCGTCTTATAAACAAATTGTCTTATAGGCGGATTAATACGGTAGATTCTCAGACACTTTTTTTCAAAAAACAGATGCGGGCGGCTTTTCATTTTTCTTTTTATTTTCCAGTTGGGTACATTCTTGGACAGTTGGGTTTGTTTGGCTTAACAAAATGGCTACTGGAAGTATCTGAAATCTATCAACATTTGTATCTGCAAGTTTAAAGTCTCAAACAACATAAACAGATCATAATTTACCGATTTTCTTAGCAAGTAAGTGAGAATGCCATATGTTTGTGGTCTAGATTGCAATTTGGTTAGAAATGATTCTCAGATAAGCGAGTAAAATCCAGTGTCACATATTTTCGTGGGTTGGAAAAAAACTTATCACTGAAAAAAATTATATATGCGGGACCTTTTGGACAGATGCGGCAGTGTCTGAGAATCTAATACTTTTTTTTTTTTTGCCTAATTTGATCAACTATTTATAAAAGTTCACTAAAATTTAATCAGGTCATCTGAACATTGGTTCCAAACTGCTTGCAAAGTTTCTTGAACCTTATTCAAGTGGCTCCTTAGATTAATTGCTTACTAGATTTGTACAGATAGACAAATGGATGGACAGACAGACAAGCCCAAAGCAATATGCCCTCCCAACTTCTTTGAAGTTCAGTTGGGATCATAAAAATATTTACTTGATACCCACTCTTATCTAGAGCTATGGTTACTGTGTCCAAACACTCTCCTTATCTCAAACACTGGTACCTCAAACTACTGGCTTCAGTCAAACTAAACAATGGGCAATATTGATTTAATTTGCATATGTTCCTTACATTTCAATAGCTTTTAGCTCAAACTACTATCATCTCAAACCAAATATTCTGGTCCCTTCAAGTTTGAGATAACGAGAATCAACTACATTTTGAGCAAAATTATGTTACCACTTACCATGCTATAGACAAATTCAGCAGATGACAAACTGGTGATATTTTTTTTTTTATTTTTCGTAGAAAATAGGATCTGACATTTCAGGATCTACACTGTTTGTCTTCCTATTTTGATTTTTGACTGACATCCCTGTTTCCAAAAATGGTCAGGTCTAAATTCAATGATGGAAAAGTCCATTTCATAGACTTGGGTGGAAAGGGTTAAATCACTCCTGCCTGGTATGTCTGGTGTAAATTACCTCATGTTGGAGTCCATCAAAAGCCTTGGTTTTCTCTTCATCCGTACCATACTTCTTTAGTGCCAGTGTAAGACCCTCACTAAATCCTTCATTCATCTAAAATAACAAAGATTTACACAATTGTCCAACAAAGCTTCAGATGAAAGGACTCTTCATCTTTTTGCACTAAAATGTATGTTGTGGATATTCATTAAATTGCTTCCCAGACGCAATTCTGGTTTGGTGCCAAATCATTAGCGCTGTGTCATAAGGTAGGGTTGTGATTTTATCATTTGTCTTGTCCAATGGTCAAAATCAACTTGTCCAACCAAGATTTACTTGCCTGAAATTTAATTTTTTATTATTTCTCTAAGAAAACATATAATGTGGGTACTCATTAGGAGTGCCTCTGCTTCTAATGAGTACCTACAACATATGTTTTCTTCAAGAAATAAGAAAAATATATATCTCATAATCTGGTTAATCTTAGCTAGAGCTATGAAGTCCTTATCCCAGCACAAATAAATTGGAATTTCTCATTTGTCCTCAGTGAAATGGGACAAGTTGGATAAGGGGGGCATGGTTTGTTTATGTTGCGGTTTTACTACCCAGTCAACCTGATGGGGTCATGTCCAGCTTGGTCAGTTTACCTAACCATGTTTACTGGAAATATTTCGTGATCAATCTCCACGAAAGAATGTTGCCGACCCGGTGGGGGTCGAACCCGCAACCTCCTGATCCCTAGGCATGGTATTTCCACAGCCCTGATGAAGTAATAAGAGATGTGTCCAGGGTTTCTGTTCAATGAAGGAGATCTCCCATTGTCTCCCAGAGGCTGAAGAACCCAATCTCAATAACACAGAGTTAGATCATTTGACCATTCTGGTTTGGTTGTTGTATTGCCAATTGGCTGTTACTCCAACATGTATTTTTCAGCATGTGAAAGTCATCAAAACAATACACTGGTACCTAGCTTCCAATGTAATGGATGAAGACTGGAAACTAATACCATCCAGTACTTTGGTCTGGTTAGACCCAAATAACTATAGGAACCAATGTAGAGCAAGTTTGATTAACGCTTAGTACTCTGGGTAAAATTTTCAGCAGACAACATTTTGAAAGATTTTTTCTTATTTTTCCCAGAAAACGGGATTTAGCATTTCATGCAAACTGCCATTGGAGACAGTTTGCATGAAATGTCAAATCCTGTTCTCCGAAAAAAAATAAGAAAAATACCACCAAATGTGTCATCTGCTGAATTTGCTCAGAGAGTGGCAACGAAGAACTTGATGAACACCTGATATGATTTTGTTTGTGTTGGGGTTTTACGGCCCAGTCAACCCAATGGGGTCATGTCGTGCGCGGTCAGTTTACCTAACCACACATTTACTGGGCAGGCTTAGTCCTCTAAGCGGTTAACCAGTATTGTGCACATTCTTTTGCCAGAAACTGACAACTGCCCTTCTTGAATCAGCGGAAGGGAGAGAATGACCGTAGAAAATATTTCATGATCAATCTCCACAAAAGAATGTTGCTGATTGGCTGAGAATTATATAAGGGTGTAACAGCCAATTCACAAAACAGCAAATGATCCAGAATATTCAAATGATCAAACTTCCTCTATGTCCTTGTCAAGGCACTTCTAATGAGTACCCACAACATGTTTTTATGGAAAACTGGAGAAAATTATCCCATAATTATCATTGAATACTCCTCCTTAACAACTACTCTGATGTAATCCTTTTCCAAGAGCAAGATGTATGGATACTGTCTATCACTGCAAACACCTCATTGGAGATGGAGGAGCTGCTTTGGTTTGCTTTTAGTGATTATCTAAGATACTGTTCATCATAATTTGTTTACTAAAAATTCAGAGGAATTGTTAAGGAGGAGTATCTGATGATAATTCTGAGATAATTTTTCTTACTTTTCAATAAAAACATACGTTGTGGCCTTGCTGAGGTGCTTCTAATGAGTACCCACAACATGTTTTTATGGAGAATTGGAGAAAATTATCCCATAATTATCCTCCTTAACAATTCCACTGTAAAATCTTGGCATCACTGGTGTTCTGTGATTGTGGCTCTTCCTTGATATCTTCTTTGCTATTTTTGTTTTTATCAGGGTGAGGGTTTAAAAAAAAAAAAAAATGTTAAATTTTAAAACATTAACACTCAGCAGATACCCAAAAGCAACAGAAAATCAAAGGGCTGAACAGCCCTGAAATGACAGATTCTATGAGAAACTAATAAATTCCAGGTGTTATTCTGTTCTCCATTTAAGTTTATGAGACGCTTCTTCGTCGAAAACAAACGAGCTATAGCGAACAACAAAGGCGCTGATCAGCCTGCACGCATGCGCAGGCTGATCTGCGCCTTTGTTGTTCGCACATGTATTAAGGCGGGTTTTCTCAGCGACTCACCATAGATCAAGCAAAAGTCGCACTACTTTTGTATGGATAGCTCTTCAATGGCGTACTAATATACACACAGTAAAACATTGGGTTTACTTTTGTGCGTGGATAAATACGAAATTTAATAGTAGTCAAAGTCACTTTCTCTAAAACTGTGCATGGCAACGAAGAATGACAGATAGAATCTGTCATTGAATATTACCTTATTTCTGTAGATAAATCCAGCTGCCCCACAGCTAAGTTCAGCAACAAACACAAGGACAAGAAATACTGAATACTGAAAAGAAAGGAATATAATATACCATAATGACTCTTAACCCTTCTCTTGCTGAACATGACATGCCCTGTCTTAGCAAACAGTGCAGATCCAGATCAGTTGGCTTCTTCAGAAGCCAACTGATCTGGATTTGCACTGTTTGTCATTAAATATGTGAATTTCTATCAAAAACCCAGATCAAGTAATCTGATTGGCTGGAAATAAAAAGTGGGTGTGACATCTTAATTTATTCAGCAAGGCAAGGGTTAAGACAGACAGGCAACAGCAAACACTGTAAACCCAGATCAGAACTAAAGAATGTGGTGTCTGATCTGAGTCTACATTGTCTGCCACCCATCCAGCATTTTTGCCACATCAACAGATACATGTAGAAAATAGGCTTGCCCAAATTTTAGAACAAGCATGGTGAGGAGGTAAGATGTGCCAATATTTAGGGTAAATACAGTGTTTGTGACTGTTCATAGAACAAGCTTAGGTCAGACTGTGCATTTTTTTTTTATTTTTAGTAAATTCATCAATTATATCACAAAATTACATGATGATGATGAATATAGCTGCAGTTAAAGCGATTTTTTTTTTTTTTTTTCAATCAAAAAGAAGTGATATTTTTCTTATTTCTCTATAAAAAAAACCTACATTGTGGGCATTCATTAGAAATGCCTCAGCATATCACTTCCAGTGAGTATCCATGATGTATACAGTTAACTCTCCTTGTCTCAAAGTCCAAGGGACTTTCTGAAATACTAGATACCTGTACCTCAACATATCAATTTTGCAGCATTGAGGAAAAAATAAATCACACAACCAATATGTAATTTGACTTCTGAAGATAAGATATATTGAAAATATTGTGGAAAAGAGGAAAAATTGCTCCTTATATTTTATTACCTGTTGTTAGATTTCCATGTTAAAACAGGGACCAGATCTTTACTTTGAGATAAGCGATTATTCAAGATAAGCAAAATCAGTGACTAATCAGCATTTTTCCCCCACCCAATGATAAATTTGTGTTAGTTTGGCCAAAATCCATCCATTCATTAAGGAGAGAGAATGCAGACAAGAGGCTACGCCGACGGGATCCGCACTAAGAATAATATGTGGGGGACATAATAAAGTGTTCAAAATTTTAGAACATTTACTGTACTGAACAAAATTGTCTCTGACATGTCTGGCAGTCTTACAGATTTCACATAAACTGGGCTAAACTCGGTAAGTAGGAGGGCAGGTGTTACACAGATTTAGAAAGCCTTAAATATAGAGGGCCATGCTGGAAACTCTACAAGGCAAATTAGCCTCCTGTTGCCTGCTAATGAGATGGCTGATCGATACTTTTTATGACAAAAAGAAGCACCTCATCCGGAGCTATGTTATATCACTGCATACAAAGCAATAGATAAGGCGCTTTTTTCATCCGAAAAGTGCTGATATCTTTCTTATTTCTCCATGAAAACATATGTTGTGGAACTCATTAGAAGCGCCTCGCCGAGGCACTTCTAATGAGTACCCACAACATATGTTTTTGTAGAGAAATAAAAAAAATATTATGTGGATACACCCTCTTATCTGTAGCTATGTGCATAATTATGCAATAAGGCCTCTTTTCCTATGTCATGTCTCCCTTATTAACACAGAATATGAAATAAATAGCTTTTTTTTTTTTTTCTCTGCAAAACCATATGTTGTGGGTACTCAGTAGATGCACCTCAGTGAGGCATTTCTAATCAGGACCCAGAAAATATGTCTTTGTGGAGAAATAAAAAAAATTCCAAAAATATAGGTATGACACAAAAGTACATTATCTGGAGCTATGCCGACTTATAATGAAGCCCTAGAAAATATTTTCCAATTTACTTTGAAACACCCATCCTATATTGCACAACTTTGGAATCAATCCCCTGAGACCTGGAGACAGTAGAAACCACAGTTCCAGTTGGGCCGCCTTTTTTTTTCAACCCAAAAGTATTGCTATTTTTCTTATTATCCACACAAACATGTCATTTTGCTCATTAGAAGCACCTCGACGGGACACTTCTAATGAGTACCCACACCATATGTATTTGTGGAGAAATAAGAAAAAATATTCCCAATACCCCTCTTATCTAGAGCTATGAGTCGCTGTCAAAACTCTCTGCAAGAAAAACAACATTTTTCCCCATACATAAACAAAGATCAAGACCAGCGTGTGCATCCTGCAGTCTGATCAGCATCTTTACCATGCACTGTGCGCATTCTACAGGGTCCTTATATTCTGTAAAGGAACTGTGAAGTCCCTAGCCAGACTGCATGGCTGTGCAGACTGGTCCAAGTCTCACAAATTACATACAGAAAATTTGTTGATTTTTCCTAATGTGTGGTGTGCCACAATTGATTTTTGTTCTGATACAATATCCACAGCTCTAGATGAGAGGCATGCTTCTGATACTTTTTCTTAATGTTTCTTCATAAAATATTATGTAATAGTACCCATTTGAATTGTCTCACCTAGGCAATTCTAATGCATATGACCTACGTATACATGAGTCCCTGATGTATGTTTTTGTGGAGAAATGACAAATCACTGTATTAGCCACTTATCTGGGGATATGAAAAACATGAACTGATTCAATGAAGTAACAACTCCAGGACCCAATATAGCTAACAATGAGCGATGTATCACAGGAATTGTTAAGGAGGAGTATTTGATGATAATTCTGGGATAATTTTTCTTATTTCTCCATAAAAACATATGTTGTGGGTACTCATTAGAAGTGCCTCAGTGAGGCACTTCTAAAGAGTACCCACAACATATGTTTTTATGGAGAACTGGAGAAAATTATCCCATAATTATCACCAAGGACTCCTCCTTAACAATTCCTCTGTACAGTATCCTGACAAATAATTTCCTTATTTCTCCATGAAAACATATGATGTATGTACTCATTAAAAACACCTCTGCAAAGTGCTTCAAATGAGTATCCACAACATATGCTTTTGTGGAGAAATAAGAAAAATATTATTATGTTTTAGTTGCAAAAAAGCACTTTATCTGAAATAATAATAACTGGAACAGAATTAACCCTTCTCTTGCTGAACACGACATGCCCTGACTTACCAAACAGTGTAGATTCAGATCAGTTGGCTTCTGAAGTTGGCTTCTGAAGAAGCCAACCGATCTGGATCTGCTCTGTTTGCCATTAAGTATGTGAATTTATGTCAACAATCTGGATCAAGTAATCTGATTGGCTGAAAATTAGAAATGGGTGTGGTATCTTAATTTATTCAGCATGACAAGGGTTGAAATGTATGAGCTGCACCTGAGTGCATATTACTGCAAAGAACCTGACAACTGCATATACTACATGAACTAATCAAGATTTGTACTATTCAATCACAAACAAAACATAAAATATTTGCCCTTAACCCTTGTCTTGCTGAATAAATTAAGATGCCACACCCACTTCTAATTTTCAGCCAGTCAGATTACCTGATCAGAATTATAATTATAAATTCACATACTTAATAGCAAACAGTGCAGATTAATATCAGTTGGCTTCTTACTGATCTGGATCTACACTGTTTGCGAAGGCAGGGTATATCCAGGTTCAGCAGGACAAGGGTTAATTAATATAGTCAGACACATAATCCCCTTTCATACCTATTCTAAAATTTGTACAAATTGTGGGGCTTCTAAGGCATAGTCAAGACCATAATGTTTTCATGAAGAAATTTATGAGAGAAATATTATGTGGATAGCCCTCTTATTTGGAGCTATGATTTACCCTTAAAGTCAGGGTTTTACCTCAGAAATTTAAGGGGACATATGTCTCTTTTGACCTGTATTTTAGGGGACATATTTGGTAATTTCAGGGGTTGAATGCTTGAATTTTACAGAAAATATTGCAAATATTAAGGAACATCAATGTCTCTCTAAGATGGAGGTTTAGAGGACATCAGAGTCAAAGAAAGGGCCAAGTCTCGTGTTTTTGCGGGACAAGGAAAACCCCGCTTAAAGTATTAACCCTTGTCCTGCTGAACCCTGATATACCCTGCCTTTGCAGAAAATTAGAAGTGGGTGTGGCAGCTTACTTTATTCAGTAGAACAAGGGTTAAGAAAGAGAGGCCTGTCAGAGCATTATCAGATGCTGTAGAACATGTCGTAGCATCAGATCAGGTCTGCACTGTTTGCCATTCAACCAGCAATTTTTAGACACATCAAAATTCAACAGTCGCAACAGTAGTAAAATGACTTGTTCAAATTTTTACCTGAAGTATGGTAAGGAATATTACAATATCTGAATATTTAGGGTAAATATGGTAATACTCAGAGCTCTAGGTAAGAGGTATTTCCAGAAATATACTTTTCTTATTTCAACAGGAAAGCAAACATTGTGGCATAGCTCTTGATAAGAATACTTTTTTAACCCAAAAGTAATGATATTTTTCTTATTTCTCCACAAAAACATATGTTGTGGGTACTCATTACAAGTGCCTCTATGAGGCACTTCTAAAACATATGTTGTGGGTACTCATTAGAAGTGCCTCATAGAGGCACTTCTAATGAGTACCCACAACATATGTTTTTGTAGAGAAATAAGAAAAATATTTACCTGATATCCACTCTTATCTAGACCTATGATAGTGTGGAACTCTTTAGAAGTGCTTCATTAAAACATTTCTAATGTGTACGATACATGTTTTTAGCAGAGAAATAAGAAAAATAACAAACTTTTTAGATGTAAAAAAAAGCATCTCTTGTAGATCTCTGACTGCTGAAATTGTCCTTGATGCTGGAACTTAAAAGTAAAATGTCAAAACCATTTTCTTTAATTGCCATGTATTATTGGTCCATGTTTAAGAGAAAATTCTGAAGTTGAAAAGTTCATCCCCTATTCCAGTGTAGATAGTAATGACAACTTAATAAAAGACAGAAGGTCAAATGTCACCCATGTTTGAAGCATGTCAGAATGAATCTGAGGTCAACATACCAAAATTGTAATTCAGAAAGTCATAAGTCGATATATACGAAGGCAAAATTAGAAATATTATAACCCTTCTCCCCATTTTGCAACTCCTCATATCACAGGAAAAAGAATTCCATAGAAGAGTGGGAAGTCACAAGGCAACAGAGCTCTTAATAAGGCACTTTTTTTTTCAACCAAAAAGTATCTATATTTTTCTTATTTCTTGACAAAAACACATGTTATGGGTACTCTGAGGCACCTCGGTGAGGCGCTAATGAGTACCCATAACATATGTTTTATGGAGAAATAAGAAAAATATTTACCTGATGCCTACTCTTATCTAGACCTATGTAACATGCAAAAGGGTACAATGAAAACCTGCTGTACTGTAAATTCACTAGTGACAAGCTTATTTCTATCTGATTGATTATGTTGATGATTGGGTGTTTTACAGCCCTTTCAACATCATTTAAGTCAATGAAACAATAGAAAGATGACAATGAAAGGCCTACGGCTGGATTTGAACCCAGGACATCATGATCAGAAGACAGGAGTGCTAACCATCTGGACACTTCATCTGATTGAATAATCTAAAAGGGCTTTAACTCAGTCAAAAATGGTGCAATCAAAAAATTAATGCACACCTTTACATCATAGCTGGAAAATATGCAACTTTTCAAAAGAATCAGACAAAAAATTTAGGCGGAGTTGCACAGACACATGATTTGGTGTGGAACTTCTAAGCCAAAAAGGGCTTCAACTCTGTAAAAACTGGCTGCATAAAAAAAAATCCTCAAATACGTGCAAATGCTTGTATCATAGCAAGAAACTCTGCAAAATTTCAAATCCCTCAAATTCCCTGAAAAGATGTTGGAGTACTTCTGAACACAAGCTTTATAAATGAAAATTCAAAGTCAAAAAAGGACTGTAACTATCAAAATTGACCAGATCAAAGATCCAAACTCACATGCACGCCTTCATATCATAGCATAAAAAGGCTTTAAAAGGGGTAGGAGGAGTTGTGGATACAAGCTTTGCAAATGGAAATTCCGAGTCAAAAGTGGCCAGATGAAAAATCTAGAATGAAATGCTTATCTTTATTTATCATATGAGGGCGAGTCAATATAAAACCAGCCTAACTTATTTCTGGGTGAGATCGATCTCTTCTTTTTCGATGTAATTGCCCTCTTAAATGATGCACTTGGACCAATGCTGTTCCAGTGCCATCAGCCCAGAGTTGTAGAAGCCAGGGTCCTTGTCTCTGACCCACTCCTCAACTGCCGCCACGACTTCTTCGTTGGACCGGAAATGACGTCCACGGATATCCTTTTTCAAGTTTGGGAAGAGGAAATAGTCACTAGAAGCTAAGTCCGGAGAACAGGTGGGGTGCGGTATTAGCTCGTACCCATTCCGCTCAACAGCATCCATTGCAATTTGGCAAGTGTGGACTCTCGCATTGTCCTGTTGGAGCAGAATCCCTTTGGAGAGTTTACCTCGGCGTTTTTCATGGATCACAATTCTCAGTTAGTCCAGCAAATGTGCATAATACGCACCTGTCATTGTACTTTTCTTTGCTAGAAAGTCCAACATAATAACGCCTTGTGCATCCCAAAATACAGTTGCCATCACCTTGCCAGCAGAGGGTTGCGTTTTGAACTTCTTTAGTCTCAGAGACCCCGGCCCTATCCATTGGCGACTTTGAGCTTTATTCTCTGGCTCATAATAATGGACCCAGGCCTCATCTACAGTCACCAGACATGAAAAGAAATCATCTTCCTTTGACCGAAACCGCTTCAACAATGTGCTGTATACTGATGCTCTGGTTGCCATTTGCGCGTCGCTAAGGGATTTTGGGACCCAACGGGCTGTTAGCTTGTGCATACCCAAGCGATCATGTAAAGTTGTTGAAACACTACCATGTGAAATGTGTAATGCATTCGCTATTTCTTCCACCTTAATTCGCCTATCAGAGTACACCAGATCCCGTACTTTGTTACACATTTCTTCATTGGTGGCATCTGATGGGTGTCCAGACCTGGTTTCATCTTCTTAAGACGTTCTACTGCGTTTGAATTCCCCAACTCAGAATTTAACTTGTGCATACGATGGTGCAGAAGACCCGTAAATATTGGTCAACTCGCAATGTATTTCCTGACCTGTTTTCCCTTTCAAATACAAGTACCGAATTACAGCATGGTACTCAAATTTTGACGAAAAGCTTACTTTTGCATTGCTAGCCATGTTTGACATTCAATATCTTATGAGTAAATGACACGAAAAGGGTGCAATTTTGCCCTCAGGTCTGAAACGTATTGAAACAAGGCATGAAAATCTTGGGTGTCTCGGTCAATTGGAAATGGGATAGGCTGGTTAACTATTATTGACTTGCCCTCGTAGCAAGAAAACCAGTAAAATTTCATAAAAATCTAACAAAACTTGTATGAGGAGTCGCAGACAAGATTTGGGATAGACTGATGCATACATGGATGGACCATAGCTTTAGTTAAGGCGCTTTTTTTCAATCCAAAAGTATTGATATTTTTCTTATTTGTCCATGAAAACATATGTTGTGGGTACTCATTAGAAGTGCCTCACCTGACCTGATACCCACTCTTATCTAGACCTATGATGGACAGGGGTTATTTAGTCCCCCTCCTCCTACATGTTGGGTGATAATGATAGCTCTAGATAAAAAAGTATCTAGAAAAATATTTTTTTCTTATTTCTCCACAAAAACATATGTTGTCAGTACTTCTTAGAAGCACTTCTAATGAGCACGCACAACGTAATTTTAGGAGATATAAGAAAAATGACAATGCTATTTTTTGGGTTTTTTTTCTTATCTGGAGCTACAAAGTTTATCTTTGCTGGGCAACTCTAATGAGTATCCACAACTAATTACTTTTGTGATGATCACCTTTAACTCTCTCTCCGGGCTGAGTCTGCAGATGACAAATTCACAATACTGTTCTTATTTTTCACTGACTATAGTTTGTTTGGGTTGGCCCCATCTACATTGTTAAGGTCATGCTGAGCCACAGAGCCATTCACTTAACCTACTCACATTTTTCCTGGGCAAACATAGCCCTCTATGCAGTTAATCAGTACTTGTGCACATACTTTTGCCAGTAATTAATGCATGCTCTTCTTGAACCAGCAGAAGGGGGAGAATGACCGTAGAAATGATTTCATGATCAATCTCCACAAAGTTATGTGACTGAGCTGGGACTCAAACTTGTGACCTCTAGATCTGCTACAGACTGCTCTATAGGGTCTGACATTTGGAATGCATCAAGGGAAAAAGTGCCTTCAAACATGCACAGTATGCGCAGATTAAGATCATTCTGCAAATGTGCAAAGCATCATCCGGACCTTTGCTCTCCATTCATACATTCTATAGTGTCCAATGATTTTGTTAGCAGACAGTGAAGGCCCTGATCAGACTGTGTGGATGTGCAGGCTGATCTGGGCCTTCACTGTCCGCATATGCCCGAAGACACGTTTTCGCATGGCATGGCCCATTTAATGCAAAGGTTGCCTCAGCATACAATTAGCATAAAATGTCAAAATCCTATTTTCTAGGAAAAATAAGAAAAATATCACCAGCTGTAATTTTTACCAAGCATGCTAAGCATTTAAAAGTAGAAACATATAAATGTAAGTGAATCATAAGTTAATTAACAAACTGATATAGTCGCAGCCAGCTTGGTTTTGAGTCCTGTCTTTGCACAGAAAGTACTAAACCTTCTCACTTTCACCATCCCTACACATGGAAAACAGTTATGAAGAAAGTTATTCCTCTCTACAGTAAATGTTATTTGTTATCTATATTTGCCAATAAAACAATGGGAACTCAGAAGTAGCAATTTTTTCTTATTTCTACATAAAAACATGTTGTGGGTACTCATTAGAAATGCCTAGAAGCGCTTCTAATGAGTACCCACTAAGTATGTTTTTATGGAGAAATAGAGAAAAGTATCCCAGAATTATCAACAAATATTACTCCTTAACCCTGACTCTGCTGAACTTGGATGCCCTGTAGTTGCAAACAGTGTAGATCTAGATCAGCTGGCTTCTTCAGAAGCCTACTGATCTGGATCTATATTGTTTGGCATTATGTATGCGACTTTGTATCCACAACCTGGATTAAGTGATCTGTTTGGCCAAAATTATATGTGGGCGTGGCATCTTAATTTATTCACCATGGTAAGGGTTGTCCTCTGACTCTTATGTATCCAACGATAGAGTAGAAAGCAATGACCCTGGTCAGACTGCTAGATAAGAGGAGTGTCCAGAAAATCATTTTTTCTTTTATCCGTGAGAACTTTGATGTGGGTATTCCTTAGATATGCCTTGGCAGAGGTGTAAAATTTCCTCAAAACTTACTCGCCCTTATGGTCTAAATTTTTCACTTAGATGCTGAAAATGAAGAAAAAGTGAAGAAATTTCGGAAAATCTCACTCGCCCTGCCTTGAAACTTACCCGCATATGCGGGCGGGTGCGTGGAATTTTACAGCCCTGGTTGGCAGGACACTTCTAATGAGTATCGACAACATACGCTTTTGTGGAGAAATAAGAAAAATATCCATACCTTTTGGAAGACAAAAGCATCTTATTTGGAGCTATTGCCTGCCCATTACTTAAGAAATAAGTTTTCTCTAAGTGAATTATCGCAAATAACGCATGGTGTTGGAAGGCAGACTGCAGAGTATTAATTCACGACAACGCTGCTGGAGTGAATTAATATTCACATCTGCCTGATAACACCATGCAATTGTCACGATAATTCACAGCAGAGAAAAATTATTTTGATTCTAACATGATACAGAAAGGAAAATTGACATTATCGACATTGTTGCAATGTTTTACAAAGAACTCTTTTGCAGCGGAAGTCGCAAGAAGTAAATGCTTACATGCGGAGTTATCAAAGGTGCCCTTTTGCACACACTAAATTGATGACATGTATTATTGTGGTTTGATCATGGTGACAATTCCATTTGGCTCAATGGGAAAATGTTAACGTCATGTTAGAATTTTTCATGAAGCAGCCAGAATATCTCATAGCTACAGATAAGAGGGGGTATCCACATAATATTTTTTCTTATTTCTCTACAAAAACATATGTTGTGAGTACTCATTAGAAGCACCTCGGCGAGGCACTTCTAATGAGTACCCACAACATATGTTTTCATGGAGAAATAAGAAAGATATCAGCACTTTTTGGATGAAAAAAAAGCGCCTTACCTGTTGCTATGATATCTTACCATATATAGGAGAACAGACTGTCCTTTCACAGTGCAGCAACATCCAAATGAGCCAACAAGAACAATGAGGGCACCAACACCAATCATGATGTATGGAGCTTCCTTGTAATATACCGTAGAAAGTTCCATGTAAATATACAGCTGAACCTTCGTCCATATTCCCAGAGCCAAGACAGCAATACCCGTTATCTGGAAGTAAAAGATAATGCTTGCATTAAGGGAAGTCCTGGAGTCAGAGAACCCTCCAAAACATTCTGTGGGACTTCCAAATATTCATGCTTACAATATAACAAACTATAACTCTTGAAGTGCCAAGCTATAAACTTGTAGCAGACAACAGTTTAATTTTTTAAATATGTTTTACAGAGAAAGAGTCTTGACATTTCATGTGAACTGTCTGCTTGGCATGAAATCTCAAGACTTATTTTCTATGAAAAATAAAAAAATATATATACATTTAAAAAATGCAGTTGTATTGCTGTTTATAAAGCAGATTTAACCTGAAGTCCTATTTTATTAAGTATTTTTAAAATGTTATTTTTAGACCCTAAAGAAGAAATTCACATACTGACAAAAAATGGCAAAATATGAATTTCTCTGAACTGAAGTCATGCTACTTCCTGCTTTTGAATGTTAGTGCAAGCACCGTACAGAAAATAGTCATGACTGTTGATAAGGCAAATTATTTTACCAAAACATAGTCCCAGATAAGCCACTTTTTTAACTAAAAAGTGCTGATATTTTTTCTTGTTTCTCCATGAAAACATATGTTGTGGGTACTCATAAGAAGTGCCTCAGTGAGGCACTTCTAATGAGTACCCACAACATGTTTTCATGGATGTAAGCAAACTATTACTTGGATACCCCCTCTTATATGGTGCTATGCAAATTGTACATTACTAACAATCTGGTGAAAGAATCTGCTTTATCTACAGCCATGACATAGTATCACTAATTTTCATATTTCTTCGTGAAAAAATCTCATCTGAGTACTCATCAAGGCATTTCCGATGAATACTGCAACATATTTTCACAGAGAAATGCGAAAAATATTTATCTCTCTGATATTAATGAACAGATTTATACATTTCTTTTAACCCTATCATCTGTTCTTTTCTTTTCTTTAAACTTTGTACCATGACAATAAGTCGTAATCTACCTGCATGTAATCCTTGTGATGGGGTGTTGCAGTATTTGAAGAAAGAAAGGTATGCAATTAGACTTGTGGAGAACCGTGCAGCAAAATAAAAGGTTTCATTGAGTTACAGAGAGGTATGACGCCACCTAATATCATGATAAAGGGAAGGAATGCCATTTTCAGAGGCTATGATAAAGCGAAGGAATGCCATTTTCAGAGGCTATGAAAATTTTGTTGTTGTTTTTTTTTTTTTTACTTCAAGTATCAGATAGCAGATACACAATCTAGAATAGTAACTTCTAACCAAATGCTGGCTACCACACAAAACTGGTCACAAATCAACTTTGGTCATAGCGAGCACAGCTCGCGACACGCGAAGCGCGTCACGAACGAAGTGAGCTCTACGGTAGAGAATATGATCAATGAAAAGTAACATACAACGATGTATACTTTCAGCAGAAATCGCTCTGACCAATTTTCTTCCCTTTTCTTCCCGGAAGTTGTCAAAAGTTCTCACCGGAAGTTGACAGGACTGGAGCGGACTTGATACTAATAAGCGTCACGAAGTAAGAAGAAACGAGTGTCAACAAGTGTCACGGACATATATTGCTGATTATTTTTATTATTTACTTATTATTTATTTTTGATTTACAAATATTTTTATATACTGACAGTCGTTCTTTAATGATGCTGTGAAGGACTTTTGAAGAGGGTCTGTTTTGTGCTCGCATTAAGGCTAAGCCTATTTTCATATTATGGAATAATTCTGTAAAGTTGTCCAAATTTTTTATTTTGGAAAAATCTGTTGCAAAAAAAAATCCAGTGTAAAAACTGTCAATATTTGGTAAACTAGACAAAACAATTAGATAGATCTGAGATTGGGGTGTTCATCTGAAAGAAAATAAAGAAATTAATGGCTAAATTTGTGAAAATAGGTGTTAGAACGACAGATATCATATAATGCGAGTAATATGAATTTCAATCAATCAAAAAGTATTAGAGGGTATAGAAAATAAATCTTATTGCGCAACATTATGAGATTCCGGATGCGCAAAATTACCGTACTTGACAGATGTAAAACGCGAAAATATTCGGAACAAACTTACCCAAAATATGAAGTTGAAGACCGTTAAAATTGTCTTAGTGAGTGCCACAGCTGGCCCAGAAGTCAACGCAGACTGCATTCTACCTGCCATTTTAAGGAATACTAACAATTGGCCGCAAAAAATGACACGTAAATAAACTAATTCATTAGCATCTGTTTACTCGGTTGATTTCCGGTTTGTCAAGCATCTGGTTCCCATGACTGTGTCATTTATTTTCCAATGAAAATAGAATAGAATAGAACAGTTCATATACATCAAATTGTGGGCCCTCGGCAACATTCACATATTGATCAATATGATTCATTTAAAAAAAAAAAAAAAAAAAAAGAAAACGGATATTAACTGTAGTACAATAAAGTACAAAAAAAATAAAATCATAATCAAAAATTTCATGTTGGGTTGAAATACTGAGATGACTAGATGAGATGCAACGTGAGGAAAGGTATCCTCTGACATGTGCACCTTACAAAGACTCAACTCAACCTACGCATCCGATCAGAGTCCTCGTTGGCCACATAAAGAAACTTTACATCATTACAGATCATTACAAAATGCACTCAGTGAAGATTCTGATCAGACTGAACGAATGTACGCACTGGCTGCTCTGAATCTGGACGCATCCCAACAGGCACACAACGCTGAAACAACGTCGAGTCAACGTCAATACGTTGAATCAACTTGAATAGACATTGTTTCAACTGTTGTGCCCGCTGGGATATGTCCAAAGGTAAGTTTTCTGAGATTGTGGCTCAAATGATTTATAACTGGCAAATTACACATATTACGCAAAATGATCTCAGACATAACACTTTTCTTCTGATATAAAATGGCATTACTGAGAATTATTTAAATTCCATTGCGAAAACATGCCTATTCAAATATACTGAAAATTTTACCACCAAAAAATGAAAATTTTCAGTTAAAAAAATCCTAATATTTTTCATATTTCTGCTCATAGATTGTGGGTACTCGTTAGAACCGCCTCGGCGAGGCGGTTCTAACGAGTAAACACAATCTATGTTTTGAGCAGAAATAAGAAAAATAATGTATACCCTTGTAAACCCCAGTTTTACTACATAAAAGTGGGGTTTAAGGGGGTCAAAGTTATATAGGCATGTTTTCGTGATGATTTCTCAAAACATACATGTATGAATGAAGTTAAACAGGCAAGTATTTCATACCGTCTTGGATAAATAACCATTTGTTAATTAGACAGCTGACTGAAGTAGCCATTTAAAACTTCTAATCATTAGAAAAATCTCCTTTCAACATCCTAAGTCGAACATTCAAATATAAATGAAACTCATTTTCTTCTTTCCCAGCTTTTCTTACATAAGCTCTCTTCTCGATTTAGACGTTGCATGCGTGCGTGCGTATGTGTGTGTAACTGACACTACAATTAACTGGTGAGCACTAATTCGTAACTGTTTGAGTTTTTAAGACAAGTTTTTCTCAGTGTTGATCTACCCCAGCGGACATACGACGTTTATATAACGTCACATTAATGTTGCACAGATGTTAATGTGACGGTGTATAAAAGTCGCTTGTCCGCTGGGACTGATCATTTAGGGAACCACAACGAGGATCGAACAAATATATGTAGCTGGAACTTTGTTTCATGTAAGTTAACTCTATTCGGTGCTTTAGGGAGGCAATGTTCCGCGTTTGGTGGGAATCTCTGTGTTTATATATATGTAGTCTGTATTCTCCTCCTCACGATGGGAGCACCACTCCACTCAGGGCGTAGTAAAGTGTCGCTCACCTGAGTTTCGCAAACTTTCTGATGAAATAACATAGAGATTGGATTAAAACTGTAGCCTATAGAGTGAACATAAGGTTTTTAAGAAATATGACCTAGTGACCTCGATTCTGACCCCCATACAACCCACATTAAAACTGCACTAAGATATCATCAAAACAAATATTCTGATTCATGAAAACTGAGTCAAAACTGTAGCCTCTAATGTGCACACAAGGTTTAAAGTAATTTGATATAGCTGTCCTAGTTTTTGAGCGCACATGGCCCATACCAAAAAAAAGGTAAGAGAAAAGTCCAGCGAGTGCCAAAATCACAAACCGCAGCCCTTCCCAGACACTAAGAGGAAGAGGAAACCGACAAATCCAAACAAGCACAAATCGAACAAACGTATGAAAAGCGCCAACATTAGCCTTCTCTTCCCCAAGCGAGGTAATCGCAATGCTAAAAGGACTGAAAAACACAAGAACAAAATGACACAAGGTAAGACATAAAACAAATCGCCTCGTAGAATAAACTACAAAGCAACAAAGAGTAAGACTAACACCGGGACCACCGCCTCAGAACGGTCAGTAGAGTAAACTACCGGGGGTGGGGGTGGTTTAAAGCACTTTTACAGCTAGCCAACTTCACCCTGGGTTCCGATGCTACTCCCATTACGGAAATACATAAAAATTCAATCTGACTGAGACAACATCAGAACAAACATTTTGACGAAGTTTCATAAAGACCGGGTCAATACGATGGCCTCTAGAGTACACTCAAGATTTTAAAAGAAATCTGGCCTGGTGACCTAGTTTTTGCCCCACATAACCCTGGAACAAGACCAAGATGTCAACAAAACAAATATTCTGATGAAGTTTCATGAAGATTAGGTCAAAACTGTAGCCTTGAACAGCACATAAGGTTTCAAAGAAGTTTGACTCTGTGACCTAGGTTTTGACCTGACATGACCCATATTCGAATTTCATTCAGATATTATCAAAACAAACATTCCGATGAAGCGTCATGAAGAGTGGATTAAAACTGTAACCTCTAGAGTTTACACTAGGTTGTAAAGAAATATGCAGACCTAGTGACCTAGTTTTAAACCCACATGACCCATGTATCGGACCAAGGTATCATCAAAACTAACATCCTGATAAAGTTTCGTGAATATTGGGTCAAAAATGTGGCCTCTAGAGAGCGTATTAGGTATTAAAGTAATTTGACCTAATGGCCTAGCTTTTTACCTCACATGACATATATTTGAATTTGACCGAGATATCATCAAAACAAACAATACTGATGAAGGCTAGGTCAAAATTGTGGCCTCTACAGTGCACAGAAGATTTTGAAGAAATTCGACCCAGTGATCTAGTTTTTGACCGCACACAAAACCCATTTTCAACCTTGATCGAGATATATTATCAAGACAAACATCTTATAAAGGTTCATGAAGACTGAAGCAAAATTGTGGTCTCTAGAGTACACGCAAGGTCTTAAAGAAGTTTGACCTATTAACCTAGTTTTTGACCCCACATGATCCGTACATGTATTTAAACTTGACCAAGACATTAAAAACATCAGTGAAGATATCAAGGAAATGCCACAGCTACGAAGCCCCATCACGTAACCCATTTTCAAACTTGATCGAGATATTCAAGACAAACATCTGATGAAATTTCGTGAAAACTGAAGAAAAGCTATAGCCTCTTAAGTGTACTTTTAAGAATTTTGACCTAGTTACCTAGTTTTTTGTGGGTTTTTTTACTCGACATAAACCATATTCGAACATGACCGAGATATCAAAAAAGGTAAGAGAAAAGTCCAGGGAGTGCCACAATCACAAACCGCAGCCCATCCCAGACCCCAAGAGGAAGAGGAAACCGACAAATCCAAACAAGCACAAACCGAACAAACGTACGAAAAGCACCAAGATTAGCTCTCTCTTCCCCAAGCGAGGTAATCGCAATACTAAAAGGACTGAAAACACAAGAACAAAATGACACACGGAAAGACATACAACAAATCGCCTCATAGAATAAACCACAAAGCAACAAAGAGTAAGACTAACACCGGGACCACCGCCTTAGAACGGTCAGTAGAGCAAACCACCGTGGGGTTTAAAGCACTTTTACAGCTAGCTAACTTCACCCTGGGTCCCGATGCTACTCTTAATACAGAAACACATAAAAATTCGATTCGCATAAAGGCTCCTAACTCAGTCAATGCATCAAAGCGAAAACATAAAAATCAAATTAATCACTATACTAAACAAAGACGAGTACTCATGGCTAAGTCTACTGTATGCCAGAGTAAATGAAAACCAATAGTTGAACCACGGCGGACCAAACCAAAGACATATCATCAAGCCCCAACCCACTGGTTAAAGTTTTACGAAGAGACCGTCATTTGCCCGAACCGCCGTCGTGCAATTAAAGAGTGAAGCATAGCCATCAACAATGATTGGATTGGCAACTATAGGCACGCAGTCTGCCGCATAATATCCAGGCTATAGCCAATTCTTTTATAACGGTTAATAAGTTTTCTGAATTGCTCCGAAAATTTAGATTTACCTACAATTTTTCTAAATCTGTACACTAAGTCACCGTAAAATTCTGATTCCGATATACCTTGTTGCAGAAGTGTTTTCAGACTGACGCTATATTTTTCTAACAAGGCACTGTGTCTGCGATAAAATTTCGAAAACGCCTTACGAAGTTTAAAATAACGATAGCCCTGCCTAAGAAGTTTGGCAGTAAGGGCTTTATTACGGTAGTTAAAGTCATTAAGATTTGAAGAAGCTCTGGCGAATCTAATAAGTTGAGATATGTATACCCCATATGAGGTACGCCGGGGGACATCGCCATCCAGAAAAGGGAATTGACTATATCAAAATCAAAATCGTCCAGTTTATCATAAATTTTGGTGGAAACTGTACCATTAGATATACATAGATTCAAATCCAAAAAAGGTGCCTCGGTATCGGAAGAATTTGCTCTATTTAATTGGAGTTCTGTAGAGTATATCCGGTCCACAATTTGACAAACTAATCTAGTAAAGATCCATGAAGATTGAAGCAAAACTATGTCCTCTAGAGAATGCACGGCAAATGTCAGTGCTGACGGCGGACGACGACGTACGACGCACACAGGGTGATCACGATAGCTCACCTTGAACACTCTATGTTCAGGTAAGCAAAAAAAAAAAAAAAAAAAAAAAAAAAAAAAACAACTATGGATCAAAATGCCGCTCGAACATTACGTTTCATGCATGTTTTAATAAAAGCCTGTTATTGTTATTGAGTCGCACATAGCATTTATATAATAATGATTATGATAATAATTATAAAAACAACGAAGTATTGTTCTCATGTTTGAATCCACAAGAAGAATCTCCGTCAAGGCAACATTCCTTAAGGAGCTTTTCTTCTTAACATGATGAAAAGATCATAATTCCGTTAAAATTTCTATGTGAATACCTTCCATAAAATAATTTCTAGAGATCAAATGGTGTAAAAAATGTACACAAAAATAGTCTCTTTTCTGAAAACATAAACTCTTCCTTTGGGTACTTCTAAAGCGTGCCTGCGGAAAAAGTGTGATATCTTTTTTCCGCAAGGGCGCTTTGGAAGTCATCAGTAGTTTATTCATCTACAAAGGTAGCAAAAGTGAAGGCTGAATACAGTTGTCACAAAAAAGTAGCACAAGTGAAGGTTGACAATTATCACATTTTTAAAATGTTTCTGTTTTGATTCAGTGGTCAATTTGAGATCATCTGACACGTGCTCGTTTGATCGAAACCATGCCATTCGCCGCTTTCGCCGTGTTCAGTGTCATAAACTCCCGTAATAATGCATTTGTACCTTTTCCATATTCATCCTATATATTTCCGTAACATTTTGACCCCCCCCCCCCCTCCCCCCCGCCTCCCCCTAATTGCCGACAAGAGCCGAGAAGAGGTGAAAAGAGCCGACAAGAACCGACAAGAAATGTTTTATTGGTGACAAGAAGTTTTCTTGTGATTCATTCAAGTTTATTATTTAAAAGGATATGTTTTTTGATGTTTTTCATATCTTAGAAATTGCTTTTGATCAATATATTTTATGTGTTTTATGGAAAAAGCAACAGAAGATTTACCGCATTTACCGACAAGAGATTTTACCCGATAGATGCGTGGTGAAATAGCATCGGCATGGGCCGACAAGAAGTTTTATATCATATTATATGAGATTTTGTGCTTGTAACCTTATTTTTGAATGATTATCTCAGGTTTTCACGTACATGAAGCCCGTTTGAAAAGTTTTAATGGGTTCGTGCAAGTAAAATGACCTTTACAAAGCATTTACCGACATGAAATTTAATAGGCTAATGGTGCAAAATTTTTGGGCCGCCAAGAAGTTTTGATGCTGTTTCAATGCATTTTATAACATAATGAACCTATCTTTTAAAAAATTGACCAGAAAAAAAAAACTATTGATTGATGCTGAAATCGTAAATCATTTCTTCGTTCATTTTGATAGCTTTATTGTTTGAAAGTGATCTAAATGTTTGATGCTTAAAAGAAAAACCTATTTCGTCTCCTCCATGAGTCTCATCAGGTGGTGGCCTGTGCAGTTACTTACCAACTTGCACAGACAGATGTCCCCACTATAGGTTTTTATTTTAATTTTATTTATAAAGAATTTATCAATGGTAATGTCTCATAAGGAATTAACTTACGGGCTTTTCAGGGCCGCGCCATAGGTACTCACTGAGACATATACACCCATAAGAATAATCCACACAAGCATTAGGTTACTTACGGGCTTTTCAAGGCCACGCCAGAGGTCTACCATATGCATTATGCATTATTTCTTATGATTTCTTTTTCTTTAAGAGTTATTTACAAATGCTTTTGGTTACTTACGGGCTTTTCAAGGCCGCGCCAGTGGTCTACCATTTGCAATTGTGTTTTTCTCTTTTCTTTCTTAATGTCCTTTTTTTCTGTATGTTTTTATTAATTTAGTTGCTTTTTACACCAGCATTTGGTTACTTGCGGGCTTTTCAAGGCCGCGCCAGAGGTCTACCATATGCATGATGTTTATTGTTTTTCCTTTCCTTCTATTTTTATTTTTTCTCTTTTTTTTTTTTTTTTTTTTTTTTTTTCGTTAGGAAAAGATATTCACATTGATCAGCATTAGGTTACTTGCGGGCTTATTAAGGCCGCGCCAGAGGTCTACCACATGCAGAATGTGTTTCATTCACTTTTCATTTTTTTTTCTAATTTTTGTCAGGTTTTCTAACATTTTTTTTTTTTTTTTTTTTTTTTTTTGTAGTTGTTGTTGTTTGGAATAGGTGTTTATTTTTATCCAGTGTCTTTTCATTTCTTTTTATTCTATTTTATTCTTCCTTTCGTTCTTGTTTGTTTGTTTCATATATAATTTTCGTAAAATTAACTCCCCAAAGTATCTTTCGCAAATGCCTAATCAAGTTACTAATTTTCTTCTTTTAGGCGCGCTTACCGTTTTGTCAATGCAAACTCTCTTTTTGGATTGTCCTGGTTTTCTCGCGACAGGTGTAGTAGCCGGAATTTCAAGTTTACCGTCAGTAGATTTAATTGTTTTAGTGACATGTTTTTTTTACCCAAAGGATAGAAATTTTCTCAAGAGCAGTTGTTTTTCATGTTCTTTCTTTTGATCCCAAACCATTCTAGATACTCTCAAAGATTTTGCCTCGTCCGAAAGTTCAAAATTTCCATCGCAAGAGAGAGCACCTCGTGTTAATTTCTCCTGAAAAACGATTTCCTTTTGAAGCATTTTTATCAAATCTGGCATTTTTGCCGGTTTCCACTTCAAATTTAATTTCAAAATATGATTCATAGCCTCACAATGATTGTTTTTCCAGTTCAATGGTATTCTCGAATCGTTTTTCGTCATATCAAAAACATGAGATTTTACTGTCGGAAGCAGTTTTTCAGTAAGGTATGTGCCACATTTTTCACCGTATTTTCGTTCTATTTCCAAAGCTTTATCCGCGAAAGAGACTGACGTATCCAAACTTGTCAGTCCGCCTGTGCCAAAAATTTCCTCAACAATTTTTGCCGATTGTTTTTTGGCATGCCAATTTTATTTTTCAATTGGCGTTTCAAATTTTCTTCCAAATGCCGAGTGCATAAAGTTAGTTTTGCGTCCGGAAAGCTGCATTTAACTGCCTTAACAAGTGCTTTCTCTTCATCAGACCCAACTATAAGCTCACTCGTTCCTAATTCTGTCTCAAGTAAAGGTTGATCCAGTACGGCTGCCAAATGAGTAAAGAAACGTTGGTAGGTTTGAAATGTTCCATCCCAATGCAAATATACCGGTCCCAAAAGAATTGGTGAGACTTGTTTCCCTTTTCGTTTCAAATGATGATCTTGGAAGACAGTTGTCGTGACAAAACAAGGGCCTAAATTGAAAGTTCTGTCTATGCCGATTACTGAAGTTTTACTAGCTTTAGCTAAATGTTTCAGTTGAATGTCAGTGTAACAAATCAAATTTGGAGGTTTTCCAGCTGATTGTACAACCTCGCGAACAAAAGGATTTTCAACTGCCGTAAGTCCCAAAATTGCCTGAATATCATCCGCAACGTTTTGACGGTTTCCCGGGTTTTCAGATTTGGTTAGTCTTGTTTTCATATTTTCGACCATTTTTGAGTCACGTGGTGCATGGTCAGTTCCAAATTGTTCCTTAAAGATTTCCCTCACCGTTTTTTTACTTTTTATAGCAGTCATCACGTTTTCTTTTGTTTTCGGTGAGGTTCTGGTGTATTCTTGATTGGTTTTTCTTGAATTTCCATGTTTAGAAATCTCTTCAACAGGAAAAGTTCCCAAATACTCGACCACAGAAACTGTTTTGTATGATTCAGAATTCATTCCCGGGATGTGCTCAAACCAAGAAATGCGTTTTTTGTAATTTTTTTCTCTTTGTAGAGTGGCATAATACCGTTTTAGAATCATTATTTCATTTTCCTGAGGTTGCGGTTCTAAAGGTACAAATTTCTTTTTCACTTCTATGCCATACACAGATTTTTCTTTCAGAACTGAACGCAGTCGATCGTTAGAGTAAACAAAATATGTTGTTTTGTTTGAAATTGATTTTGAATTCCAAATGCCACAATTATCCCAAAATTCCATGTTGCCACCTTTTGCTTTTCTTTGAAGATTTTCGGTATTGTCCAAAAGAAAATAAACATTCTCTTTTTTGACTCGAGGCATAACTTTCAAAACCTCACTCTCAGTAAAAGAAGAAACCGTTTCAATGAGCCTGCGTGTATCTAAAAACTTTTTTTTCTCAATTTCCTTTAAAGGCAGGTCATTTGCCGGATCAGGAGAATTTTCATTGCATGAAACAGATTCCATTTTTTTCAGATGTTTCCGAATCCATTGAAATATCATTGTCCAAAACTTCATTGTTCAAAAACAAAGACGAATCAGCAGAAGGCGAGCCAAAATGTTTCTGCTCTAATTGTTGTTCCAGAGGTGACCCAAAGTGCGCATGTGGCGACAAAGACACGTTTTCAGAAACAGACGTAATATCAGACATTGATGCATTTTCAGACCCAGATGCATTTTCAGACCCAGATGCATTTTCAGACCCAGATGCACTTCCAGACATCGATACATTGTCAGTCGCAGACTCTATGCTAGACTGTTGTGCATTTTCAGACTTAGGTGCATTCTCGGACGTCGGTGCATTTTCAGGCAACTGCGCTTTCTTTCGCCTACTTAAAGTCTTAGACCGTAGTGCTTTTTCAGACACGGATGCAGGAACTGTCTTTGATTCAGACTCGGATGCAGTCTTGCACTTGATCTCTTTTTCAGACTCTGTTGCGTTTTCAGTCGGCTGTGCATTATCGGACGTTGGTGCGCATTCATCAACCACGTGCAGATCACAGACTTCAGGGTTCCGCATTATTGGCGTCTCATCGAAAATTGTCGGGCAAACATTGCACGAGTCATTTGCAACTGTGCTGTTCAGTGGTGGAAAATCGCACTACATGTAAAACACAAGTGCGTCGAAACTTATTTTGACAAAGGTTTTATAGCACCATTGGCTTTTCTGGCATATCATTCAAAGCTTAAACGAGTGACAGCCTTGTTAATTACAAGCTAATCAAAGCCGGTGTAACAAAAGAACAGCTTACTATTGAGCTTGTGATGCTTGATTGCTTGCGTGTCTGGCCATTGTACTGTTTGTATTTATTTATTTATTTATTTATTCTTTTTTTTTTCTCATTAAATTTTTCGTTTATTGCTGTTTCATAGGGGAGACTGGGGTCGTTGGAGCAACTTTTGCATGTTTCGGATACTGGGAGATTTTTTTTCTTTTTTTTACATTTTAACACTTATTCGGCGCGTTAAATAATTTCTTGATAACTTTTTGTTGATTCGTCACATAAAAGAGGACGAAACATAAACCATTTCTTAGATTTGGATGCGTAAAGTCTTCATGGAATCACCAGATCACCCCAACTTCCCCTACCGGAAGGAAAAAAAAAAAAAAAAAAAAAAAAAAAGAAAGAAAATGTTAGAAGGGAAGCAACTGCAACGCACACACGCAGAACTTCTCATACGAGTTGCGTTTTACATTAGTTCTGCAGTAATACGGCAAAATTAACGTCTCGACAATATCGATCATATCTATCTACACAAATGAAAACAGATAATGCGGATTTTATTTGGAAAACTCATTATTCTTTCCATATGATTTCAATAACATAACTTGTACATACTCGTTAGAACTGCATAAATGTGACAGTTCAAATTAGCATCCACGACCTGAAATAAAAACATATTTTAAATAAGAAAAGATTTTACCAAGTATGTTTTGAGTGTTGTAAGACAAATATCACTATTGTTCATCTAAATTTTTTCGTTCCTGCCGCTGTAACGTGTACAATACCTATATTTACACATATGTCCAATACCTATATTTACACACATGTCCGTTCGTTCTTTCCGTCCGAACCTCGTTTCATTCAGTCGTTCATTCATTCATTCATTCTTTCATTCATTCGTTTGTTCGTTCGTTCATTCGTTCGCTTATTCGTTCTTTCTTTAGTTCGTTCAATTAGTCATTCATTCACAAAACAAGCGTGACGTAAAGATAATTACTGTCACTCAGTTTTGAGCTTTTGTCGGTCGATTAATCACAGGTTAGCTTGCACTTCGTTTGTCAAACTGAAAAAGCCTAAGACAAAAATACATATAAGCCAACATAGCTTTGGCACGAAAAGCTAAGCATAACACTAATTGAATCTTCCTATCATTGAGCATTGAGCAAGCCAACATAGCTTTGGCACGAAAAGCCATATCATGACATTAATTAGGTCTTTTAGCAATGCACATGATTTTTTGTTCTCTCTCTCTCTCTCTCTCTCTCTCTCTCTTATTAATGTCGTTTTAGTTGGGTCAGTGTATTCCTTGGACTAAATCACTTGGACCATTGGACTTGGACTGGTCCAAGTGATTATCAGTTGGACCAAATGGGGTGTATTCCTTGGACCAATTCCAGTTGGACCAAGTCATAAATACCTGTTGGACCAATTATTAAACCACATGTTTACAACTAAATTATATGTATCTACATAAAATGTATTCATTTTCTTTTTTTCTTTTTTTTTCTTTTTTTTTTTTTTTTTTTTTTGTTTTATTTTACCTTTGATATAACAATTTTGGTTGAGATAATTTTGTATTTTTGAAAGAATTATTATAATTTCTGAAGCCTAATATTTTCACACTACAGTCAACTTGTTTAGACAATTAAATGTACTCTGTAGAAAAAAATCAGCAGATGACATTTTGCTGAAATGTCAAAACTTGTTTTATGGGAAAAAATAAGAAAACTTTTATCAAATTGTCATCCGATCTGCTGAATTAGCCCTGAGAGTGGTAAAGGTTTCTTTATTTTTATTTTATTTATTTATTTATTTACATAATTTTAGATGTATATAATGGCTTGAACTTTTTGCAGTGACCTGTATTCCTTGGACCAAATCACTTGGACTGCTTGTCTAAGTGATTACGAGTTGGACCAAATGAGGTGTATTCCTTGGACCAATTTCAGTTGGACCAGGTCACAAATACCTGTTGGACAATATTTAACCACATTTAACTAAATAATATGTAGCTACGTAAATTGTATTTATTTCATTTATTTTTTTTTTAACTTTTTCTAAAACAATTTAAATTGAGATAATTTTGTATTTTCAAAAGAATTATTAAATTTTGTTAAGCCTTATATTTTTACACAACAGGCAACTTGTTTTTAACATTTAAATAATGTAAGGCATAGTGCACTGTACAAAGTTTTCAGCAGATGACATTTTGAAGAATTTTTTTTTATTTAACCTGAAAACAGGTTGTGGCATTTCATACAAATAGTCTCCAAAGGATTTGATATTCCATGCAAATTTTCTACCCTGGAGACCATTTGTATGAAATGTCAAACCTGTTTTATGGGGAAAAAATAAGAAAAATGTCATCAAATTGTCATCTGCTGAATTAGCCCAGAGAATGGTAAAGGTTCAGTTGGGACCAAGTATTATGTTTACATTAATCTGAATTTTATCAAATTCCCTTTACCAAGAAAATATTTCTATATTGTTATTTATATATTTATTTATTTACATAGTTTTACATGTATGTAAATGTCTGGGATTTACCATTTCAATTGATAGTTTATTCTCACTGATTTTGTTTTAACCCCCCACTCCCCTGTTAAAAAACGCATTTTGCAGTGACTTGAGAGTTAAAGCCCTGTGAAAACTAAATTGCAGCAGTTTGTGATTTAATATGTCATAAGGTGGTTTCTCATTTGTATTCATTTGGGGCTGAAATATGACCAATGTGGAACAAACCAAATTAGCTTGCGCAGCCTAATCAAGATATAATTGTTATTAACTGTTGTGAGTAATATTTCTTTCCTTTCATGAAAAAAAAATAAATAAATAAATAAAATATACTTGAACAGATGATACACTTGACTGAAATTTATTGCTAGAAATATGTGTTATTGGTGCATATCCTTTCATTATCCAGTGAAAATGTCCCTTTGTGCATATGTGTAACTCAGATCAGCGTGCGTGATGCAGCCTGGTGCAGAATGGTGTCCACTCAGTTGGCTGATTAGGTCACTGGTATATAATACTGTAATACATGAATCACAAAGTATCCAGCTAATGCACAGACTGATCAGATTTGTTAAATATGAATAGGTTCATTTTTACTTGTTGGGACCGTTACTTTTCAAATAAGATGCACTGTGCACATCATGACAATTGTGTGGTCAGTTGGCAAATAATTTGCTGGAGGGCTTTAATGAAGGTGTTATAATTCCCACCAAGAAAACTTTTTCGCATGATTATTCAAAGCTTGTAATCTATAGCATGTGGTATTTGTAAATATTGGAAGATGTGCTGTAGTAACTGCAGATCCTATCAAATGAAATAAATGTATGGATGAGCAGCAATTACCCAGATCAGAATGCGCGGATGCACATTCTAATGTAGAATTTTGCATATTGCAAGCTCTATCCAAATATTAGAAGACGATGTGCTGGAGTATGATTAAAATAATGTACAAACAGCAACAAACCAGATCAGAATGTGCGGATGCACATGCTAATTTAAAATTTTGCATTTTATAGTACATTTAATTTAAATATTAGAAGATGATGTGCCAGATACTTGGCAGATTGTATCAAATAAAACAATATACAGACGGGCAGCAAAGAACCAGATCAGAATGCGGGGATGTTCTATATTTATCACATAGTGGACAAATTCCCAATAATCAGCTTGAAAGATAATCTAAATACATGCAAATGAGATAAATCAGTTTAATATACCATGGTTCTGCGCGTGTACGTGCGATTATACCCTCGCTCACGCCTGTGCATTATCGCATCATACATGCACATGGGTCAAGACATTGTACAAGAATAACAACAGATCATATCAAATGAAAAAAATATATATATAGATGAGCAGCAATAAACCAGATAAGAACGCGTGGATGCACGTAGTAAACTATAATTTTGCACTTAGCAAGCTTTATTTAAATGTTAGAAGATGATTTGTCGGAGTAACGGCAGATAACATCAAATGAAACAATGTATGAACCAGCAGCAACAAACAAAATCAGAATGTGCAAATTTACATGCTAATCTAGAATTTCGCATATAGCATGCTATATTTAACTATTAGAAGACGATGTTGTCTTAGTAATGGCAGATCGTATAGAATAAAACGATGCATGGACGACCAGCGAAGAACTATATCAGGTTGCGTGGATTCACATGGTAATCTAGAATTTTGCATATAGCAAGCTATATTTAAATATTAGATGATGATGTGCCAGACTTATGGCTGATCATATCGAATGAAACAATGTATGGACGAGCAGCAACAAACAAGATCATAATGCGCTGATTCGTGATTCACATGTTAATCTAGAACTTTACATATTGGATATAAGATTTTAATGACAGGATTTTTCATCTGGTTGGATAACCAAATTTTCTCAGGTTTTCAATAATCTTTGGCAAAAAAAAAAAAAAAAAAAAGTAATAATTTTTGCTACCCAATTGTTTCAAATGGGGTATAGTCTATGATAATGTAACCAACACGGACATCTATCCCTCGGACATTTACCCACCTGGACATTTACCCAAACCAAAATAGTGTTAGTAACACTGTCCTTAAATGCAAAAGATATGTTTTAGAAGTGATCTTTAATTTGTCATATATTATTTTTCATTCATTTATCCCTTTTAATTGGTAAAATTACTTTGTACCTATTCGATAGTTTAAGATGACCATTACTTTGTATCAAGATGAAGGATGAAGGATAAAATTGATTTTTTTTTTTTTAATTTTCAAATTGGCTTCACGATTTTTAAATTAATTTCATTTGATATGTATTTCTATTTTTCATAAATCATAAATAGCACTTAGTGATATTGATTTCTGTATCATAATACAAAATATTACTTGTGTTATTTATAATATATCAAAGATCTTTAAACCTTTTTCTATTTCTTTCATTTTTTTTCCTTCCAGTAACTCACTTAATGTCAAGTTGTTTTTTGTTTTTTTTTGTTTTTTTTTTAACAATTGAAGTTACAGTGAAAGTTGCAAAACCTGAACATTTTTTTTTTTTTTTTTGAAATTAAGGTTTTTTTTGTTTTTTTGTTTTTTTTTTTTTTTTTTTTGTTGTTGATTTTTTTTTTCTTGTCTAACTGATGGAGGGCAAAGACCATATTAAACCACTTTTTAACAACAAAATAACGTATATCCACAATTAGTGTTTTTATTTATTTTATATATTGTTATATTTGATAAAACAGTTTTAACGGAGATAATTTGAAATTTCTTGAAAGAATTATTATATTTTGTTAAACCCTATATTTTCACACTAATCATAATGCTATAATGAAGTTGAAAGTTCTAATTCATCCATCCAGGCCTGATGTATAAATAATTGTATTGTTGTTTATATGTCATAAAAGTTTCTTTTATTTATTTATTTATTTGTTTATTTATTCATTTTTTTTTTAGTCTTTGTTTCTACCAATTTATTTATTTATTCTGATTTTCATTTACTTTTACATGCACATCTTGAACAATTAATTCTTTAACTATTCAACTAACACTATATGTTTTTAAGAAAGAGACAGAGAGACAGAGAAGGACAGAGAGAAAGTACATCAACTTATTTATTAATTTATTTATTTTGTGTATTATGGTCATTCAGTTCTCTTGTACTTTGAAATTGTTCATAAAAGCATAATTTTGCGTAACTGTTTACATGTCATAAATCTTATCTGATTCTTATTTCTTTCCAGTTTTGTTTCTTCCTGTGACTTTATCAATTATTTTGTTTGTTTGTTTGTTTATTTGTTGTATTTAACTGAAAGGCAGTTGTTTTGTCTTGATAATGCAATTTTTGTTTTGTACCCTTCATTAATGCCTTGTATTTGTATTTATTTTGGTATAGTTGCTATTCACTTGTATGTTCATAAAAATATGTTTTGTGTTGTCTATGTCCCAACTGTTTTAAGATTTTGTTCATTTCTTTCAGTCTTTGTTTCTTCCAGTGACTCACGTAGCATCAAGGTTATGTTTTTATTTTTACAAAGAACATGAACGTTTAAATGTGAAAGACAAAATATTTTTAAATCATAATAGGAATACTTGATTAGTTTGCTTTGATTTTTCTGTGGAATGCTATGCTTTTCAGCTATGGATTTCACTGGCCAGTAGACTTAGGGTATTCTGACCTGTGATTTAATGACAGGTATTATCAGATGATTGACAGGTCTTATCAGATGATTGACAGGTCTTCTCCGGTAACTGACATGTCATATCAGATACTGTTACTGTTATTTACAGGATGAAAAAAAAACAACAAAAAAAAACTGCAATATTAAGAAGTGATTATAAAACCTTTTTCTAACACATATGCAATGTCAGAATGGAATGCAAAATCATCCTTTTCACTCAAAGAATTGGATTCTTTAATGCTTAGTATTCTGAATAAATTTTTCTTCAGACGACATTTTGAAATATTTTTTTTTATTTTCCCAGAAAACAGGATTTGACATTTCATGCAAATTGTCTCCATTGGAGACTGTTTGCATGAAATGTCAAACGTGTTTCTAAGAAAAATAAGAAAACTATCACCAATTTGTTGTCTGCTGAATTAGCCCAGAGAGTGGTAAAGATTAAGAAGTAATAGGTATGTCTCTGAAGAAAGAACAAAGACAGTAAGAACAAATGAGTTTTCCCCACGTTCCAATTATCTCAATTAAAATTGTTTTATCAAAAGAAATAAAAGAAAAAAATAAATAAAATTTACATAGATACCGGTATTCTGAATAAATTTTTCTGCAGACGACATTTGGAAATATTTTTTCTTATTTTCCCAGAAAACAATATAAAAACATTGTTTAATATAGTCCAACAGGTATATACCTGGTCCAACTGGAACTTGTCCAAGGAATACACCTCATCAGGTCCAACTGATTATCACCTGGACCTGCAGTCCAAGGTCCAAATGATTTGGTCCAAGGATACAGGGCATTAGCTCGTCACTGCAAAGTGCATTTTTAAAAGGGAAGTTAAAATAAAATAAGTACCAATTGAAATGGTAAATCCCAACTATTTATATACATCTAAGATTATAAATAAATAAATAAATAATATAAAAAATACTTTCTTGGTGAAGGCAATTTGTTATTGAAAGTCTAACAAACTTCAGATTAATGTAAACTCAATACATGCACATGGTTCAATTCGGTGGGGGAGAGGGGGTGGGGTCCAATTGAACCTTTACTACTCTCTGGGCTAATTCAGCAGATGACAAATTGATGACATTTTTTCATTTTCCCCATAAAACAGGTTTTGACATTTCATGCAAATTGTCTCCACTGAAGACCACTTGCATGGAATGTCAAATCCTGTTGACAATTTGTATGAAATGCAAAAATCTGTTATCAGAGAAAAATGAAAAAAAAAAAAAAAAAAAAAAAAAAAAAAAACTTCAAAATGTTATCTGCTGAAAATTTTACACAGAGTACTTAGCCTTAAAACATTTAATTGTCAAAACAAGTTGATTATTGTGTGAATATATTAGCCTTCACAAAATATAATAATGCTTTCGAAAATACCAAATTATATTCAATTAAAATGTTATCAAAAGTAAAAAAAAATAAATAAATTATAAAAAACAAAAATAAAATAAATAAAAAATAATGAATACAATTTACGTAGACACACATTACTTAAGTCGTAAAAACATAGTTTAATATGGTCCAACAGGTATTTATGATTTGGTCCAACTGGAATTGGTCCAAGAAATACACCCCATTTGGTCCAATTGATAATCACTTGGACCAGTCCAAGTCCAATGGTCCAAGTGATTTAGTCCAAGGAATACTCTGACCCGTTTTAGTTCACATTAGGCTTTTTGAAGAAAGTGTCATAGTTAATCTGAAAATGTTTTTATTAATGTCGTTTTAGTTTCAATATAGTAGGCTTTTTATGGGGATTACCTTATTTTTTTCTTTTCCTGTATGTATTGAAGCACGTTAAATTTAACTACAATGAAATCTAAGCCAAAGTCAGTTGAATTGGCCTACAAATAAACATGTTTTTTTTTTTTTTGTTTTTTTTTGTTTTGTTTTGTTTTTTCAAAATTAGTCTTTCAGCAACCAAATCGAGAAAATAGTGAGTCCATTCCCGAATACATAACTATATTTTGTTCTTGTCGGTAGAACACACATTGGTTGATTTACCGACAAGAAAGTATGTTGGTCTTGCTCGCTACATACTTGGTTCTGGCTCATCCCATTAATTTTTTTTTCTAAACAAACTTGATTTTCGTTTCTTATTGTATTTTATCATGATTTAAAAATTCGCAGAGATAACGTAACCCACAGAGACAACCAGTACAGAAGTCTAATGGTTGATTTTTACTATTTACCGACAAGAAAATATGATGACATGTACCTAACCTGAAATGATCAAAACAGGATCCTAAGATATTATATATCATAAAAATATGTTTCTTAGAACATCCTCGCACTCTGTAACATTTTTTTTCTGACATAAAACTATAAAGTATCAAAACGCTTGATATTATATTTTAATAATATCTAAGGCAAACGTCGACTGCAAGTTTACCTATACGCGTTCTATCACATGATCTTTTATATAGCTGCATCAGCATCTGTAGGGAAAAGGTTGGAATGGGGGATTCATATATGTGCAAAAAGGTGCATTGAATCATAATTTATATTAAAAAAGCCTGAAAATGGGTCTTAGACCTTCTTGTCGGCTCTTGTCGGTTCTTGTCGGCTCTTGTCACCTCTTCTCGGTTCTTGTCGGTGATTAGGGTGACCGCCCCCCCCCCCGCCTCCATTTCCATATTCATCCTATACATTTCCGTAACATTTTGACCCCCCCCCCCCCACACACACACACACACACAACGCCCCCACAACCTCTAAGAAGGCATGTACCTCAGATGAACTCATCTGTGACGTCACATGCATTCGCCTCAGGGAGCTTGTTTCTTTGCTTTTCTTTGATGTGTGGCTTTTGTACTCACGAAAACATGCCTATATAAACCAGGCTCCAGAGGCACATAGAGGCAGCGCCAGAGAAATCGGGTTTAGTTTTACCCTGACCTTGGCTTAAAACGTGTGCACGCATAATTCATGCGTGTACTACCTCGCCTGACCGGACGATATGCATAAAGGTCAAGGTCTGTAAGTTACATAATTTAGAATGTTTGGTCAAAAGAAAAGGGCTTTAATACGTGTGTATTACTTATGCACAATGTAATACTACACTCGCCCAACATGTCAGGGGCTCTGAAAAGAGCCAGGAATACCGGAGCTAGGGTCCCAGCCGTGCTTACCTCTTGGGGTGGTCGATACCGGCGCAACATCTTTCTAGGTCGTCGTACCATATCATGTTGTTGTTGACTGGAGTGGCTCTTGTATACCTCTCCTGTATATCGTCATAGAACCTTTTCGAGTGATACTTGGAAGAGGGGCCCTTTAGAAAAAAAACAATAGGGCTGTTCCTCGACGTTTGTGAAGTATACAGGAGCCTCTTCGGTGGTATTCCCATCCTCGTCGGGTAGCCGGTATGCCTTAATGGTTCCTTGTCTGCCGTTGTTCAGTCGAAGTGTCCTCACTTCGTCCAAGTCATACTTTTCATGAATGGAGTATGACTTGCCACAGCCAGAAAGCATACAATTTGCTTCTTCTTCCTGTTTCTGTCAACAACGGCGTGGGGGCTGGAACTGGAACTGGAGCTGGAGCAGGAGGAGAGGTTCTCGGCGCTAGAGACCGCTGGATCTTCCTTGGCTGCTCTAAGGGGGGAGTCCTCCTCCGCTGTGCAGTTGGCTCTTCCTTCTTCGGGGTCGACGCCTTGAGTAACTTCTTCTTCTTCTTGGAGACTACTTCCTTCCACTCCCCCGGGGGAGAGTGGTCAGTTGTAGGCTCCAAGTCGGTGACGGTAGTGGGAGTACTTGGTCTCGCTAGTGGTGGTGCCCTCCTATCCTCTGTGGTCGGCGACAGTGTAACACATACACACCGCGTCATTGAAAGAGGCTGCCAATCTCGGTGGCGTGGGCGCCGCCTTCTTGGAATCCGCCATCTTGTCAAGGTCGTCGATGGTAGCAAAACTTTTCCTCTTGTTGGTTGTTTTCCTCTTCGGAGTACTTCGGGGAAGTTGCCAAGTTATTTCTAACGACAATATGCTTCCCCTCAGTTAACCGTCAGATAGGTCTGCTGACGATAGGCAATCTGCTTATCGCCAGCGCGCAAACTTCAGGAACTCTAATTGTGTCCATTTCGCAGATTAAGTTGAGACTGATGTGTGATTGTGGTCACAGTATGATCTTCTAATAGACCAATTTAAACACTACGTCACACAATAAAATCATTCGGAGCCTCTCGGTTGTTAACGGAGAGTATGTTCTAGGTTAGTTATACCGGTTCTAGGCTCATTCTGGTAGTGGTTGGCAGAAAGTTCTTGTTCACGTTTATCGGACAGTGAAATTGCCGATGTTTTTTCCAGAAAAATAAAGCGGCTTTAATTCGTCAAATGTTTCTTTTCAGAAGAAAGTCTCATCGACTGATCATTTAAATATCATAACCACAAATATTAACACATATTTTAACTTCTTACTAGCTAAAACTAGGCGTTACAATAGTCACCATAAAGCAATATTACGGCTGCGCGCGTGCCTGCTGATATCGGAAAAATATCATTGAAACAGTTGTATTTATCTTAGGAAAAGCAGTCAAATTGCTTCTTATAGCTGTATTTTTAAACACAAGACAGAATTTTTAAAAGAGTAAATGTCAAGCAAAAGGAATATATAATCCATTAAAATTTGTCTTGAATATATTGGTATCACTGGAACCGGAAATGTTTGTACCAACCACAATTATTGGTCACGTGGCATTATATTGTAATCACATGATAAGTAGCCTGGATGAAAACAATAACATTAAAAAGGTCTGTAATTATGATTTGATGGGAGACGAATTCATATGTCACAAGGTATTTTTTGAATCGCATTTGTATATTGATGTTTATTATTATGTGTCACTATTCATGTATGTAAATGATGATATACAAATAAAGTACGTTTAAACTATACTAGTTTTCTGTTGCAATTCCTTTGTTTCATTCAACGAGGCATTGTTTTGCCTTGTCATTCCATGTAAAGTAACCCTTTTCTGTGCTTTTGCAGGAATTTGTTCCGTGATTAAGAACCAATCAGCCTTTTTTTTCATTTTGTGTGTTCATTGCTCTCAAGGGTCATTCCTTTTAGAATCTATATTTCCTGGAACTTATATTGATTTTTACGAATAAAGATGCTTACCCATTTCTAAATTCAACGAACCTCAAGGGTTTGATTGGAGAAAAGGGTTTGGCTGGAGACAAGTGTTTCTCCACAATGGATTTATATTCAGGATACTGCCAAGTTAGGGTGCAATTCACAAACTGCACAACATTAACAAGAAAAGAAATAGTTCAGTTTAGAGTCCTCCTATTCGGCGTTTGCAATGCACCCCAAGCCTTATGAGCATTTCATAACAATAGTTCTCGCTGGGCTACAATGCGAGCTTTTTATATCCATATAGATATTACAACTTTTTTGAAGAACCACACACATACCTCCAAGCCCATGATTGAGCAATACTCAATTTTCAAATGAGCATAATGATCCCAAAATGAACAGAACATATCAATTTTTATTAAAGTTAAGTGCTTGGAGATAATTTATGGCTGCCGCACAGTATCAAACACCAGCTTAAGAGAAGATAAATAAGTTCTTAAAGTAAGGACCCTTTGGATGCAAGAAATACATCAAATAAATGAAAATAGCAGATTCAGTTTTACTGAGTCTGTTCATTAACAGTAAAGTAACAAGCAACATTGCTGATGCCTCCTATCCATGGTTTCCATTCCAAATAAATCGAAATGAACTGAATGATATCAAAGAACCAAAAGCTGTTTAAAACTTGCAAAAGTTATTTGAAAGAATAAGAACCGTAGGTCTTAACACTAAATCAAGACAAATATCACTCATTTTCTAAGACAGGTCATTTTTATCGCACCTGCTTCTAGCAGGGTGCGATATAGGCGTCCGATTTTCCGTCCGTCCGTCCGTCCGTCAGTCCGTCCGTCCGTCCGTCCGTCTGTCAACATTTATGTCGACGTTCGACATTTATGTCAAAGTTAGTATTCTAATCAACTACAAGACTAAACAACCATCAAACCTTGCATGAAACATCTCCCTGACCTCCTGACTTTGCGACACAGGCGTCTGCTCGTCCGTATGTCTGTCCATTCGTCCGTCCGTCTGTCTGTCAACATTTATGTCGAAGTTCGACATTTATGTCAAAGTTAGTATTTTAATCAACTACAAGACTAAATAACCATCAAACGTTGCATGAAACATCTCCCTGACCTCCTGACTTTGCGACATAGGTGCCCACTTTTCCATTCGTCTGTCTGTTCGTCCGTCCGTCTGTCCGTCTGTTAACAGTTCTGTTATGTCGAAGTTCGACATTTATGTCAAAGTTCGTATTCTAATCAACTACAAAACTAAACAACCATCAAACCTTTTATGAAACATCTCCTTGACCTCCCAACTTTGCGACATAGGTGCCCGCTTTTCCATTCGTCTGTCTGTTCATCCGTCCGTCTGTCTGTTAACAGTTCTGTTATGTCGAAGTTCGACATTTACGTCGAAGTTAGTATTCTAATCAACTACAATTCTACAACAACCATCATACCTTGCATGACACATCTCCCTGACCTCCTGACTTGGCAGGTATGTTGACCCAGTGACCTTGACCTATATTTTGCGCTCCATTGACTTTGACACAATTTACGTTGACGTTCCAGATCTTCTCAACTATAAGGCGTACAACTACCAAACCTTGCATAGTGCTTCTCCTAGATGTACTGACTTGGCATATACTTTGACCCGGTGACCTTGACCTATATTTTGGGCTCCAGTGACTTTGATATATTTTGCGTCGACGTTCGGTATCTCCTCGACTACAAGTCCTACAACCATCAAACCTTGCAAAGTGCTTCTTCTCAATGTACTGACTTGGCAGATACCTTGACCTGGTGACCTTGACCTATATTTTGGCTGCAGTGACTTTGACATAATTTACGTCAATGCTCCAGATCTCCTCATGTGTAAGACCTCTAGCCACGAAACCTTGCATAGTGCTTCTCCTAGATGTACTGACTCGGCAGGTATCTTGACCCGGTGACCTTGACCTATATTTTGCGCTCCAGTGCCTTTTACACATTTTATGTCAACGTTCAATATCTCCTCAACTGTAAGGCCTACAACCATCAAACCTTGCATAGTGCATCTCCTCAATGTACGGACTCCGCAGGTACCTTCACTGGGTGACCTTGACCTATATTTCACGCTCCATTAACTTTTACACCTTTTACGTCAGCCTTCCATATGTCCTCAACTGTAAGGCCTTCAACCACCAAACCTTATATAGCACTTCTTCTCGATGTACTGACTCGGCAGGTACCTTGACCTGGTGACCTTGACCTATATTGTGCACTCCAGTGACTGACACATTTTATGTTGATGTTCGGTATCTCCTCAAATATAAGACCTACAACCACTAAACTTTGCATAGTGCTTCACCTCATTGCACTGGCTTGGCAGGTACCTTGACCCGGTGACCTTGACCTATATTTGACACATTTTACGTTAATGTTTGATAACTCCTCAACTATAAGGCCTACAACCACCATACCCTGCATTGTGCTTCTCCTTGATGTACTGAATTAGCAGGTACCTTGACCCGTGACCTTGACCTATATTTCATGCTCCAGTGACTTTTACACATTTTACGTCAACGTTCCATTATCATTGGGCTGTATGATACGAAAAGTCAGTGCTGAAGATATAGCCATTAGAGGGAATGGGACTGGCCTGGAATATATGTGCCCCACTAGGCACTTTGTCTACATTTTTTTCAACCCAGTTTTCCAAGTAAGCACTGCTAAGAATGAAATAAACTTATTTAATAACCACGTTCTGATTGTGGCTCCTGTGACTTTTGCCCCAGCAGGTGCGATGACGCCTTCCGCGGAATTCTTGTCTTAGCAGTACAGCTTGCAAAAAAAAAATGGTACTAGAACTGATAAAGTCAATAAATTTCAGACTGTGAAAGAATGACTAGCAAGAGCATAGTCAGAAAGGAATTATTTTCACGCATACCAAGGAAAAATCTAGAAGAAATTCTCTCCAGTATGATTTCCAAAAGGGGGGGATACTCTTGAAAGAAAGAATCTAGGGAGCATTTTTTTTTCTTCATGAGCAACATCCTATGCTAGAGGAGAATATATTTTATTTTAGTTGATCTTTCTCTATTGCAAATATTTTTCCTTATGCACATGTGTAATGACCAGTAGCAATAAAAAAAGCAGAAATAACTTTTGAAGGCTTATCATGCAACTGAGATGTGTTAACCCTTAAACTGCCAATCACAACAATTGTCGTCTGCTTTGTCATCTGCTTGTGATTTTAAAAGTCATTTCTGCAGACAGTGGGGACCCAGATCAGTCTGATCTGGGTCCACACTGTTTGCCTGTATGCAAAAATAGGTTTGAAAAGTTTGCAAGAATATTCAGCAGACAACATGAACAGACGACATTTTCAGATGCAGGCTTTCTTGGCGTTTTAAGGGTTAATACCTCCATGATATAGAATTGTCCTGGGACAAGGACTTTGTAGCTCTAGCTAAGAAGAGTATCCAGATTATGAGATATATAATTTTTTTACTCCTTGAAGAAAATGTTATGGGTACTCATTAGAAGCACTTCCACCAAGGCACTTCTGATGAGTACCCCAGAATATGTTTTCTTTGAAAAAAATATGAAAAATGTCAATTTTCGGGCAAGTCAATCTTGGTTGGACAAGTGGATTTCAACCATTTGATTATCCATGGACAAGTAATGAAATTTGATAATTCCACAGTCCCCAACTAGTTAGGATGCTTACTATTCTTGAAAAGCTGGTCTCACTTACAATGTTTGTTGAGATATATATTCTCTGTTCTGGACCACTTGAATTTAACAAATCAACTTCAAGATCAAAATGTGATTGGTATTTGACTTGGCCTTCTGTAGTGGAAATAATCCACATGACAGAAGATCATGATGTTTATACTGAACCCAAAATTCTGACAGGGACTCTTCCATCTCTGAATTTGGACACATTCATTGTTGTAAAGAGAGGTTACTGTCAAAATTAACCCTTTCAACCCAAAATTCTGACAAGGTCTCTTCCATCTCTGAATTTGGACACATTCATTGTTGTAAAGAGGGGTTACAGTCAAAAATCAATAAGAGAATGGCAAAGAGTCTAGATCAGCAAGTTATGTATACGGAGTGAAAATTACTGTTTTTAGGAGATTTTATTGGAAAGAAAACAACCATTTAACAGAATAATATATGCATGGTTTTTATTCTTATGAAAGATGATATTCTACTTAATGCATAAACGTTTATGGATACCCCTCCAAGGGAGATCATCCTGACAAGAAAGAATTTGCCTCCCTTGTCAAAAGAGCTACCTGTAAAGGAAAGAAATCATTCTCCATAAACCATGATCCCTTTTGAGGCAGTAAAGCTGGGAACCAAATTCTTTTTCTGCTGCATTGGTCTCCCTCTGAAAGGGAGTAAACTTTCAACTCAGAGTGATTCTCTCTTTGGTGTATCCATTTGCCTTCATTTATAACACAGTTTATTGCACTGGCCAAATTACTATGTCAAAAATACATATATAAAACACATTCAGTTTTACATAACCAAACAAACAAATATATACCATATTAACCCTAAGTATTAGGACAAAGAGGCCTGAGCAAACAGTATAGACCCAGATCAGATGCTGCACAATGCAGCATCTGATCAGGGTCTACATTGTTTGCCACTCATCCAGCTATTGCTAAGACACATTTACCTTTACCTAAATTACCAGTCTCTGGGCTAATTCAGCAGATGGCAAACTGATGATATTTTTCTTATTTTTCTCAGAAAAACAGGATTTGACATTTCATGCAAATTGTCTGAAATGTAAAAACCTGTTTTTCTGGGAAAAATAAGAAAAATATTTCAATATGTTGTCTTCTGAAAATTTTACCAAGAGTGCTCAGCATTAACAGGTAGTAAAATAGACTTGTTCACATTCTTAGACATGCATAGTAAGGAGTTATCGTGCCCCAGAACTTACTGTGCTTTCAACATCCCTCGGAGATGTTTTTCGCTTGGCGTTTTATTTTAAATGAAAATATTTTGTTCTGATTGACCATATCTTATCAGAAACCATTTGTCTTTTCTGTTTCTGTATTTTGTTCTCACATATTTACCCTAAAATTTAATTTATGGCTAAAAATTTGTCTGACCTATGCAATTTCTATAGAAAAGTGATTTTTTGGAATTTTTGTCTAAGACAATATTTTTTACTTTTCTTTGCTGAATTTGATTAATCGATGTTTTAATCAATATTGTGAAAATTTCAGAAAAATTGAACAAAATGGAACTTGTTGAAACTCTGCTTCCAAGTTACTTACCCAACACATTTCTGCATAATTTCATCCATTTTTACTATGGGAAGAGTGATAATATTTGTTGTTGTTGTTTTTTTAAACAAATGACTAGAATAAAACTTTTTGTGCATTGATAGTTACGACAAATGGTCTTGCATTAAATCATGACAAAATTTTGCAAATTTAGTTCTTCTGTGTAAAGTACCAAGCAAAAAACGACTTTCTGAAAGATGTCGAAAGCATAGTAGGAAAAATATGGTACTCCAAAAATTTGAACAGGCATTCCTGAGCAAATGGTGTTAACCCAGATCAAACAGATCCTAAAGGAGGAACTTTATCAGCACTGCTTGCCATCAAGCCAGCACTTTTTAGCTGTGTTAGATGGTCCTCAAAGGGATTTGTTCTAATTTTATGACAATTATGTAACAGTGTCAAAATATTTGGGGGAAATATTTTATTTAGAGGACACTATCAACAAAACATAACTAATGTCAAATACAGAGTGAAGAGCTGAACTACTCTGCTTTCAAAATCTTTCAGAAAATTGTTTTTTTGCATGGTGCTTTACTCAGAAGAAGTAAATTAGCAAATTGTTATGATTTAGTGCAAAACCATGCCTAACTACCTATGCACAAAAAGTTTTATTCTATTCAGAGGTTTTAAAAAAAATGGAAAAATTCCCTTTTTCCCATTGTAAAAATTGCTGCAAATTATGCAAAAAACAACAGAGTAGGTAGTTTGGATGCAGGTTTTCATCAACTTCTACTGAAATTTTTACAGTATTGTTATGGAACATCAATAATTTAAAATCAGTGAAGAAAGGCAAAAACTAATTTCTAATAATTTTTTTCCCAAAAATCTAGCTCCGGGCTCATGGTTTGATCTACTTTACAACTGATCTCCAAACTGTGATTTATTACTCAACAAATCAATGCTAGCACTGATGTATTTCTTAAGTAACATTTTACTCATTGCATTTAGCCCATTTTATTCCGAAGACCCCGCAAAAGGATAACTGGCAAACAGTGCAGACCCAGACCAGATGCTGCAGAATGCACAAAATTTGATCAGGGTCTCCATTGTTTGCAAATAGTTTAGCCATTTTCCTCTAGGAATATCTAAATCACAAAGCCTGACATATCTAAAATTGAAACTGGACCCTTCCAATAGTGTAGGGGTAATATATACTGATATATTATTCAGTCTAAAATGGTTTAAGTGAATGGATATGCTTCCTAGAGAGATCACTGACCAGTAAACATTTGCCTCCCTTTTCAATGGAAGCTGTTTTCAAGGAAAATATTTACTCCAAGGATTTTAAAAGAAAAAAAAATCTAGATCTTTTAGTGAAGGAATTAACCCTTGTCCTGCTGAACCCGGATATACCCTGCCTTTGCAAACAGTGTAGATCTAGATCAGTTGGCTTCTAAGAAGCCAACTGATCTGGATCTACACTGTTTGCCATTCATTATGTGAATTTATATCTAAAATCTAGATTTAGTAATCTGATTGGCTGAAAATTTGGAAAGAGCTTGGCATCTTAATTAATTCAGCAGGACAAGGGTTAACATACTAGGGGATAAAAACTCTTTTCTGCTGAAGTAGTCTCCCTTTTAAAATGGTTTATAGACAGACTAGTAGTTGCTTAGTCTGGGCTATCAGGAAAATACCGGATATACCCTGCCTTTGCAAACAGTGTAGATCTAGATCAGTTGGCTTCTAAGAAGCCAACTGATCTGGATCTACACTGTTTGCCATTCATTATGTGAATTTATATCTAAAATCTGGATTTAGTAATCTGATTGGCTGAAAATTTGGAAAGGGCTTGGCATCTTAATTTATTCAGCAGGACAAGGGTTAACATACTTGGGGATAAAAACTCTTTTCTGCTGAAGTAGTCTCCCTTTTAAAATGGTTTATAGACAGACTAGTAGTTGCTTAGTCTGGGCTATCAGGAAAACACCATTTAGATATGGGATGTCAGTTTCCCATAGGGGCCACAACTGTATGAGTCGCAACATCCAAAAATGTACCTTCGGATGTGTTCCCAGCAAAGGTTCAGATCAACCTGTGCATTTGCAGTCTGATCAGAATCTTCACTGGGTGCATTTTTGATGGCCAAAGATGCAATTTTTTTTTCATGCGGCCAATTAAGACTGATCGGACTTTGCCTATGCACAGGCTGATTTGAATCTATGTTGGGCCACATCTCAGGAGGTACAGTCGACTCTCGTTATCTTGAAGTCCAAAGGACTCTCTGAAATACTAGAGATATCCATACCTCAAAATATCAGATTTGCAGAATTGAGGAAAAATAAACAACCACATTTCACAAATGAATACCATATAATTTGACTCCTGAAAATAGAAATATATTGAAAATATTGTGGAAAAGAGGAGAAATTGCTCCAATTTCTCCTCTTTTCCACAATATTTTGTTACATGTTGTTAGATTTCCATGTTAAAATAGGGACCAGATTTCACTTCCAGATAGGCAGTTATTCGAGATAAGCGAAGTCGAGATAATGAGAGTTGACTGTACGTTTTCTCCCATTGCAGCTCATATGTTTCTACAGTCACAAAATTTGAATGTACCTATAGCCATTAAAATCGAAATACAAACACCAGAAAGTTTCATGAAAACTGACAAATGAAGGAGTCACAAGATTTACTAGATTTACTATCTATGGACAAAGGGCCATAACTTGGGTGACAGAATTTGTCATCTATGAAGGACCATAACTTTGCTGACACGATTTGTCTTCTATGGACAAAGGGCCATAACTTGTGTGACACAATTTGTCATCTATGAACAAAAGGCCATAAATTGGGTGACACAATTTGTCATCTACGAACAAAGGGCCATAACTTAGGTGACACAATTTGTCATTTATGGACAAAGGGCCATAACTTGGGTGACACAATTTGTCATTTATCGACAAAGGGCCATACTTTGATGACACAATTTATCATCTATGGACAAAGGGTCATAACTTGGGTAATGTAAATTGTCATCTATGGACAAAGGGCCATCACTTGGGTGACACAATTTGTCATTTATGGACAAAGGGCCATACTTGGATGACACAGTCTGTCATCTATAGACAAAGGGCCATAACTTGGGTGATCTGATTTGTCATCTCTGGACAAAGGTTTTTAACTTGTGTGACACAATTTGTCATCTATGAACAAAAGGCCATAAATTGGGTGACACAATTTGTCATCTACGAACAAAGGGCCATAACTTAGGTGACACAATTTGTCATTTATGGACAAAGGGCCATAACTTGGGTGACACAATTTGTCATTTATCGACAAAGGGCCATACTTTGATGACACAATTTATCATCTATGGACAAAGGGTCATAACTTGGGTAATGTAAATTGTCATCTATGGACAAAGGGCCATCACTTGGGTGACACAATTTGTCATTTATGGACAAAGGGCCATACTTGGATGACACAGTCTGTCATCTATAGACAAAGGGCCATAACTTGGGTGATCTGATTTGTCATCTCTGGACAAAGGTTTTTAACTTGGGTGACACAATTTGTCATCTATGGACAAAGGGCCATAACTTGACATCAGTGGAGTTAAACCATGGTAAAATATGATCACCTTCAGCTGATGGACCAAGAATAGAAATATTTCATGACAAGAACTTGAAAACTGGAGAAGCTGCTGCCACTGAGGGAAGCCTTTAACTCTTAACAGAATAGAAAAGAATATGATTTACTTCCAATCAAGGACCCTTTAGAGCATGCAAAAAACTGTGGCAAATATGACTGACAAAAACAAAAGACATATAAAACTAAACTTAGGGTACACACTATCAGTCTCATCTATAAATTTCAGCAGACAACATTTGCACTATTTTATATAATTTGTAGGTAAAGTATAACAAATGTAATAATGTATGAAAAAATGAACAAACAAAACAAAAAGAAAAATGCCTCCTCAGCTTTTTCAAAGCAACACCACATAAAAAATAAAGAGCAAAATTAAATCTATGAGTATACAAGCTATGAGACCATGATTATATAGATCAGTTACGTTAAATAAAAAAAAAATGAACCATGCTACAAGAAAAGTTGTCTTCGGGGCATATATGGACAGCAATAGACCAAATTATCTATTAATCCTGCATGTTTGTACAGTCTGATCGGTGTCTTCACTGCTCACTAACAGGATCAGCGAGTCCTGTAGTACAGACTGATAAACAGGCCCCTATCAAACTGTGAAGTGCCACCCGATCTGGTTCTTCACTCTCCAATATGCCCCTGAAAACCCATTATCTCTCGATGAGGATCAACTGTAATTATCACATGATTTGTTCAACTTTCTTAACATTTTATAGAGAAATGGACACACCTTCAGTAGAGGCAACTGTCAAAACTATTTTTGTCCCCTTCTAAAAATGAGTCTACTCTAAAAGGAAAGAATTTGCTCCCTATGGGAGCAAATTCTTTCCTTTTAGAATAGACAGGGGAGCACATTCTTACCTTTTAGAGTAGACCCCTTTTCAGAAGGGGCTTTGTCCGCAGGAAAGCAAACAGGAAGTCACAAAAATATTGTCTCCCTTGTATCAACGGCGGGGAATCTACCAAGTGTATCCAGTCCCCTTAAACCAGAAATGTGGGTTTGTAAAACACTATGCTCCCAACTATACTCTTGTCCCTACAAGATGACAAAGTTGAAAAGGGACATAACACTCCCAAAATTTATCAGATTTTTTTTTTTTTTTTTTTTTTAAATTTAATCAGGTGATCTAGGTCCCAGCTCCAGTAAGATCACCAAATTTCAAGGCCCTAGCACCAATCGCTATCAAAGATATCTTGCTCACAAGATAAGCTTGATGAACAGACGGACAGATGAACAGCCCAAAAGCAATATGCCCTTCCAACTTCTTCGAAGATGGGGGCATAATAAACTGCACTAAATCACACTGTCATGTGTGTGTATCCTCATGTGTGTGCTTCCTGTCATAAACAGTTTCTTCCCCTCTCCTTCTATAACCAGCAGTCAACATTTTTTTTTTTTTTTTTTTTTTTCTTTTTCATTTTCCTGTTTTTTGGTTTTTTTTGCACTGGTCAACTGCAATACTTTTAAAACAGGTCATGTTATGTATTTCAAATAACCCAATTAAGCTTGGGATCCCATTAAAAGAACATTACCAATAGTGTAGGCCCAGATCCCAGATCAGATGCCACAGAATGCAGCATGTGATCAGGGTCTACACTATTTGTATTTGGTACAAGGATTTCTATAATATAAAGTAATAACAACAACCAGACACACCTTCCATTAGACATGGACCTGCCCAAAGAAAGAGGTAGAAGAGTCCATTAGGCATTGATGGGTTAGGTAAGCCTTGTTTACATAAGCAAAGATTCATTGTCATATAAAATAATGCATTTGAACTGTAACAAGTACACTGGTATCTTTTTATAAGACTGTTTATTATAAGACAGTTTCAGATATAAGATGGTTTCAAATATAAGACAGTTTAAAGGTAAACCCCAAAATTGGTGTATCCAAACAAAAATGTATTGATTATTTAGAAAAATGACCATAAATGGTCATTTTTCTAAATAATCTATACATTTTTGTTTGGATACAACATGGTTTAAGGGATCATTTTTTCTATATAATCTATACTTTTTGTTTGGATACAACATAATTAGATAGTCATTTTTCCTATATACGCTACACATTTTTCTTCAGATACAACATGGTTGTTTACCTGACATGGTATTTGCCTTGGATCCCAGCAAACAGTGTTATAAGGGGTTGTGGTGTACTTTGCATTTACACATTGCTAAATGTTTATCACAGAAAATGTGACAAAGATTCTTCAACACATTTCCTACAATGAATTTCACATTCTCCTAAACATAATATATGAAAACACGCTTTGTCACATTTTCTACCATTAGCATCATTCTCTCCTAGCAGACATTATGACAAATTTCATGTTTACATGTAAAATTTTCTGACCCCAATAAATCTTACTACATACATATGACAAAAAAAATGTGGCATTGTTTTTTTATTCACATTGGCACAGTGGTTCTTTAAGGGAAGAAAGCACTACAATGACTTTCAACCACATTTTACAAAGAAGACAACTTTTGTGACATCCTGATCGCTTTCCTGCACACCACGGCCCTTCTGAAAAGAGGTCTACTCTTAATCCTTGTCTTGCTGAACCCGAATATGCCCTGACTTTGCAAAGTGTAGATTCAGATCAGTTGGCTTCTGAAGAAGCCAACTTCTGAAGAAGCCAACTGATCTGGATCTGCACTGTTTGTCTTTATGTATTTTTATATCCACAACCTGATCAAATAACCTGACTGGCTGACAATTAGAAGTGGGCGTGGCATCTTAATTTATTTAGCAAGAAAAGGGTTAAAGGAAAGTGAAATCTTTCCTTTTAGAGTAGACCTCTTTTCATTAGGAATGCAAAAATAATTTTGATGGAATTGCCTCCCTTGAAATTGTGTCCTTAAAACCTCTATTAAATTAGCAAAGGAATGTTACTTGTATAAACAAGGCTTTATTTTCTTGCAGATTTGTTTGGCTCACAGTAAATTACTTTTACAATTTTACTAGTCATGGAAAGGTTTCTTACCAGTATAAAAATGGTTTAACCTTTACCCCTCTCCTGGCAAATTCAGCAGATAGCAAATTGATAGAATATTTCTTATTTTTCCCAGAAAACAGGGTTTGACATTTCAACAAATTGCATGGTGTCAAATCCAGTTTCTTGGGAAAAATAAGAAAAAATATGTCAAAATGTTGTCTGCTCAAAATATTACCCAGAGTCCTAAGCGTTAAAGCAGTTGCAAATACTGGTCTATGTCTTTGCTGATTATATACTCACACCAAAAATTACGATTATTGCCATAAAATATGTGGCACTGAATCTTCTGACAAGATGGCATATGCAAACAGTGCAGACCCATATCAGACTGCTCCTAAGGAGCACTCTGATCAAGATCTACACTAATTGCCATTCTGCTGAGTATTTTGTAAAACAAATGCATAAAACAAGAGGCCAATGGGCCATGATTCACTCACCTGATAAAAACAGGTATTGCATATCTGCAAATGCCATGCAACTTCTTCCATATTGCCACAGCAGCTAGGACACAAATTTGACCATACCATAAAAAGGTCAAAGGTTATCCCAGTATCATCATTTCAATAAACTTAGCAGACTTTAAGTCCCTGATGCTGTACACTAAGATTCAGCCTCAGAGGTTTCTTAGTTCTGAAGAAGATTTTTAAGTGTTTTACCATATATGGGCATGTCAGCTATCTTGTTCAATAGTGCAGAACCATTTGATCAAATTGCCAACATCCTTTCCACAGAAGGCCCTATGCAAAATCTAGTGAAAACTGTTCAAGCTGTTTCAGAGGAGATGGCATTTAAAGATTTCCCAATTTTATACATGTAAATAGCCCTGGGGCAAGGGCAGATACCTCCAAAATTTTGACAGTAACATTTTTACTACTTTAATCACACATTGTAAGTTTCAGCCATTAGTCTTTATTATCCAATGAGAAAATGATTTTTCAACATTTTCTCAATACAAATGTATTGGTGCGCAAATTTGACCTTGCCACAGAAGCGGTCAAAGGTCAACCTACTACCATCATTTGAACAAAATTGGCAGACCTTGAGTCCCTGATGCCATATACCAAGAATCAGCCTCAAAGCTTTCTTGGTTCTGGAGAAGAAGATATTTCAGTGTTTTTACCACATAAGAAGATGGCAGCCATCTTGTTCAATGGGGCGGAACCATTTGAAATTATCAACACCCCTGATAAACTTTGCCCAAGATGGTCACCATGCCCATATAGGGTAAAAACCTTTAAAAAGCTTCTTCTCCAGAACCATGTAAGCCTTGGGGCCTAATCTGTGCACAAATCATCCAGAACATCCTGGTCTGGACTTTTACTGCTGCAATTACAGTGGAATATTAATTTTCTCTCAGTGCCTCAAATAAACTGAACAATTACAGTAAATGGCCTGAAAATTCAAACACTTTATTTCATACTTTTTTTTGCCTAAATTTTTGCCTTTTATGCAGTTGTTTCTAAAAACACTTAGCGGAACGGCAGACAGTGTAGACCCTGACCAGACTGCTCCTCTGCATCTGCACTGTTTGCATATGCCATTTTGTCTGCAACTCTTGTGTACAAAATTTTAGAATATTTACCATGCACAAAAACAATAATGTTTGCAATTACAATTACAATTACATTCATAACTCTACCTAAGACATTTTTTCGACTAAAAAAGTGCATGTGTACTGATATTTCTTATTCTGAGCTGATTACAATGAGTAACCACAACATATGTTTTTGTGCTGATTATAAGAAACCTGTTCACATAGATACCTGTCTTATCTAGAGTTATGGCCAACAAATACTATGCATTGTTTTATTAGCTATTATTTGCACATGCCCTTGACATTCACACATGACCTTGACATTCCCATTCTTTCCGAAATGAGCTCAGAGACTGCACACTTGTTCAGGCTGGTTTGGACTTTTACTTTTTGTATATAGAATGTTCGAACACCCTATTTCATATTTTGTTTATTTTTTTTTTAAAAATTGTTTCATAAAATACTTGGACAAAAGAAACAAGAGCTCCGCCAAGCGGGGCATTATACGCCCGTGGCAAATAATAAGATGTAGCACATAAACAGGCTCCTGTATAATTCAGTGCTCCGGATATAAAGAAAATAGGGAGAAGTTTGCTGCTTCTAGGGAGGTGCTTTCTGATGGAAGACACACCACAGGAGCATGGCTATATTATAAGCTCATATGAGCGTTTGGCTGATTTGTTTTTCCTATACTCCAATAGCGGACCAAACAATAACAAAACAAAAATAAACAACCAAAAAAAAAAAATACTGCAAGGAATTTTTTTGTAAACCTTTAACTTGTTTAATACTGATTTTATTTTTGTTCTTCAATGGAGCCAAATCAGAAGAATATTAAAAAAAAAAAAAAAAAAAAATCTAAAAAGAATTATATATTTATAAAGATTTAAAAAATGACAACCTTTCCTTGCAAATCTAATAAAAGATGTTAAAACAAAAAAAAAAATCAAAATCTTGTCCATATGACCAAAACTTTAGTTATTTGCAAAAAATATATCTATTATAAAATAAAATTTGCACACTATTACCTCTAAACAATATGCTGCGAAAAGTTTACAAAAACTTTCAAAGGGGCATAAATCTGCAAATATTTGATGCACTGTAACCTCGAAATAATATGTGCTGCTCCACATCATCACGTAACTATTTATGAAGTTTCAGCCTGATCGGATGTAAACTGTAGGAGGATTTAGCTGGAAACAAAAAATTAATAGAAATTTTCAAAGGGGTATGCAAATGCACGGAGCCGTGTCCGTGTTGGTCAGGGGTACAGTGAAGAGTTTGAAGTGAAAGTTGGTGTTCACCAAGAATCAGTACTCAGCCCACTGCTCTTCATCATTGTGCTTGAAGCCTTATCACGAGAGTTCCGCTCTGGGGTCCCCTGGGAGGACCTCTATGCCGATGACCTTGTTATCATCGCTGAATCGCTTGAGGAATGTGTCAGGAGACTCTTGACTTGGAAAGAAGCAATGGAGAAGAAAGGACTGAGAGTAAATGCAGGAAAGACAAAGATCATGATCTGCGGTATGGGACCGGACCTCCTGCAGAGTTCAGGCGAGTTTCCATGCGCTGTCTGTCGCACTGGAGTGGGCAGCAACAGCATCTTCTGCAATGGCTGCAAGCACTGGGTGCACAAGAAATGCAGTGGGCTCAAGCGCTTGAAAAAGGACCCTGACTATAGATGTACACGGTGTCAGGGAACTGCACGCCCCTTGGATGGCAGACCACAGAAGGAAGTCCAGGTCGGACCTGACAAATTTGAGGTGGTAGCTTCCTTTTGCTACCTAGGAGACATGCTCTCAGCAGCAGGTGGCTGTGAACTTTCAACCACAACACGTGTGAAAACCGCCTGGAAGAAGTTCAAGGATCTGCTACCAGTCCTCTCTTCATGCCACCTCTCTTTCAAAACACGTGGCCATGTGTACAGCTCTTGTATGCGGAGCGCAATGCTCCATGCCAGCGAGACTTGGCCGAACAAAGCCGAACCTCCAGCGTCTACAGCGAAATGACAGGGCAATGATCAGACAGATCTGCAATGTCAGGCCCCAAGACATTGTCACCACCAGGTCCAGTGATCTACTTGTGCGGCTTGGCATTGAGGATCTGGAACTCATTCTGAAGGAGAGAAGACTTTGATGGTATGGACATGTGGAACGCTCCAGTGGTGCAATCAAGACAGCCTTTGACATACAAGTTGATGGAAAGCGTGGGCCTGGGAGGCCCAAAATGACATGGAAGCAGCTGACAGAGAGGGATTGCAGAGAGTGGAAGCTCTCGGCTATCAACCCTCATGATAGACGTACCTGGAGAGCTGGTGTGAGATCTGCCATATGTGCAGCAAGCCAGCTATCTGGAAGGGGGCCCACTGTGTGGATGTTGGCCCCACACCTGCACGTTAATCAAAAATCTGATTATGATATGATGATATGATGTTTAACTCTGCTAATATTTGGTGGACTGTACCCTTGAAATAATATGCGCTGCTCTACATCATGGTCTAACTACAAATCAAGTTTCAGCTTGATAGGATGTAAACTGTAGGATTTAGCCGGAAACGAAAAGTTTACTGAAATTTTCAAAGGGGCATAACTCTGCTAATATTTGGTGGACTGTACCCTCGAAATAATATGCGCTGCTCCACATCATGGTCTAACTGTACATGAAGTTTCAGCTTGATTGGATGTAATCTGTAGGAGGATTTAGCCAGAAATGAAAAATTAATAAAAATTTTCAATGGGGTATAACTCTGCTAATATTTGGTGGACTGTAACCTTGAAACAATATGTGCTGCTCCACATCATGGTCTAACTATAAATCAAGTTTCAGCTTGATCGCATGTAAACTGTAGGAGGAGTTAGCCGGAAATGAAAAGTCTACTGAAATTTTCAAAGGGGCATAACCCTGCTAATATTTGGTGGACTGTAACCTCGAAACAATATGCACTGCTCCACATCATGGTCTAACTATACATGAAGTTTCAGCTTGATCGGATGTAAAATGTAGGAGGAGTTAACCGGAAATGAAAAGTTTACAGAAATTTTCTAAGGGGCATAACTCTGCAAGCACTTGGTGGACTGTCACCCTGAAACAATATGCCCTGCACCACATCATGGTCTAACTATATACCAAGTTTCAGCTTGATAGGATGTAAACTGTAGGAGGAGTTAGCCGGAAACGAAAAAGTTTACGGACGGACGGAGGCCATACCCCGTAACATAATACGTCCCGTTTTTCAAATGGGTGTATAAAACCAATGTAGACCCTGATCTGACTGCTCCTTTACCAGTCAAATCTGGATCTATAATGTTTGCACATGCCATTTTATTAGGAAATTTGGAGTACAAAATTTTAGGAAAATTACCATACAAAAAGTGAAAGAGGTGTACATAAAAAACTTTTTTCAATGTAAAATTTGCTGAAATGTTTCTTATCTCTCCATAAAAACATATGTGTTGCTGGTTTTTCTACCTGTGCATTCATCATCATTGGTTTTTGCACATTCATCATCACTGGTTTTGCTGTTTATACATGCATCATTGTTGTAAGCTGTTGGTTTTGCTATTTGCACATTTATCATCATTGGTTTTGCTGTTTGCACAGGCATCACTGCTAGTTTGCTGTTTGCACATGCATCACTGTTGGTTTGCTGCTTGTAAGTTCATTACTGCTGGTTTTTGCTGTTTGTATATGCATCATTGCTGGTTTTGTTGTTTGTCCATCACTTACTGCTGTTTCTGCTGTTTGCATAAGCATCACTTACTGCTGGTTTTGCTGATTGCACATGCATCACATACTGCTGGTTTTGGTGTTTGCACATGCATCACTGCTGGTTTTGCTGTCTGCACATGTATCATTGCTGGTTTTGCTGTTTGTCTGTGCATCACTGCTGGTTTTGCTGATTGCACATGCATCACTACTGGTTTTGCTGTTTGCATATATATCACTGCTGATTTTGCTGTTTGCACATGCATAATTTCTGGTTTTGCTGTTTGTATGTGCATCACTGCTGATTTTGCTGATTGCACATGCATCACTACTGGTTTTGCTGTTTGCATATGTATTACTACTGGTTTTGCTGTTTGCACATGCATCATTTCTGGTTTTGCTGTTTGCACATGCATCATTTCTGGTTTTGCTGTTTGTATGTGCATCACTGCTGGTTTTGCTATTAGCACATGCATCACTGCTGGTTTTGCTATTTGCACATACATCACTGCTGGTTTGCTGTTTGCACATGTATAACTGTTGGTTTTGCTGTTTGTATGTGCATCACTGCTGGTTTTGCTAATTGCACATGCATCACTACTGGTTTTGCTGTTTGCATATATATCACTGCTGCTTTTGCTGTTTGCATATGCATCATTTCTGGTTTTGCTGTTTGTATGTGCATCACTGCTGGTTTTTGTTATTTGCACATGCATTACTGCTGGTTTGCTGTTTGCACATGTATAACTGCTGGTTTTGCTGTTTGTATGTGCATCATTGTTGGTTTTGTTGTTTCTCCATCACTTACTGCTGTTTCTGCTGTTTGCACAAGCATCACTTACTGCTGGTTTTGCTGGTTGCACATGCATCACATACTGCTGGTTTTCCTGTTTGCACATGCATCACTGCTGGTTTTGCTGTCTGCACATGTATCATTGCTGGTTTTGCTGTTTGTCTGTGCATCACTGCTGGTTTTGCTGATTGCATATGCATCACTACTGGTTTTGCTGTTTGCATATGTATCACTGCTGATTTTGCTGTTTGCACATGCATCATTTCTGGTTTTGCTGTTTGTATGTGCATCACTGCTGGTTTTGCTGATTGCACATGCATCACTACTGGTTTTGCTGTTTGCACATGCATCACTGCTGGTTTTGTTATTTGCATATGCATTACTGCTGGTTTGCTGTTTGCACATGTATAACTGTTGGTTTTGCTGTTTGTATGTGCATCACTGCTGGTTTTGCTGTTTGCACATGCATCACTGCTGGTTTTGCTATTTGCACATGCAACTGCTGGTTTGCTGTTTTGCTGTTTGCACATGTATAACTGCTGAGTTTGCTGTTTGTATGTGCATCATTGTAGGTTTTGCTGTTTGCATATGCATCACTGCTGGTTTTACTGTTTGTATGTGCATCACTGCTAGTTTTGCTGTTTGCACATCTATTACTGCTGGTTTTGCTGTTTGTATGTGCATTACTGCTTGCAGCTGCATCATTAACAGTTTTGTTTTTTACACATTAATCAACATTAGTTTTGCTGTTTGCACATTAATCGGTTGTTAATACATCCATTATTAATAGTTTAACATGCATCCTTTTTGGTTTAGTGTGGCCCTGTTCATATGTGCCGCATCAAGAAAAAAGTATGTCTTCAAGGCATATGTGGAAATTAAAGGCTCATATCAGCATGTGCATCCTAGCAGTCCAATCAGAACCTTTGCTGTCCACTAACAGATGCACTATATACTGTGAAATACCATATTTATTCTAAGTATTGGGAAAGACAGACCAAGCAAACAGTGGGTTCACACTGTTTGCCACTCAGTCAGCAGTACTTTAGACAAATCAACTGGTAGCAAAATGAATTGGTTGGGTTGGTAATGGCCCAGTGAACACTATTAAGGTCATGTTAAGCCAGGGTAGCAGAACAGATTTGTTCAAATTGTGAGACAAGTACGGTAAGGAGTTCAGAGGTCCGAAAACTTAGAATAAATATGGTATACAAACAGAAGGCAAAGGTCCTGATGAGATTAAAGCTGATACACAAGATGAATCCAGTCCCCTTAAGAGAGACAGCCCAGCTCCTCCTGTACAGTCTCTAAGCATTCACATACAGTTTCAGAATACTTCTTACAAACAAAACTACTGTGAAATCATTAGTTTTTGTGGAGAGTTTATTTTTGCTGCTTACATCAATATTGGCAAATAATAATTTACCCGCATTTAAATATGAAATATGGGACTCAGTATTACATACATGTATATATATAATATAAAATCTAATGACAGGCATGGAACAGAATGGAAGCCAGACACCATCATAATATGAACAGTAAACTGACTGCATTCATTATCCACATCCACTTTAAAGTTGCATTTATTTTTAGCAGGGACAAAATTTCTTAATAAAGTGATTTTTAACATGATCATGAGTATAAATATTCATTTCCCTTTATAACATTATGTTTGCAGGTATTTTATTTTACTTATCACAAAAATAATAACCATAAATACATCAGAAACATTTGTACAATCATAGTATATTATTATAAATATATCAGATATAGTATATTATTGTCTAGGGTTAATTTGCAATACACTACATAAATATGCAGTACACCAATTGGTTAATGCAATACACTGATTGGTTAATGCAATGCACTGATTGGTTAATGCAATACACTGATCACAATTCACCCAACTCTGTTTTTATATGTGGAAGAAATTTACCGACTACATAAAGCATATGTAAATAAAACAATGATATTTTCATACAGTTAATGGGTGAAGAAAGGGCATCTTTCATTTCTGCCCACGCATGGATTTTTCTGAAACTTTGCATAATAATAACTAGGCATATGCAACCTATGAAAATGTGCTTATTAAATTATATAATAAAAAGTTGGACTCAGGACGCAACCTTGACTCACTCCCCCCATGAGCTGATACCTGTCTCCAAATAAGTATGTCATACATCTTAAGTTTAATTTTGTTTTAAGATTTTTGCACTGTGCTGAATGGTGAACACCATAGTAATTCTATTGGTACCACAAAACATTTATATTTAATTAAAGTTAACATTTTCTGATAAATTGATTATAAAAAATCTAAATTTTTTACCAAAAAAAAGAAAAAAAATATCAAAATTAAACTTTCAAAATTAATATGTTATAGTCTTTGTCAAGATTTCATACTACCTGGTAAATTTGCTACATATATCCTCTATAGCTGTGCCAAATTTCATAAAAATTCAAGACCGGTAACATCGTCATTTTAGGCCTTGAATGGATATAGGTCGATTTTTACAAAATTGACTATTTTGTTACATTGATAAAAAACAGTAGAGAAAAGACAGTGTTATCAAACACTTCTAACACTTAACAAATCAAAGAGAGTTTAGACAACTCGGAATGAATATATCTTGAGCTACCCATTAAATTTTCATGACTTTCTATTACTTGCCTTCTATTTATATGGACTCTGACTAACCAACTATTACAAATGTAGACAGCATAACAAATTAAATCTAAAGAAATTCTAATTAACAAATTAGGCGTAACAAAATCTTACGCTTTAATTCATGTCAGCGAATCATTGAGCATCTTGTATAATTACTTCCCAAAAGGCATAAAACTAAAATAGGTGAAACAGGGGTATCCATTCTCACCATTATAAAAATAGGCATAAAACAGGGAGATCCATAATCTCCATTGTCATATTAAGAAGATGTGCAAACGTACTATTGCAAGTAGTTGTTGCTTGTTTGTTTGTTTTGAAGAAGGATTTGCATCCCCATCAACAGATTTTAGGATTTTTGGAGATTTGCTTCTGGACTGGTGAACTCTAACCAAACTAAGAACGCTTGAAAAGAAAATAATACCTATAGACTTAACTTCTGATATATCTATAGCTTGCTTGCAAGCCTATATTGTATTTTGAAATTATGAACACTGGATTTCTTGTCCTGTAACATGTTCAATCAGTATTTCCTGCGATCGAATTGACACGGACACTGGAGTTTTTCTCTTTGTTTCAACAGTGATCTTTGATGACAGCAGCACAGAATACTGTTTATGTGGTCTTAACGTTTGCTATCAGAAAAGCAGATCTATCCTTTCTTCCTTACAGTAAGCATATATGAAATTGTTTCTGTTCTGCATAAGTTCTATTCTAGTGCACATAGTTTGACCTAAAAACAAATTGGTGTTCTGTAGTTCATGTTAAAGCTTTAAGATTTTTCCAAAGGTTGTATGACATTCATATTTTAGTCATTTGCCTAAGGACTTCCATACTAGTTTTAAACTCCGCCATATGTTAATTAACACAGGAGTTTAAAACAGCTAACGTGTGGTCTTAATGTGAATCTAAAGGATGTATTGAAGAGTTTTTGAACAGTTTTCATTCATTTGGTTGCTGGCAGTTCTATGGTATTTAATTAATTCTATTTTCACCTTGTCTCTGTTTTTTTTGTGTTGTAATACGTTTTGAAAGGAGGCTTTTAGTATTCAAGTTTTGTTTTAGTTCTTATACTTAAATTCTTGGTAAGCAAGTTGTGCCCACCATGCCTATCTGCCTGAATGAGTAAGTTAAAAGCTTGACCCAGGTTTCATAATCATCATCATCAGTTACAAGACTGTTATCTGCTTTTTATTATCTGATAAATACTTCCACAGTCAAGTATTTGAAGTGGAATCCTATATATACAGATACAGAGAACTTGGACTTAGTGTCTGCATGGTCCAGATCATGTAAACGAAAAGTTGTTTTTTTTTGGACATGGTGTTCAACAAGGTGCAATTCAGTCAACTGGTTATAAATGAATATGTACAATTATGGTATCAACTTCTTATACAAATTATACTATATCATGGTAATCCAAATTGAAAGCTATTGGTAATTTGACTTTTGTTTGTTTGTGTTGAGATTTTACGGCCCAGTCAACCCAATGGGGTCATGTCGAGCGCGGTCAGTTTACCTAACCACACGTTTACTGGGCAAGCTTAGTCCTCTAAGCGGTTAACCAGTACTGTGCACATTCTTCCGCCAGAAACTGACAACTGCCCTTCTTGAATCAGCGGAAGGGAGAGAATGACCGTAGAAAATATTTCATGATCAATCTCCACGAAAGAATGTTGCCGACCTCGGCGGGGGTTGAACCCGCGACCTCCTGGTCTCCAGTCGGACGACGCATCCAACAGAGCCACCGAGGCCGGCAGGTAATTTGACTTTACACGATACTACTTATACATGAGTATTGGGTAATTTCATATTTTGCCGACTCAGGACTGTATGTATTCAGGCTGTTCAAACAACATGTTACAGGTCTTCAATTTTTATGTGTTTATTCCTAATACATATGGAAATTTTTTATGCTGAAATGGTGTCTTGACAAGAATCGTAACATGGTAAAATTGCAGATAATATCTGGATGAATACATAACCTGCAGCTGAAATATGGGGCTACCGTTCAACTTACGTTATTGCTCCAACAATATTGCTAAGTACATGAAGCCATCCATAGTATCAAAACATGTACTAATGATGGCCTTAATTAATAAAACATTCCAGCATCTGAAAAATGAAATCCTGTTTACTGTACGAAGGTTAATATTAGGGCACCCACTGATTTGGTAGTGGCCGCGTACAAAACACCATAAATTTACAATGGAACTACATTTAAAAGCCAATGCCTCATAATCATCAGTGTTATACCCTAGGCAACCATTGTGCAGAATTTCATCCAATTCCAAGCGTGGGCAGAAACCAATGTAAATTTCCTATACCGTGTAAGAGCCCCTTTAGATATTCCTAAATATGTTATAAATTATTATCTCTCTTCTCTCCAAGGAAATTGACACTTTCAGAGGAGGCAACTGTCAAAATTTGTTTGCCTCCATTACATAAAGGGCTGTACTTTTAAAGAGTTTACTTTTAGAACAGACCCCTTTTCATATAAAGGGGCTTCTGCTTTGTGGTGCATACATTGATTGTGGAAAGGTATTCAAGACACTGCTGTTGTTATTTTTATTGTTGTTTTCTTCTGTTGTTGTTGTTTTCATCTGGAAAACCGCATACTTATGTATATAAAATCACAAATTTCAATGGAAAAATGCAAACTGAGCTCCACAAAAATAATTTCACAGTAGTGAAAATGCCCTCTATGTTCACTTGGTGTAAAGCTTTGGTTACAAATGAATAACAATACATGATTTTATCACACAAATAATATGGAACATGTATACCTCCAGATAAGGTCTGGTTATTTTTCCACCAAAAAGTACTGATATCCTTCTTATTCCTCCAAAAAAAAATATGTTGTGGGTACTCATTAGAAGCACCTCGGCAAGGTGCTTCTAATGAGTACCCACAACTAATGAGTACCCACAACATGTTTTCATTGCAATATAAGAAACATATTTTCCTGATACCCACTCTTATCTGGAGCTATGAGACACATCTTGTAATAAAAAAGTGACTAAATGAAAATAGATAAATAAACAAAAATTAGTTCATGTTGGTTTTGTAACCAATACAAAAAAAAATCTTTGCAATAGAAATCTAATGTTTTATTTCTTTGCATGCCAATTTAAAATATCAGCAGTCAACATTTTGAAATATTTTTACCATAAATATGGTTTAGAAACTCATGCAAATTGTCTCCATGATCTGTTAAGCTGTATTTTCAGGCAAAACTAACCTTTACCATTGTCCAGGCAAATTCAGCAGATGACAAATTAATAATATTTTTCTCATTTTTCCCAGAAAACAGGATTTGACATTTCATGCAAATCCTTCCTCTTCCAATTAAGTGCATGACCCGTGGGCATAGTCACAAATTGTCTCCACTGAGACAATTTGCATGAACTGTCAAAACCTGTTCTCTGGGAAAAGTAAGAAAAATATTTGAAAATGCTGTCTCCTGAAAAGTTTACCCAGCATGCTAAGCATTAACCCTGGTTCTGCTGAACCCAGATATGCCCTGCCTTTGGAAACAGTGTAGATTCAGATCAGTTGGCACTGTTTGTCATTATGTGAATTTGTACCAATAACCAGGATCAAATAATCTGATTGGCTGAAAATTGGAAGTGGGCATGGCATCTTAATTTATTCAGCATGGCAAGGGTTAATCTACTACATTCTCCTTTAGCAAGCAAAGAGATAAATACCACAAATAATGGCAAGATAAGACGATAACTGGGGCAATTATTGTGATAATTCAGGATAATTTTCATTATTTCTTGCACCAAAATGTATCTTGTACATATTCATTGCAGCACAGCATTTTTTTATAAGTACCCACAAGGTATGTTTTGGTGTAAAAAAAAAAACCCAAAACACCCAACAAAACTTATCTTCTAAATATTTAAAAAATATCAGGGCCCAGTTGTTCAAAAATAACGATGTCATTAGTTAACGTATCATTAAAACTTTGATCATCAAATCTGGCATATATGCTAATATTTTTGCTGAAAAAATGTGAGTAGCGTTTGCATTTGCAAAAGCTACTCACATTTTGTCAGCGAAATAGCTGTGGATTAGATATTGTACTTACTAGAACAGTTAAAATTTTGACCACTAATGAGCTTGTTAAGCTAACGATGCTTTGAACAACTGAGCCCAGAAAAATTATCCCATAATTATCACAAAATACTCCTCTTGAACAAGTGTGCAGCAAATATTTAACACTTATCATGCTATGGTCTAATTCAGCAGACAACAAATTGACAATATTTTTTTTTTAATTTTTCCTAGAAAACAGGATCTGACACTTCATGCAAACTGTTTCCTAAGGAGACAATTTGCATGAAATGTCAAATCCTATTTCTAAGGAAAAATAAGAAAAATATTTCAAAATGTTGTGTGCTGAAAATTTTACCCAGCATGCAAAGCATTAAGAGAAGCATAACCGGTATTCATTGTTGGCTACCACATTCTCCTTTAGCAAGCAAAGAGATAAGTACCACAAATAATGGCGGCAAGACAAGACAATAACTGGGGCAATTATTAAGACGATAATTTTGGATAATTTTCATTATTTCTTGCACAAAAATGTATCTTGTACATATTCACTGCAGCACAGCATTTTATATGAGTATCCATATGATAAAAAAAAACGAAAAAACAATCTTCTAAATATCTAAAAAAAAATTATCAGAAAAATTACCCCAGAACTGTCACCAAATACCCCTTCTTAACAAAAGTGCTTGCAAATATTTAACACTTACCACGAATTCAGCAGACGACAAACTGATGATATTTTTTCTTATTTTTCCTAGAAAATAGGATCTGACATGTCATGCAAATTGTCTCCTTAGAAGCGTCAGATCCTACTTCCAAGGAAAATTAAGAAAAGTATTTCAAAATGTTGCCTGCCAAAATTTTTACCCAGCATGCTAACAATTAGGGTAATAGCAGTATACACTGACAGGTCTGGGCCACCACTGACCATGTAATGCACAAGGGAGTTTTTCTCATGGTACAAATACTATAAAAATACAAATTCAAATTTTATTTATTAGTTGAAAATAATGATTTGGTGTATTACATCACTTTCAATATTGTTTAAGTCATATCGAGACGATGAAAGGGGTGGTAAGAAAAGGCTCTGATGCAATGAAATGCCACACAGTCATGAGCTGAATCCCATCTCTTGCAGGCTTCAAACATGGGGCCACGTGATCTGGTCAGAGCGCTAACCGCTCAGCAATGTGACCACTTCATATTAGTCGACAAAGTATAAACTATAGGGCCACGCCATGGGAAGACGTCTTCATCTGTGAAGTTTGATCAGGGCCTTTGCTGTCAGCAAACAGTATCATTGGATACTACTGAATGGTTCAATGAAGAGCAAACACCCGGACGAGACTTCGCACATGTGCAGGATGAAGTGAAGCCATACATTTTGCGCATGCTGGAAGGCACTTTTTCACTTGATGGGGCCCATATAATATAAGCTATAAATAGCTATTTACCAACTCAATCTACAAAGACTGAAGCTCCTGCTGGTCCCGCACATCATGAAGTCTTGGATTCTGCATCATCCAGAGGCAGCCGGTAAAAACTCTTCATCAGACTGCACAGATATGAAGAACAATAGGACTCTGGATGTGCATATCACAAAACACATTACAGTCGACTCTCGTTATCTTGACTTCGCTTATCGCGAATAACCGCTTATCTCGAAGTGAAAATCTGGTCCCAATTTTTACATGAAAATCTAACAACAGGTAACAAAATATTGTGGAAAAGAGGAGATACAGTCAAACCTGTCTTAAGCAGCCACCCATGGGAAGCTTAAAATGTGGCTGCTGAAGGCAGGTGGCTGCTTAATACAGTTCAAATATACAAGTCTATGGATTTTGGGGCAACTTTCCTCTGGCTGCTTAATACAGGTTGGCTGCTTAATAGAGGTGACCACTAACACAGGTTCGACTGTATTCCCTTTTCCACAATTTTTCAATATATCTCTAACTTCAGGAGTCAAATTACATATTCTTCATGAAATGTGGTTGTTAGATATATATTTTTTCCTCAATTCTGAAAATCTGATATGTTGAGGTACGGATATCTCGAAGAATTTCAGACAGTCCCTTGGACTTTGAGATAACGGGAGTCGACTGTATCTCGAGGCACATATGAGCCACATCAAACGAAACCAGTCCTTCCAGCATAACTGACTCCTCCGCAGAACTTATTGACAACCAATGAAAGCAAAGGCAAATGTGAAAAGAATAAGGTAATGGTTAACCCATACCACTCTCTAGGCTAATTCAGCAGACAACAAATTGATGATACATGTATTTTTCTTATTTTTCCCAGAAAACAGGTTTTGACATTTCATGCAAATTATCTCCAACTGACATTTTATTTTTCCCAGAAAACAGGATCTGACATTTCATGCAAATTGTCTCCATTGGATACAATTTGCATGAAATATCAAAACCTGTTTTCTGGGAAAAATAAGAAAAATATTCCAATATGTCGTTTGCTGGAAATTTTACCAAGAGTGCTAAGCATTAAACAGACGTTGCATACTTAGTTTCCTGTATATTTTAAAGCTAAAGGTGTAACGTTTGTCTAAGGAAAAATTAATCATTATTCATATTGGTGTGGTTAAGTACGCACTGTGTAGGAGTCAATTATGCAAAATGTACAGATTCAGATCATCCTGCATATCTGCATTAGCCAATGATTCATTAAGGGGACGTGATACACAAGGTGGATTTTCCATAATTTTGTACAAGGGAGATAACTTTTGTGATATCCTATTGCTCTCCAAGACAAAGAGTCCTTTTTGAATAGTGTCTACACTAAAAGGAAAGAAACCTTTAAGAACAGACCCCTATTTCTGTGATTTTTTTGCCAGCACATCAAGTCCCTTCTGAAGAGGGTCCACTCTAAAAGGAAAGAACCCCTGTTCAGAAGGGAGATAAAACCAGTTTTGAAAGAGTTACCTCCCCTGAAAGTGTATCCATTCTCCTTACACAGACAGTGAAGACCCTGATCATGCTACAGTTGCAGATGCTGATCTGGGTCTTCACTACAAACCTAAAATGACCCAAACAGACAGCTTAGTACGTCATTTTTTATAACTTGCCCATTAACATAAAGAATTTTCAGATTAGCTGACTATGAAAATTCTTTCTGATCATCAGTTACCTGAGGCAAAAATGACTGATGATCATCGGGACAACATTAGCCTTCAGTTTCCCTATATGCTGAAAGAGACCGTTTTACTTGGTGCAGCACATATTACCAATATTTGTTCTTTATGGCTACTGTCTCCATGGAAACCTTCCATCTCCTTGGTAACTACTTTGCCCTGATAATCTTAATACAGCCTAGGAAGTCAGCACTTATCACAAATTGACCTTTACTGTCTGGGTCCTTTGAGGCTGATTCCTTTTCCCTTGCTAATCTCTCTTTTTCTGACTCGTCTAAGAACTGTGACGGATGTGGAGCAAAGACGGCTGCTGTCACAACAGCATTGTGAACTGAAAGGAAGTTGAAATAGTTTAAATTTGATATGCAACATGAGAAAAGTCCCATATGCAAATAGTGACAACCCAGATCAACCTGTGCATTCATGCATTCTGATCAGATCTTCTGTGCTTGTTGGTATATTCTAAGTATCCTTTGTAATGAAGGCTTTGATCAGAAGGTGCAACTGCAGAGGCTGATCTCTGGGCCTTTGCTCTCTGCCCATGTTTGCAATTTGGTGCCTTTTCTCACATTGCAGCATGTTAACCCTTGTCATGCTGAATAAATTAAGATGCCACGCCCATTTCCAGTTTTCAGCCAATCAGATTACTTGATCCAGGCTGTTGATATGAATTCACATACTGAATGACAAACAGTGCAGATCCAGATCAGTTGGCTTCTTCAGAAGTCAACTGATCTGGATCTACACTGTTTGCAAAGGCAGGGTATATCCGGGCTCAGCAGGACAAGGGTTAACAGAAATCATATAGTTCATAGAACCAGATAAGGTGCTTTTTCTTAATCAAAACCAGCCTTTAATCTTTGTTTGTAAAAAAGGGGTTTTCCTTACATTCCATTACATTATGGTAAATGTCCTAAAATTTCGAACAATTTATTCCATACCTTTTTTGTCTAAATTTTGCTTTTTATGCAGTTATTTCTTAAACTGCTAAGTGGAAAGACAAACAGTGTAGACCCTGATCAGACTGCTCCTTTGGGAGCAGTCTGATCTGGGTCTGCACTGTTTGCATATGCCATTTTATTGGCAACTTTGGTGTACAAAATTTTAGGACATTTACTGTAACAAAAATTGTAGCTTCATAGTTCCAGATAAATCTAACAGGATTTTTTACTTCTCCATAAAATCATATATTGTAGGTACCAGGCATTTCTAATGAATACCACAATGTATATTTTCGTGAAGAAATAAGAAAAATATTTATCAGGATAATCCTGTTATCTGGAGCATGCATAGAACTTGACCCATCTGGAAGGCAATTCCCATAAAAAATTCAAATCTCACAGAATTTTCAGACCATTTTACAACAGATTTTTATGAAGAAACAAACATAAATCACACACTGTTGTGGTTTTCACAAGCTTCTTACATGAAAATAAAGAGTTAAGACTATATTGGGGGAGCTCTAAAATGATGTTTAAGAAAATCTCACAGAATTTTATCAAATCTCCCTTAAAAATTTGCCTTATCTCACAGACTTTCGTCAACATCTTATGGCATGTATGTATTATAGCTTTTGATATATGGGAAAAGGAGGTTTTAGAGGCACATATAGATGGTAAAGGCCAGGCCTCAAGGTTATTAAACTTTTTTCATGCTCTACTCAGCTGAGCATGAAACTTGTCCTGCTAATAAATCTCAGACTACTAACAACTGCATACTCTTTCTTGCTGAGTATAGCTGAGCATGAAAATTTCTCTGCTAATAAATATGAAAATGCCAACTATTGAGCTGAGCATGAAAAAAGTTTTATAACCTCGGGACTTGATCTGTCCGTACATTCTGGGTCTGATCAGGCAGATGATGCACATGAAATGTCAAGCCTTATTATGTCTGAAAATACAAAAAACAAGACCTATCGCCAGACAGGAAAGCTCGCCTGATATTGCACATTTTGTTTCTGGAAAATTCTAAGTCTGTGACCTTGATTTTGACATGACCTCTGGTTGTAGGGTGTGGGGTGGGATTTTGGGTGGGGGGGATTGCCTGTGCAAAATTTTCATCAAACCAAAGATGAATCAATTCAGTGACAAGGTTAGGAAATAATTATGTCAAAATGTTAAACGAAAACTTCAACATTTTTAAAACTCTGAGTCTGTGACCTCGACCCCAAGGTCACGATCATGAGTGTTGATAGTGCTGATAAAAACTTTGGACCAGTATCTATATTGATACCAAATATAAATTAAATGCATTGTTTGGTTTAGAAGTAATGAGGTCCTAAAAACTTTGACGTAAAATTTTCACATGAAAATGTTGACATGACTATGACCTTGACCTTAATATGAAATAGGGGGATGAGGATGGAACTGGGCAAAACTTTGGACCATTATGTATCATCTTACCAAAGATTAATCAAATCAGTGATAAGGTTAGGAAATAATGGGGCCTTAAAAACTTTAAGGAAAACTTTAACATTTAAATTATAAGTCTTTGACCTCGACCTCAAGGTCTGGGTCATGAGTGATGATGGTGCTGTAAAAAACTTTTGACCAGTATCTATCACGATACCAAATAGGAACTAATTCAATCGTGTAGTTTAGAAGTAATGAGATCCTAAAACTTTGACACAAAATTATAACATGAATATTCTAAGTCTGTGCCCTTGACCTTGACATGACCTAGGGGGCTGGGGATGGGACTGTGCAAAATTTTAAACCAATATGTATCATCATACCAAAGATAAAATCAAATCGGTGATAAGGTAAGGAAATAATGAGGTCTTAAGAACTTTAACAAAAACTTTAACATTTAAATTCTAAGTCTGTGACCTCGACCTCAAGGTCACGGTCATGAGTGCTGATGGTGCTGATAAAAATTTTTGACCAGTCACTATCATTATACCAAATAGGAACTAAATCCATCGTTTAGTGTATAAGTAATGAGATCCTAAAAACTTGGACCTTAAATTTTAACATGAAAATTCTAAGTCTGTGACCTTGACCTTGACATGACCTAGGGTGAAGGGGATGGTACTGCACAAAATTTTGGACCAATATGTATCATCATACCAAAGATAAAATCAAATCTATGGTAAGGTTGGGAAATAATGAGGTCTTAAAAACTTTAACAAAAACTTTAACATTTGTGGACACCGACGCCGTGGGTAGTACAATAGCTCTCCATGAACGTTGTTCAGGCGAGCTAAAAATGAAATGTCATCTGCCGCAGTTGTGATTAGCATTTTTAGGGTTAACCAGTGGAACCTCCACTAGTGGTGACCTCTCCACAGTAGCTTCCTCCCTAAAACAGACATTTATTTGAATTCCCAATGTGATGTTTTACTACTGTGCTTTAGGCATCCTTCAGAAGGACGTTTTTTATTCAACGTTTTATTCTAAATGGAAATATTGATATGTGATTGACAATATCTTATCAGAAACAGTTTATTGTTTCCATTCCTGTGCTTAGTTTTCAAATAATTACCACAAAATTAATTTTATAGCCAAAAATGGGTCTGACCCATGCAATTTCTATGGGTAACTAGATTTTTGGATTTTTTTTTATTAAAAGATATTTTTTGCTTTTCTTCACTAATCTTAAATCATTGATGTTCTATAACATATATGGTAAATCATTGCTGTTCTATAATAATAAACGTATTGTGAAAATTCAGAAACTTTGAACAAGTGGAACTTGTTTAAAATCTGCATCCAAACTACCAACCCTATCGATTTTTGCATATTTTGCAGCAATTTTTACAATGGGAAAAAATTAAATATTTGATTTTTAAAACCAATGACTAGAATAAAACTTTTGTGCATTAAATAATGCTAAAAGTTTGCAAATTAACATCTGTGTAAAACACCAGACAA